>OY856413.1:1107357196-1107957196 GCA_963693085.1 Alisma plantago-aquatica | reverse complement strand
CTATTTACCGAAGGATTTAAGAAACCCTACTTCCTTTCATCTCTTATTTAAGGGGGCTTAATGGCCTGTGTCTTTACAAGATATTGAGAGAGACTTTTTACATTACACTCACGTACGTAAACCCTAGACATCACTGTCCTTAGGAGAGAAAGAAGAGCATCGCAATGCTAGCACGTCATTGCACAGAGGCTACTCCCTCCTACCGGCTTAGAAAGCATGATGTGGAGTTCCAGTCCATCCGCGAGGACGAAGTAAAAATGTAGACATTGAGACGCATGCGTTCGGTTGATGTCAATGACCGTCCATATGCTCTACGAGTGGCGTACATCACCGCACGAAAGGAGCGTCGGTTTATATAGAAGAAGATGTTGTCTTCTATCAATAAGGAAACATCCAATTGGTCTCCCATCTTATTTTCCACATATAGCACAGAACAAAAATTTAAACGTGTAAAATATTTTTTTTATCGAAGACAATTAAAGGAAATGAGGTGTGTATAAGAATGTTGACATTTGGGGTTTGTATAAATGCGGTTGGGGCAGAACCTGTGCAAATTTTGTCTTATTGCGCTAACTCAACCTTGTCTGCCTGGGATAGACCAAAGTGGTCATTTAGGTTAAAATGAGATTATGGTCTAGGTTACCCATAGTGGAACCCACTGCATGAGGATGAGGATGGTTAGCCAACCCACTCCCCCATGAGGTTGGGATTTTATCCGGGATTAGACCTTATTTTTGTGCATTTGGAGCCTGTCTTTTATGTTGATTTTTCGAATAGGGGCCTAGAACCCCACATTTACGCTTATTGCTTCTTAAATTTTGTTTTATTAACTATTGTTTCTCGGACAAGAAACCCGTATCTATTTTTCAGATAGACCCTTAATTCTCATACGTACATCACATAGCAGCGTGGCCGACTGAATTCCATTTTCTGTACTGCACATGGCGCAATTCTGTCATATCTGAATGGATGAACAAGTGGGTCATATCATGTGCATAACGTTTCCACATCTACATACCCTCTTCCACTCCTTTTTTTTATCCTATTTCCGTTTAGGCATTGGAGAAACACATGATCCGTTCGGTCACAACCACAACCCATCCCCCATAACAACCAGCAAGACCAGTTCAGGTTGTGAGGATGGCTTGCACCTCCTCTTCCATATCCACATACATTTCTTCCACCCACCTTGTCAATCCTCTTTCCTTGTCTAATTCGGAGAAGCCGGAGACTCGGTCCGTTCCGTCATAATCACTGCCAATTCCTCCAAACAAACAAACAAGACCAGTCCACCGCTCGTTTCCTCCGTATCTCCTGGATTCCAAATACCGCGGTAGGTAGCGGAGGAGAAACATCGGATCTGGAATTGATGTGAATCGATTGCAATTGCGAAAATACATCTCGGATCTGGATTTAGATGCACCTTTTACATAACAAGACTTGAAGGTTCCAGCAGTTGGTCGACCGTGACCCTGTGATTACGAAAAACTGGAGGCGTGGTTGACGGTTTTTTTTAATATATTTTTTTCCCCAAGCACCTGGTTTTTTCTTGCCTAATCTGTTACTAATCTTTTTATTTGGATTTGGTGAAGGTCAATGCAACGTCGTAATACAAACCTGACGCCCCCAATGACACAATACTACCCTCGTTTGCGATAATCCGTTGATCCTATATTAACTCATATTATCTCCTCTCATTCATTAACAGATATCATATTTTTACCATACTGAAGGCATCCTATTGATTACTGAATGAGTTGCAGAACCCTGCACGACCACATGAAATAAAAAAAGCCTCATAACACTACCGACTGGACACCAGGCAGCGAATGAGGAACATGTTGACTGCAGAGTGCTGAATCAGCTTGGCATCTGGCATTCAAACAGTCCGATTACCGCATAATTTGTTTCTTTTGTTGCTTTCCAGTTACGGATATCCTAATCCATTCAATTGGTAAACTAAAACTTCTCAAGTCTCCGTGTCCGTTTCTGATAAAATAATGTTTTTCTTGTCGGCTTGTTAAATTAGTGTCGCCCAAAGAAGATTTGTCTTTCAAATATCCTCTTGATTCGTTTTTGGTCGTTGTCAAACTTTTTTAGGCATACAAGATAAGAGTTCAAATATGTTATCTTAGACTTATTGTCCAATGTGTCCCTATTAATCTCTGCCACACACACCTAGAGATGAGTATCGGACCGGGCTTATTGAGTTTTGTCTATCCCAAATTCAAAATCACATTTTAAATTGGGTCGCGGGCCGGGTATGTCAGCCCGTACCCGGCCCATATAAGTGAAAAATTCTAGAGGGGTGGTGAATAGAGATTATAAAATATTTAAGCAAATTTAAAGTACAATGGAAATAAAAGAGGCAACCAAAAGAGAGGGACATGATTTCGAGTGGTTTCGTCTACAGTGTCAGTCCACTACCTAGTTGTTGCCAACTAGGATTTACAACAAATACTTTTATTAATTTATCGGTTAGGACAAATTACAAAATGATTGATGTAAATAAATACATCTTCTTTACCGGCCACGGAAGAGCACCACCAAACTTCTTTTACGGACGTGCCGATGAACGAGGAAAAGCACTACCACACCATTTTTTTATAGAATCACCAAGGGCTAAGGAAGAGAACCGCCATACCTCTTCTTTTACGGATGAACCGAGGGCCAAGGAAGAGAACCGCCACACCTCTTCTTTTACAGATGCACCGAGGGCCGAGGAAGAGAACCACCACTTGCGTAAGTAGACCAACTGCAATCATAAATAACAGAAATAAGAATGGAAGAAGAAGATTACAATACTCTTTCACAAGATATAAAATCAAGCTCTTATGGACAAGTGATGATGATCCACTCCACAAAAGGTTTAGGCAAAGTTGATATTTGGTGGAGAAGGATTCTACTGTTTGACTTAGGCTAGAATGATGGCAACTCAAAGTATGGGCCTAAACTATTGAGAATGATAGCAAGTAGTAGTATGCAAGTTTGAGTATATGATCTCAATTGTTGTATGCAAAACTTGATGTTTTGGTGTCCCAGGACCACTCCTATTTAAGGGAAATGTTTACACATGATTAGAGAAACTATGTGTAGTGTCAAGAATGTTCTAGGATGAAAACTAGCCGTTAGGATCAAGTAAATTAAATTACAACGGCTAATTTGGCCATTTGTTGAATTGCATCCAAAAACATTCTCGGTCCACAATATCGTCGACCGGAAACCATCTCAGTCCACAATATTGTCGACCGAGATATGCTATGGTTTGACATTTTCTCCAGCGACTATATGTAGGTCAAGCTCTCCAATCAAATGTGCAACGGATATATCTCGGTCGAGAAAAACTTCGATTGAGAGTGACCCAGAGCTCAATTTAAAGCAAAAATAATAGGAAAATCTTATCTAATGATATATCTAATAAAACATAACATCCATAAAGGCTTCATATGAGTATGGGATAGGGTTTTGGGTAGGTTTTGGAAGATCACCACTTGTCCTTACATTATTTATATCAAGTTGTATGAAAACATATAAGTACAAGTATATTCATGGTACAACTTGATTTGTAAGTATCCAAACTTATGTATTTGCTAAGGTTCTTGTAGTTGGATCTTGATTATGTTCCTTGATTAGTTGAAATACTTAGTACATGTGTTAGTAATTGAGAAATATTTGTATCATCGACATATGAGTGTGGCATATCCAAAAAGCCAACAATCTCCCCCTTTTTTATGATGACAAATATTTCCATAAGATAAATTGAAAACAAAAAATATAGAACTTCATACCTTTTGATAGACAATTTATCTCATGAGTTATTCTCCCTCTTTTTGTAAAAATAAAAAAGGATCAACACTTACCGGTGCTCCCCCTCAAGGAGACACTCCCTGTCAACAAGATAGTTATTTTGGAGAGGAAAAACTTATGCCCAATGTATCAATTTAAAGAGAATACCAATTTGAAGGGGAAATCCAAAAAGATAGACATTAAGACATAGTAAGGCATAGTCAAAAAGCCATATATGATCAAGGAACGATTGAAATATTGTCTAATCACCAATGAGAGGAATGTTAAGTCCTTTGTGATAAAAAGACCCGATAAAGCATAAATATCATAAAGATACTCTAGAACAATAGTAAGGAATGTTAAGTCCACCATGATATAGAGATGCTATAAAATAAATGTACAACCAAAATCTGATTTCTCAACCATTTATAAAGGATGTTAAGTCTGAAAATGATTAGAGAATCCTTTGAGCTCAAAATGATGTCAACAAAAATATCTCTAGACAAAATATAAGGGATATTAAGCCCATATTGATATAGAGAATCAATAAAGCATAGAATGAGGTCAAAAATATCTCTAGACCAAATATAAGGTATGTTAAGCCCATACTGATATAGAGAAGCCATTAAGCGCAAGGTAAAAAGATATGCAACTTATATCAAAAGATTTTGAGCTCCCCCTTAATCTCATACCAAGAAAAATGAGCTCAAACATAAGAAAAGTATTTACTAAAAAGATAGCCATATAAAATCCCAAACTTCATGATGAAACATTCATGTCATATGTAGAAACCAAGATATCAAGTAAAATGTGAATTTAAAAACCAATTTTAAAAAAATCATGTTGCTAATAACATTTTAGTTGAAAAAAAAATTCGACCGAGTCCCTGATCGGTCCAAATGTTATTCGACCAAGATTCTCATAGATAGCTGTAGAAAATTAATTTGAGTACATTAAATATCAATTCCATAACACATGTTATTTATCTCCAAGTTCAGATCAAAAGTTTTTGCTTCGTAACTTCTCCCCCTTGTTATAGTAGTACTAAAAAAATATCAACTGTAGCCACAAGAAGTATGAGCATTATAAGAAGTCATTTCTTAAAACATTTCATGATAATACCAAATAAGCATGAATGTGATGGCATATATCAAAATGATTTGAAAATAAGGCTCATGAGCTTTTTACTCCTTACGTATAGAGAAGTTATGATACTAAAAAAAAATCTATCTTCTCTTATTGAGATGACATGAGAGTGCATAATATTGAGCACGACATGTTTCATGACTAATGTAATTTTGATAAAATCATGTTAAACAATATAGTCAAGTACATGTATATCAATGTAAGAATGTAATAAGTTATACAACATATTTTCAACAAGTTCCATAAAAATCAAAGTAGGAAGAAATAAAAATTATGTACGGAACTTCAATTATTTTGTCCAAAAAAAATTTCTTGGCAAGCGTCAAAGAACCTTTAGTAGTAGCAATCAAGCATTTTCTTTTAGTACCAATGTCTTATTTCAAAAGTGTCATATCATTTTAATTGCACATGCTTAAAATATATTTTTCGCTTGCAAAAACCACAACATTTGTTTGTGTCAAGGTAGTTGTGGTAATAACGTCAACATTTTTGTAAATAGAAAAGTGTAAGAAATAATCTTAAGAGAGAAATATTTAATGTCCTTGAAGTTTTCCATTTTGACTAATTGTTGGCTTTATTGTTATGACTCTCCCCAAAAGAATACATTTCCCTTTAATATAATGTTTCTTAAAAAAATATTCCAAAATCATGGGGAAAGATGAAAGTATCAAATTTTATCCACAAGGAACTCTAGCATTATATGGGGAGTCAGAAAAATCCATCATTTATTTCGGGCCAAACAAAGTTGCAATGGTAAAAATGCACATCTTGAATAATGCATGTGAGATAAATATTATTTTAAAGCAAGTGGTTTAGAAAAAAATATTTGTTGATGACAACATGTACCACTTTTAGCAATATGATCAAAATAAAATATGTTTGGCTCGACTAAGTTATGGTTCTGGTATTTTTATGATATTTGGAGCATCTAAAAATATTATTGAGGTCAAAATAGACTGCAATGAAAATTTTAAATTTTGACCAAGCTCTTTGACCATATTTAAAGGGTTATAGACCTAGTGGAATGCAATGAAAGATATAATATGTCATTATGACAATTTAGTAGTTGCTAACATGTTGCCAAACAATTATATGAAGCATTTTCATCATGTCATCTACACTCTTTTACAAAGAATCTCATCTCAATAAGGATGATCAAAGGTAGTCGGTTGTCTACAATAAAAAAATATATGAAATTTAAAATTATAAAGTGTCAACAATAATAAAAAATATATAAGGATTCAAGAAAATAAAGTTCCAATTTTATCATCTTGATCGAGGGTGTGAGAAAATATTACTTTTGTAAAACAAAACTTTTATAGCTTGAAAGACCAAATGAACATGTAACAAACTGACACAAAATGTTTAATTGTAAGATTGTCTAAACAAAACATGATAGTCAATATCTCGATCAAATTAGATGTCGACTGAACTGCCCCTCAATCGAACATATTTTCAACCAAGAGATAGTTTATCAAAAATAATTATCCATTCTCAATTAATTTAAACCAAATTAAAAGAACAATATTTATATAATTTTATTCATCAACCTTTATAAGTGAATCAACAATAGTATACAATTTTCTTTTCTTGTTCTTATATTTTCCCACTCTATCCTAGGTGATTTCATTAAGTTTAGTAAGCTCATTTTTAGATAAAGTATAAATAAATACATCATTATCTATACTTGGTGTACTTTCCTTTTCATGTACATCATAATGTCTTAACTTTCTAAAGGAAAAACTTGTCACATGATTAACAGAGATGGAAAGATAGGCATTTAATTTATCAAAGATAGAATTTCTCTTTTTCTTTCTTTCATAGTGTTTTGGAATGTATCCAATACCATGATTGTGAAAATGTAACATATTTCTACTATTAGAAAAATTTTCTTATGTCAACATTAAATTTTCATTTTCTTTAGTAGAAATCAAGCATTGGTTAGGAAGATCTTTTTCAATCATAGAAGATTTATTATTTAAGCCTTTTTCAATCATAGCAATAATATTATCTTTTGATATAGTAGAAATAGATACCTCATCATCACTATTTTTTCCTTCATCTTCACCATGTGCATGTACTTCTATATGTTCTCCTTTTTCTTCATTATTACCTTCTTCATGTTGATCAAGTAGGCAGTTGACTACATGGTGGCATTCTGCATCTTTACTTTCTTCACTTATGTATTTCTCTAAGGCACTCAATTTATTTGTTATAGAAGAAAAGCTAGCATATATGTTAGAAATAGTTTCATTTTCTTGCATATGAAATATATTATTACTCTTGACTAGAAAAGTAACTTCATGTGTAACCAAAAGTGTTCTCCATATATGGAGGGGAGAAGGTAATTGTAGGATCGAATATGTGATACACATTGAATAGATTGGTGTTATGTAAATCCGGTGTATCCTTAATAGTTCATGTTAAGATTACTGTATATGTAACTGTAGTGAATACTTATTTATGTTGTACATGTTGAAGATTGGTGGAAGGAGACGGGCATTGAAGACCACATTGAAAAGATCCTGAGTGAAGCGAGCACGCAGACTTTAATCTCTATGTCTGTAACAAACAAAGGTAAGGCAAAGGTAGTGGGAAAGCCACCTTGTACATGCTTGGTTCGTGGTTAAAAGGGTTGAGCATGCAATTGGACATCCGAAAGGTGAACCTTGGGTTCTTAGACCTAAGAGGGGAAGTGGTGTACCTGATGCTCATGATGAGATTTGAGTTTCTATAGATTCGAGCATGGCACTCCTCATGTTGAGAGGAAAGGGTAACCCCTTAAGTCTAAGGGATGTTTTGATGAACCCCTCACAGCTAAGTTGGTGACATGGGAAGGTATGATCTTGATCCAATGTTGAGGAATGAGAACAATTATGACCTAGCATGGTTTAGTAGGTGGTCTGCTTGTGCCTTAGTAGCAGGCTAGGGTTAAGCATGCTCAGGTGGATGTAAACCCTAGATATAAGGATGTTTGTGACCTTTGTTGCTATCAAGAGATAGTTTCCTCCCATCTTGGGAGAGGGACCCTTTTTGTAGGGTGTATACCAGTTTTTTGGGTTTCGAGGTAACCTAAAGAGGTCTCATGAAATCTTGGGAAGCTAAGTGAAAATTACATAGTATGAGAATGAACCTATAGACCCATAGATAACCATCTCTAAGTGCATGTGGATGTGTTACCATGGAGGTAACTGGTATGGGGCCTGACCAAGGTAGGCAGGTCGCCATGACCCCTATGAAAGGATGAAAGTCAGCCCAGGAATGCAGAGAGAGATGATGAAGGTTTGGGTAAGGTTAAGTTGAACATGTACTATGTTAGAATCCTAATTCTATCCTAGGGTCAGGTAGAGATAAGACCGATGGAAGTAGGATTTTCCTAATTCCCTAGTTGCACATGACTATAGCGTCGGGAGGTAACAACTATCATTGTCTGAGGGCCATGGGTTAGGAGATCGATCACCTTCATGAACTCATGGGACCCAAAGGGCAGATGAGGAGGGCACTCTCTGGATGCATAAGGGAAGAGGGATGATCCAAAAAGTGTCGGCACCCTACAAACCTAGTGGAGATGACCAAGGATTGTGTGGTGACCCAAGTAGGTTCGAGACCAGTTTTCCATCGAAGTAACTTTGATATCGAGATGTTTGTGATGTAGAGACATAAGTTGCACATTTCAACTTAGATTTGAAGGTGTACTGGAAATGTGGGATGTACCATCTCTACTCTTGGGACAGGAAGAACTTTGTGTTTGGACAGCCGCCAAATGCTTATTTCCTCTTATTATGGGATTAAGAGATAGGACAGTACGCATGCCATACACTAAGGATAAAGATGATGTGAGTTGGAATGTTGCTATGACGTATGAGGACAGAGATGATAACATACCCTTGTGGAGTAAATGATATGTGGATGGTTTACAAACATCAAGAGAACTAAGGTAGTCCTCTTATGAGGATGCATGTATCATGAGCTATGTGGAATTTGCGAGTCATACAAGGTTAAGTTTGATAACCAAGAAGATGAGGTCTAAGTTTTCTTGTTGAGACCGAAATGAGATGATAAGTGGAATACATGGAGGTGTGTGTCTTCAACATTACCTAACACGTAAGGATGTGAGGTAGTAATGGATGCTCTGGTTGAGATACAGCTACCTAGTTTAGCTAGAGGCTAGAAGAGGTTGTTAGGTTAACCCTAAGTTTGAAAAAGGGAGATATGTTTGGCTAACACTCCGATGTAACGAGATTGTTGATTGAGTAAGTAGTTGTTTGGTTAGCCAACCTAGGCCTTGATGTAATAAAAGAATGGTTGTAGAACCTCAGATGCACTTCTCTGGAAAGGAAGGTGATGAAACCCCGACTAGAGTGGTTTAGGGTTTCTGAGGAATCAATCTTGAGGAATCATGACATATAAGAGATCATGATTTTAAGTTCATCATACACCATGGTACTACTAAGATAGTAAGTTGCAGTCGCACATTGGATGCTTAAGACGAAGTTGCATGTGGTTTGTTGGCATGTAAGACAAGAGGTGAAGGACGAACACCAGTAACCCAAAGAGTTGATGTAGAGGATAAGGAGTCCCCGAGAGGGAATGGGAGTTCATCACTATGGATGTTGTGGTAAGTCTCCCCTAGACCAAGGAAGGTCAAGATGCAATATGGGTTATGGTAGATCGCCTTACCTAGATAACATGAGAAAGAAAGAATATTGTCAAGGGACGGATCTGATTGAACTACATATGAGAGAGAGATGGTTCAACTACACCATGATGTGAGTTCAAAAGTTCTTGAGTATAACCTAAAGATTCACTTCCATGCAGTGGAAGTAGATACATGAAGGACTCGATGTTAGTACAGTTTATCACCCCTAACTAATGGTTAGTATGATCCAGACTGGAGGGTCCGATGAGAGCATGTGTGCTTGTTCAGGGTGATACATGGAGACAATTCTTGTCCTCTGTAAGATGTGATGATAACCACCATAGCCAGTATCAGGATGTAAAGAAGCTATGCAAGGGAGGATGTATCGGTCACCACTTCATTGAGATGATGTTAGTGAAGGGGCCTCACGAAGGTCAGAAAAGAACCACAATATGTGCAGATGAAGTCGCTTTGATCATGCAATGGCTGAGAGAGAGCCCAAGGGAGACATGAGTCATGAGCTGATGCAAAGCAGACTGACATGCAGTTCATTGTGGGAGAGTAGGTGATGTGAAAATCCGACCTCTCTAAGCTATAGTTGAGAAAGTTGAGTCCCCGATATATGGGTCCATTTGAGATGGATTGGTGGAAATTGTTGTGTTTAGCCTTACCCCTCATGATAACATGATGTATAATGTGTTCCATGAGTCTGATCTAGATCACTGTGTGAGGTACCCAAGCCATGTGTTGAGCCCTGAACCTATTCAGCTTTATGAGAGGTTGAAATGTCCTGAGTCACCTATGAGGGTACGATATACCAAGGTGAGAGAGAACTCAGATGAAAGAATATGAGATGATGAAGGTTCTTGGGAAGCACCTGGGAAAGGGTGAGGCCACATGGGAGCCATGATGGACATGAGAAAGGCTTATCCTATTTGTTTGTGTGCCTGGTGGAATTTTGAGGGCAAAATTCCTATAAGAGGGGAAGGATGTTACAACCTCAATTTTTGGGTACTTTTGGTGAGAAATGTAATTTCTCTTATTAAAGATATTTGAACAAATAATGACATAATTTGTTTTGAATAAAAGGTTTTCTTTTACAATAGCCTTGTTGGTTGTTTTGTGGGCCTTATTGGCTATTGGGCCCAATAACAAGGAAAAGGAAATTCAATTAGTAAATGAATAATTAAGAAATAGAGAAAAGAAGGAGGTAGAAGCCTCTAGAAGGCAAAGGAATATTACTAAAGGGGGATTTCATGCCTCTTGGGTTCCTTGGGTTCCAAGGAGTCCAAATTGCAAAGATAATGCAACAAGAAATAGAAAGGATTAATTAAATATTGCTTTATTTAGAAGAAATGTGAGATGATGATAGTATTATAAGAAATATGGATAATGGATCCATCTTGGAAAAGATTTCGTGTTCACATGGTTTCTAATAGAAAATGGAATCACAATTAATAAAATAAAGTATTATGAGAAAGAAATTGTGCTTAAATGACTTTTATTAAACATTTACTTGCATATGAAGGAAACACCCTTTTCCTTTGGAATTTGGGTTTCAAATTTGGTACTCGAGTAGATAATGCCAATATGTAGTTTCCTCTAAAATTTGAGTGAAAATTAATAAACGAGGAGAGAGATATGTTTTCCCAAGTTTCCTTGTTAAATACCCTTTTTAATTCGATTTTAAGAAAATAGAATTAGGGGAGCAATGTCAGCCGTTGGATGCCCCGCGTGGCCCAGGGGATCACGAATCCAAGGGCAGGTGCTCATTGCCTACCCAATTCACAGAAGGAAAGGGAGAGGAAGAGGAATCTGAGTTTCTTGCACTCAGTGCTTTAAATCGATGAACTGATGAGTCCATCATCTTTGGGAGATTGAACTGAAGAATCCAAACCCTATTTTTGGGTGCTTTGGTCGCCGATTGGGACAGTCCCCAATCCAACAGAACTCCTTCATTGACCCTATATATAGGGGAGTGTTTGTGAGGGCACTAGTTCATCAACTATCTACCCTAGCACCTTCAGAGAGTGACGCGGAACCTGTTGGTAAATCTAATTCGTCAAGCAACCCCGACCTTCCCCTCTACAACCTGTCGACCTCGCCAGAAAACCCGGCGACTGGTTGGCAGTGAAGGAATGGAGACCGCCACCAATTGAAGTTACGAGTAGGATCGTGAGGTTCGGACGGAGCTTCAGGACCCATCCTCTTGATCGTAGACGTGTGAACGGCCGGAGTCAACCCCTGAGTTGACTCAGCTGGGGCTACTCACAAGCCAGCCTCAGGTTGAAGAAGACAAGGGTAAAATATCCATTTTGCCCTCGTAGTTGCATTTACCAGGTAAGAGCATAGCTGCCTTTTCCTTCTTTTCAATCGCGGGTGGTGTGCAATCAAGGATCGTTGGATCCATCCGGGTCCAGCGAATCATCAATCAAACGACCCACATTTTTCTAAAAGTAATAGATAATTTAGAAAAGTGACTTTCTTTACAAAAATCATAACTTCTGCTAGGAAGCTCTGATTAGAAAAAGTTATACAAAAAGTTTCTTAGAAAAATACGAGGAACATAATAAAATTGGCTTGAGAACCTGAATCTATTCCTATTTGCAAAAGTGTGTTAATCTAATGAAAAATGCTTATGTATTAGATTAAGAAACCCTAATCGAGCATATTGGTTAAGTTCATGTTGCTTAGTTGATGAAATTGAGTAATTGCAACCTATTGAATAGTTAATGACGAACTTGAACCTAATCTAGATGTTTCTTGCATGATTTAGGGTTTTTACCTCAAGTAAGAATGATTAAGCACTTAGAAACCCTATTTGAGTATAAAGGATGAATCTTTAAGGTTTAATAGGTTAATTTGTGAAGTAATAACCTGTTTTCGAACTTCAATCTGTTTTACATGTAAAGTTGATTAATTTAGGGTTCCATGTATATAAATGAGCTTTGATGGACCTTGAAACCCTAATGTTAGTAATTGTGACTCTTAATGGCTTTAATTATTCAAATTCATGAATAAAGCTAAGATATGATGTTTCTAAGCTATTTCGAGTATAAAAGTTCCTAATTGTGGATAAATACCCTTAATATAGTAATTAAGGTTTTCTAATGGATAAAGGTGGAATTAATGATAAATAGAGTTCATATGTGAATTAGATCATAATGAACTATGAGATGTTAATCCGGAAGGAACCAAAAGATGATAATTAGGCCTAATGACCTTGTCATGAATTAAAAGGATAAAAATGGTAGTTTTAATGTAAAAGAGGCATAATGGAGTTAATTGATGGTTAATTGGGCCAATCCGAAATTAAGGTTATATGTTGTTCAAAGGTAACCTTAATATCTTTCGTGAAGAATAGATGAGATAATTAGGGTTTGTGAGTAATTGTATAAAGTTAGGGTTTAAAATAGTAAAAATGAAGAGGAACCCTAATTGCAATAGAAACCCTAGGAAGTGAGCTAGGTTTAATAGATCTTGATGGCATGATTGATGATAGGAAAATTGGGTGCATATTTCAGGATCAACTTGTGTACTTGATTGGTTTCTTGCTTGGTTAAATTATTTCTGCACTTAAGTCAGCTTGATAGGTATGTGGTTAATTATGGTTAATCACATTAGTTTCCCGAAGATTTTCTAGATGATTCATCGCATTGAATGCAACCTATCAGTTTGGATGTTCATACTTGTAAATCATAAAGTCACTATGATTATCACAACATTAATAGAAGTGTGTATTCTCACACCTACATGCCACCCTGATGGGTGATGCCAAAAGGTCAAGCCCAGGAGGGAAGACCCATGGGCACCATGAGTGGTGACCCCAGACACCAAGCTCGGGATTGAGAAGGTGGTCTTTATTGCATGACTAATGGGCACCATGAGAGGTGACCCCAGGCACCAAGCTTGGGATTGAGAAGGTGGCCTTAAGTCATTGGCAAAAGAGAAACCCTAAGGTGGTATGCCAGGGTTAGGGGAAAAGTGGTGGAGAATGTCACATTGAAAGCGTAAACTGTCTTGTTAATTACCTTGATTGTGATAATTAGATTGTTAGCTATATTTGTGAAATTTTGGTTGTCTACACATACTGGCATATTCTTAGATGTTGACCAACGTTTTGTTTGTCAGCGTTTTAGGTGTAAGATTGAAAAGGACAAATAGTAAAGTGGCATATGTGGAATTAAATAAGAATTAAAGTACAAAGGAGGATTAGTTAGAATAGACTCCAGATGTAGATAGAAGTAGATATCCAAGTTTTTTAAAAGGTATGTAAAGTTTTATTTTTATACCAGTTTTCAGTTTAGTTTGGTAGAATTTGATAGTTATTACTGATTATTTGTCGAACCTTTGATCCTATTAATTGGGATAATGGCTCTGACCTTTAGGTCTACCTTAATTGGGGGTTACCAGGAGGCAGGGTCATTACAGTACCCATCTTTATTTACCTTGGATTTCAGGGGCAAAATACATGTTAGGGGTTTATAGTTGTAAGGCCCATAAACTTGCTTAATGAGTTGAATAAGCTTAATTATCATAATTGAATTGTTATAACCCAAATATAACATTTTATATGCTTTGAAATCATAAGATAAGCTTAAGTTTCAAATTTGGTCCAATTTGGACACTGTTTGAGCAAGTTATGAAATTTTATGCACATTTTGGACTTTCTGTCATTTACCCAATTGAGAGGTTTTCTTTGCAATTTATCACTTGAAATATGTTACTTGGATATTCTCTCATCATTATTGATCTTGTTGAGCCATGCGGAACCTATTTAATCCTTAGTTTTAAGGTGTTTTCTCCAAGGGTATTTTAGGGTTTACCACTTCATGGATGAGCTACCTTTAGTAGCTATCAACTAATGAATTATTTGTTTTGCTTGGAAATTCAAGAAATGAGGGATAATCATGTCTTTATTGATGGTGGGGGGGCTTCTTATGTATGTGCTTGTATATTCTTAATATTTTAACACAATTGACACTTGGAAAAATACTAGAACTTCAACTTTTTCTTTTTCTTTATCTTAATGTTTCATATACTTATCCCTAAGCACCAAAACGAGCCATTTTCTCTCCACCACTTCCCTCCTTATATGAACCTCATTCTCCCTCTGTGATGATGTGAATTTCCTGTCCAAGGAAGAATAAAGAGGGAATCTTCTTGGAAAAAGAATCTAGTGTTGTAATTGACATCCCTTTAGGGTTTGAAAAGCTTTCTTGTAGTGATCTTGACCTAAAAGAGTAATAATCCCCTTCTCCCCTCCAATATTTCTTTGTTATCCTTCCTCCTACCTTTCTCCAGGTTGGAACCTTGCTGTTCCATGGTAGAAATTTCTCTAAAGCTCTAAAACCCTACCTCTCTTACTCCTTATGCTTAGAGTTTGCACATTTGATGAAGAAAGGTTCTAGATGGACGAGTTCACAGCTTATTCTTGGATTTCCTACCCTACCTGATCATGTTTTTTTATGTTTAAGAGTTTATCTTCTAATTAGAGGCAGGTTTTATAACTTTCTACACGTTTATTGCTTACCATAAGCTTGCTTGCTCATGTTCTTGCTTGAAAATGATGATCCATGCACTAAAAAGCTATGCTTGAATTGGATTTCAATTTTTATAATGTTCCCTATTCTAATTTCAGTTCTAGATAAACATGTTATAATGTGTACATTATTCCTAAGGTATAATATGACTTGGATCATGTTGTTTTGACAACCTATGGTGCTAACCACCTATCAACCAATGGTCAATTTTAGGATTTTAAGCTGATTTCTTCTATAAACCCATGACCCGATGAGGGTACAATTGCAACAACCCCATGGTGTTGTCTTCATGACAATTGATGGTGGTAACCAAGGGTGTCAACTGACGTTCACCCCTTAGGTCATATTTTGTCCTAATTATATGCCTAGTGATTAACAACTAAGTACCCTAATGATGTTATTAATCAATGGTGATATTAGTTTGATATTTGATGTTGATTAATGAATATAGTGCCAATCTAACAACCTATGGTGACTTAATGGTCACTAATGATGGTGGACCAGGTATCCAAAACATGTTGTGAGTTAATCATATATTTTTAGCATCAATTAAGCCTTAAACCAATGGTTTCTTGGGTCACTTGATGCAATGGTCGAATCTATAGTGTAATTGATGGTTTTAACATATGAACTTGACCCAATGGTCAAGATCTAATGTTTATTCCTCTAATAAAGTGGAATGATGGCTAATGTAATATGTTGGTCTTAATAATGTGATTTAGATGGTTTCCTTTATACGGTCAACTTAAGGAGCTTACTTGCTGACAATGGATGGCTTGTTTTAAATGAACAGTCGATTGTGGGTTTTATCCTACTCTCAACAGAACCCTTATTGTTGTTAACCAAAGGATATCTAGGGTTAAATGGTGACTTTTATAGATCACAACTCAATAACATCATATATGATTCATTCAAGGTGTTTACTTATGTAAACAACCAATGGTCTTACCTTTTAAACATCTGATGGTTCTGGGAGACATTGTGGTATGGTGATATGGGTTGAATGATGATGGAACAAATGGAGGTCTACCCTTAATAAGGTAGTCTTACCTATTCACTCATATGAATCGAAGGGATGATAACCATATTGTGTTGATATGTAACCCTAATGAGGTATAGCTTGTTATACCTAGCTTTCATATAACTAAATGATGATATTTAGGTATGAATAGTCCTTGAATGATTAATACAATCATGGAGTACTCTCTTATTGTTGTTGAAACCCTAGTATGCTATAACCTGATGGTTACACCTTGATTTATGTGTGGGTTCATGCTTGATAATATTATGGAATGTGATGGTGATGCTTCACCTTATGCATCTATGATCCAATGGGGATGTCGTGAGTTAGGGTTTGGGTATGAGTGTTGATTAGTAACATTAATATAATTTATCTTGTTAAGCCTAACTCTAATGAAAATAGATAAAGATGAGTATTCATGTTTAACCTTCTTATATGATGGCATGATGTTGAAACAACCTCCTTAATATGATCATAACCTTAATGTGTTAATTGGTAGTTATCATAGCCACATGGCTGATACTTTCTTGTGCTAAACATGTGCATTATGAATATGATGAGGGTTAATCATATCTAGATTCCTTGTGTTATGTCTTAAAATTTGATGTTAGCATGATATCAGTAACTTGAACATTCTTATGCATCAAGATTCGAACTTGATCCATCTTTATACCCTAGAATGATCTAATGTGGCTTAAATGACCTAAATTAACTTTTATGCTAAAGATTAGTTCTCCAATGCTTAACCTTAATTGAATGAGCCTCGAATCCCAATACTTGAATCAAATCAATGATGTTTGATGTATATTAGACTATGGTTTGAACATGTGCCTACTAGTATCCTATTTTGGTTTGTTTATGTGCCTTGAACCTTGAAACTTGCCTTATGTGGATACATTGATGTTGAATCTTAATCTTTTCTCCCATGTGGCCCTAAAATCAATAATATCACATGTCTTGTATCCCTATATGCCTTATGGAACATTCTTGTGAACATATATGATCAATTTCCCTAATCTTGACTTGGAATTTAATCTAGCTTGCATGTTGAATCATCATCCAAATTATATAATGGTTCAAATTAGTATCTTGGGTATGCTTATGATACCTAACTCAAGTAGACCCCATCTATACTCTAATGGTGACAATCTTGCATGATTATGACTCAAGATGACTAGTTTGACTATTTTGATACTTGCTTAAATCATGATCACTCCATATAAAATCATGAAACCATAATCTTATGATCCCTAATATTAATTTCGATGTGTCACTCTAAGTGATAATGAACCCATGACTTACTATGTTTCTTGATAATGCCTATGCATAACCAAGTTGAGATATTGAAATTAATGATAGATTATTTAATACCTAGACTTAGGTGACACATCCAACCACCATGATCACAATTAATGAGACATAATCTTGATGATATTAACCCAATTGTACTCACTTGTAATGTCAGGATCTCCATGATGATTCAATTGCCAAGATCTAGTCAAGTTGCTACTTATGATTTTCTAATCAATGGTTAATTGTGTGCTCTAATCAAGGTACGCTTACTCTCTTGACCCTACTGTGGTATTGGCTTGTTGTATGTATGCTCGTATAAATGCTTGCCTAGTTAATTACTTGTTTGAGCTACTTGTTCCCTATGATTAGTATGTTCATTTTGATTGAAATATGTTGAACAAACCTAGAACATAATTAAACTTGTCCATTATACAAACCTAGTGTACCTGCCTGTATTCTCGGGGTAAGGGCATAAGATTGGGTGTCTTACTTGAGATGTCAAGATAAGGCGGACCATGTCAATAAAAGGGTAGCTAATCTTGAGCACCCTTACGGACCCTTCCAATGGGAAGCTGGTCAATGGTCATAATATGTTGTTGAGTATAATGGAAATACACCTAAAATATGCTTTGGATAAAAGAATGTTGTTACTTGTTCTCGCCTTGTTTCATCTTCTTGCTTATATGATGCTTCTAGCCAAGCAAACTTGTATAGTACTCTTAAACTATTTACACGCCTTTTCATAGTGTACTTAATGCTTTAGCATTAATATACTTTGTTTATCAAATTTGTAGTTGCTAAATGAAGATCCGCTGCACTCAAGAATCTAAGCTCTAAAATGAAACACCAATGGATATACTTAAATCTAGAAATGGGTACACGTCTCTTATCTCCATGTTTAATATCTTGTTATCTCTCATCTTGTTCTTGTTTGTGGTTTTTTCATACATATGTTATGTGATCCATTCTAGGGACGGATGTCCTAGTCCACTCGCCTTTGGTTGTGTAGCCATTAGGAGTGTGGACATGGGGTAACAAATAGTTCTGTGACAAATGGTATCATAGCAATCACATATCCTTTATGAACATTTAATAACCTAATACCCCACAACCTAGAGATTCTTCTAGAATCTCATATCTTCTTTAAGGACTACCCTAAGACACTTATTAGATGATTAGTTAGCTTCTCATCACCTCACATGATTCTTCTACTCATGACTATCAATTACATGATATCTCAATTATGGGTATCTTATGTATACGTAAAACTAAAATTGGAATAAAATTGATAAAAGTTGAGTAAAATAATGATGATGCCATGATCTGACCTTAATGTGAAAACTTGATTATGACTGATGAAAATATTCCTAGAATTAAGCACTCATGTATGACCTCTCATATCATGATTAACTCAACTTTACCAAATCTAGACTACATAATTTCTATGTTTGAGGTAAAATTTTGATATGCCGAAATAAGGATGAACTCATGTTATACACCTCAAATTTGATAAGGTCCCTATATGATTTAATCCATGATGCCCTATTGTTGACTAAACCTCAAACATGAATAAGAAAATTTCTCCCCTATTTTGACATGAATGACGATTACGTCTTGGAATGACTGAGCTCTTGGACTCTCGAAAGCATGATGAAGGACCTTGATACAAGAGGCATCTTCCCTATTAATCCCTATGCCTCTTGGTAATCTCTATTTTGAATGACAAGACTAACATGGATATCGATCTTGCATTGCTATGCTCAAACTCTCGAATCCCCAAATTGAGTTCTAGATTTCTAAATATACCCTTACCTTGACCATGAAAGGAAAGGAGCATGATTATGAACTCAATATTTCAAAATCTTGAAACATGGTTTCTCTATTACGACCTTGATCTTGCAAAATCTCAAAATATGATTCCTTGTTAAATATGATTTGATAGTTGATACTCACCCTATTTGGATATGCTCAATGACTCATGACCATTATGGACCTATGTGTTAGATCAGGGTAGTATTTGACTTATGACTCCCCTAACCTTGGTCACATATTTATTTTGACTACCTCTAAATCCTCACCTTATGGATTATTTAGAATTTAGAAAGGTGACCCATTCATACTATTTTGATTTCTTGACCTAATTTTCTAATAGGTCAAATCCATGATGATATTGATACTCGATCTTGAATCTTGATTTGATGGTGATCTTGAAATATGATGTTGTTTCCCGTAGTTAGTGGTTTGTTTCCTAGAAATACCTAGGCCTAGATCATTCATCAACCTTGAACACCATGAAAAATCAACTCGATATTGATGCCAAGAAATGTTGAATAATGCTCAAAATTTTGCTCGATTGTTGCTCATTTGTTGTATATCGATGAATGATCAAACCTAAGGTCTAATTAGGAATCTAAACCCTAATTTTGAGATGTTTGGATCGATGACTTTTATGTCCAAACTCAACTCTCGATATTGCATAATGAAATCTTGACTCATGATTATTGATCTTGGTTTGACTTGATCCCCCATGATCATCCTATTTGGATCTTCAGATCACTCTTGATATATGACTAATGACTTTCGTGTTCCCAAATCTTGAAATTTTGAATTATGACTATGTTGATTCGCTCGGTTTATGACTTAAGGGTGAGCTCCATGTGGAATATGATGGGACCTTCCATTGAATTTGAGCAAGAAATTATGATGTTGAAATATGACGTATGTCTGGAATTGTAGAAATATGAAATCTCAATCATGGATGTATAACCCCACCTAGGCCAATGTAGAAGCTATAACACCAAATGATGGGAAAGAAAGTCATGCCTTACTCTTGAATGCTATCTTATTGACTTGAAATGTGATCTTTCCATATTTGGTGATATATAGGATACTCTCTCCAAAATTTATGACTCATGTGATGATACTCCCATGTGATAATCTATGTGACTATATGTTGACCATGATGGCTGATTGCCCGATTTCAGAATGAGATAGATATTATAAATGGTGATGATACCTTATGAGAGTACTATGATGATCTTGATGTTGTATGGAAAAACTCAATCTTGATTTATGACCCAATTTTGGGGACAAAAATTCTTTTAAGGTGGGGAGGATGTGATAACCTGGATTTTTCTCTCATTCAAATAATGTACCTCTTGAATCATTAGATGCTCTATTGAACTCAATAACCTCCCTTACCCTCGATTTGATGATATTGAGTCACTTTTTCCTCAATTGATGAGTTGGATTTGATTAAGTATCACTTTGTACTCATATATGACTTTAATTTAAGTTTTGAACTAAGTGGCATGCTCATAATGTATCATTAAGTTGTAACCAAAATTGAACTCATTTAATAAATTCTTTTTGATTTGAAATATTTTCATGATGTGGATAATTCAATTATCTTTCCAACGACATAAAAATCACCTCAATTGGATCATCCTAGACCAAGTTATGTCCATTTGAACTTTGTTATTTTTAATCTTGGTTTTAACATTGTTTTAGCTTGTTTTGAGCCTTATTGGGCCCAATGTGGGGTGCGGTCCAACCAAGGTGGGCACCCCCCCTTTGTTTCACTTGGATACATCACTGATTTGCACTATCTTTTGTGGACCAATCACAAGGTCCAATCACTTTGACAAGGGATCAAGACCGTCAGATCCATCAGCTTTGGTTTCCCCCTCTGATCCAACGGCCAGCGTGGCTTCTTCTATCTCTGTACACCCTGCCAGCAAAAGTGGTGCTGCCACCACCGAACCAAGTTTTGCCCTACCTAATCACCTTGTTTCCCCCCACTTTTTCATGAATTGGGGCCCCCATCCACTTCCTTTCTCTTCTTTCTTCATTTCCCCTCTATTTATTTGTGACTTTATGCTTCATAGCAACACTTTCCCCCTCGTTCATTCACCTACAACCATGGTGGCGCCACCCTACAGCCGCATTGGTGTTTCCTTACTCTGGGTCACTTGGGAGCCATTTTTGGGATGTCGCAGGTTCACAGCTCTTTGGCGGGACCATCCAACACATTTTTCAATCGTAAGGACCTCTTCTTCCCCATCTCTATTTTTCCCCGACGAGTCCTTCCCCCCTGACCACTATGTGTGTGCCCTTCTAGAGTGAGATCGGGCACGGAACACGCCATGGTGGGCGGCGTCCCCTGGCCGCTGGTCATCGAGGTGGAGTGGTTCCCAACGATGGGGAATCGTCTTGGTGCAAAGAAAGGTCGGCCAGGTTGGTCCAACAAGAGCCACATCCACAGGCTTAAAGGAGGATTCTGACGGCCCACTTACCCAAAGCGCCCCCTTTTACCACCCTTAGATGTTGATCCAACAAACAGAATCCACCTAATCAAGGTAGATATTTGAAAAAACGTATCATTATGACCCTAGCTCCAAAATAGGACTTCCAATATATCATTTTGATCAGGAAAATGAGATATTTTCAATACAATTACTTCTAGAGTCTATTTCTACCTCTATTTCTTCTGATGTCTGAAAATGTATGTTTTTGAGGTCTTTTCAAGATTTTTAATCTAATTGAATGCATGATCTTGATCTGTTATGTCTTAAAATTTGATGTGCATCAAGATTCTAACTTGATCCATCTTTATGCCCTAGAATAATCTAAGGTGGCTTAAATGACCTAAATAGACTTTTATGTTAAATATTAGCTCCTCAATGCTTAGCCTTGATTGAATGAGCCTCAAATTCCAATACTTAAACCAAATCAGTGATGTTTGATGTATATTAGACTATGGTTTGAACTTGTGCATCCTAGTATCCTATTTTGGTTTGTTTATGTGCCTTGAACCTTGAAACTTGCCTTATGTGGATACATTGATGTTGAATCTTAACCCTTACTCTTATGTGGATCCTTCATGTCCAAGATATTTATGACCCTTAAATCAGTAATGTCACATGTCTTGTGTGATGACAGTCGCCAAACCGACAAATAAATCGTCATTAATTAAGCGGAATTAAACATAAACAACAGATTAACAAAAATCACTAAAAATTAAAACCATTTTTCAAAGAGATCCATTCCAAAGAAAACTCTTACTGAAAGGTCCAAAACCTTATATACATCATTATTCACATTGTACTTATCTGATACATCTCATCTCGAGAATAACATATAACATTTGCTTTACCAAACTATACATGAGCAACATAAAACCTCGAGGCACATAAGACATAATCTATTATTGATCATAAAACCAGCACGTACTAAATCCAAGGACCTGAGCCCATGTTTGGAAATGGACGGGACCGGGTTTGGGCGCTATCGCATAGCGACACGTAGGCCCAAACCAGTCCAGCTCGGGCTGTGTTTCCATTTGGCAATGAGACTGGTTCGGACCCCGTTTTGGGTTTAGTCAGTCCCATTTTCGAGCTTGACGCAGTACAGGTAGAGGCAGGTTTGGAATCTCAAACCTGGTTTGAGATTACCCCGACTCGCATCTCGCGTCTCTCACTTCGTCCCTCGCGACGTCTTCCCTCCCTCTTCCTGGCGAAGAAGCCATCTTCCTGGCGAAGCAACCCGTGAAGTAAATGTGAGGCATCTGCTCCCGACGCAGCTACCTTCGGCGTAGCTGCTTCCTGCCACCTGCCACTGCCGAGCTAGGGCGGTCAAAAGCATGGTCTTCCTTGCCTGGTCAAGTCGTCTATAGAGGAAGGAGTAGGTGGCACAGAAGAGGAACCCGAAACCCTAGTCAGTTTTGTGGCTTTAAATTGGCGGTGTGGTGCTGCGAGGTGCTGGACTTCTAAACAAGCTTGTTCGTCCAAGTGTTGCGAGGTGTTGGACTTCCACAGAAGATCGTTGCTACTTGCTCGTGGTCTGCCGGCGCTGCCCAGGTCGACGCTTGTGCCCATCTTCCTCCGCTTCCGTCGTCACTCCAAGGAGAGATTCTGCTCAGGTTGGTCTCTATCTAGGGTAGAGGGTTATTTCGGTTTTAGGGCACAATGTTGAATAGGGTTATTTCGGTTTTAGGGCACAATGTGGAATAGGGCAATGTCGAATTAAGTAGTAAAACATTTGTGAAATGATGTTCTTTATGGAAACATGTACGGTTTTAGGGCACAGAACATATTTGTTATTGGTTTGATGCTTTTCCCTTTCCCGTTGTTTACTCTGCACAGAACATATTTGTTATTGGTTTGATGCTCTGGACGAGCATGGTCTCTGAACTGATGTGGTCTGTAGCATGGTCTCTGTCGACCTGCTTTTCAGTAACATTTCAAAGTATCAAGGTGATGATGATAGACTACTTTAGAGTACCTCGTAATTACACTAATTTCTGGGATAAAATGGTATCTTCGACTTCCATTGTCAAAAAGGCTGTAAGGAGCCAGCTTGAATGAACTGACAAAATGTGAGCCTCAAAGCTACTGTGGTGATGATGATAGAAAATACCTTAGGACCTGTATGAATGAACTCAAAAATTATTCCAGTCCAGAATCTCGATTTCAATCATGCACATATCAGCTATACTTGCTATACTGCTTAATAATCCTTCCCATGTTTAATTTTCTGGGATTATAGAAGTATGCTGCCAAATATGCCCTTAGCTCCTTATAGTGCATTGTTTAGCTTCTCTGTATATTACCTTCTATATATCAAGACACATGCTCTTGATTAGTTAATTAGTGATCTGTTTGCACTGTATGAGCAGAACTGCTCAATCTTTTACTCAAATCTTATGTTCAAATTGGATTGTTGTGAATGCTTGTAGAAATGTTGCGTTTTAAGGAGTTCGAGTATAGGCTTATTTATACTGTTGGTTCTATTACATATGAATATGTAAGTAAAAGGTTATTACTTAAGAAAATTGAATCCCTAGTGTGTTTCTATTTTGTTTCCAATGGTAAGAGAAGAAAAATTACTATATAATGTGTATGCTTGTATTTCTAGTATTTGTTAAAATTTAAATAGATTAAATATAATATACTAAAAATAGGAATCTATAAGATGTATGTCATAAACATTATATAGTTATATGCAAACATCACTTTGTTACTTAAATAGCCACATATTAGATTATTATTTCAAAATTATAATAAAGGTAACTTAAACCACCAAATATAGGGCACTTTTGATCATTGGATGATGAGTTCCATGCATGGAGGTTTACTATTCAACTCCCTTGGTCTTGTTAGTGGTGGGTATAAATGTGACCCTTACTCGATTATTGAGCTTCTTCTAATTTGGATAGGTAGTATGGGCAAGATTGGACTAAAAATTCTTAGATCAACCAGAGATTTTAATCAGTGTCTAAATTGTTAGTAAACATGCTTTTAACATACTGTGTACATCTTAACTATGATTCTATTTTGTATACAACTGTATCTTATTCAAAACATGTTTCTTTTTGTTCAAATAATAAGATTGTCCATTTTGTGTATATGCAAATAATATTTTATTGTCAAACTATATTAGGTATTTTAATTAAATATCATCAATACTGTCCTCAAACTCAGGCTAATACCATTATAAAAATTGACTTACTTTTTAATATGCAAGTAGTTTCTTACTTTGGACCGAATTTGGCAACACTTTTTTGTTCACCTACAACTTGTCAGCAACATGTTCGGTTAGGAAAACACTCAACCACTAGAATTAGTGTAGTTTTAAGCTTGGTTTGTACACCCACCTAGTGATTACTATCATCACTCACTAAATTGGGATCTCCTTGAATCATGATAGTGTATAATGTGATATAGTTTGCCTGTGTAGAGATTGATACTATTCCAACTATCAAAAGTAACATTTTTGGTTTTTCTTTTCCTTCTATATATGGTTGTATCATTGTAGGCCCATCTTGTTTCACATATCTAATTACACAAGAGTAAGAAAAAACAGAGTGAAAAAAAAAATGAATCAAACTATATACATGCCTAAAATCATAGCAAACAAATTTTGTTTGACTTTTCTCAAAATGCCATGGGTTTCTCAATAGAAGTTGAATGCATTCTCATTCACAAACACATTGTGGTTTCATTTTTTTGTAAGATCACTTTCTCTTCATGGTGAAGAATCCTATTTTTTGGTTCTTTATTTTTTGGTACTCGACATGGCCCTCACTTTGAGATTTATAGCTGTGATCAAAACAAATGCACACAAGATACTGCCTTGGATGGAGAAAAGACATGTAACATTAATACTATTTGTTTAAAGTTTAATATTAGTGAGTATCATATCTTTATTTTACACACTAGAGCATACTCGACAGTCCGGAATCTCGATTTCAATCATGCACATATCAGCTATAATTGCTATACTGCTTAAAAATCCTTCCCATGTTTAATTTTCTGGGATTATAGAAGTATGTTGTACATAGGCGTGGCTGTCTACATAATAAACTTAATTGTACTAGTAATAGTGTAAACTCAAGTGACAGTAAGGGGTGGAATAGTTCCTAAAATAAACTTATATAGTTGAAATGTATTGTTCATTCATTTCCAATTTCATATGAAACAATTTCACATTAGTATATATGTGTTAAGTGAGAGACATGGGGAGATACAATATATTTGTGTGACCAGAGTTGTTCATAAGTTTATTGATCATTATAAACAGACAGTCATACTAACAAATAACAAGATTATTGTGTTGTGTTTTAAGTATCTTTCATAGTTTGTATGGTTAACAGTCAGAAATATACATTTCTTTGCACATATGTAGATGACAAGTATCACATGAACAAACAGCATGTTGAGAGAACTCATTCAAGCGATTAAAGTAAGAAAAAATATAGAGTTATACGACTTATAGTGATCTTTTTGAAGAAGATTAAGTAGATATTATGCAACAACTTGTTACATCATTCAATCTCACATTGTGCAGCTGGTAAAGTTAAAGTGGGGTCAGATAAAATTATAGTTCTACCAATATGAAGAAATTCTATGAGCCAACAGGTGGTCTTGGAGAAACCCGTTTTGTAAACTGGTACCAGATTATATAGAAGTGAGACAATTTTAATTTTAAATGATCATGTGCTAGAAATAATGACACATAGTAGGTGACCATATTTTATAGAGGTGGAGTTAGTAATGTAGGATGCCTGATAAGTGAAAATGAGTCACACAATAATAATATGACAATGTTATTATACCTCTGATTCCAACTTACATATCTCTTTGATTGTCAAACACGTAGTTTACTTCTTCATTATGTAATTGACGCCACCACTTTGTTACATGCCACACTTTTCTTAATTTGGGTCAGTTTGATCTCATCATCCTGAACATTCAATCATGATGAAATTATGTATGTCTAGTTCAGTTATAGCCTAGTTTTTTTTCCAAACTATGCTCATGAGTTGGATTTAGACTGTTCCCTAATGGGGTTTGCTTCCCGGCAGGTACATATACACCTGAACATGGGTCTCTTTCATGTGTCAATCAACTTTCATTACATACTTTGCAGTCATTGATAATTGTATTAGAAGTCTACACTTATTCTGCAAATCATGATTGTTCATCCTTCTGTTCATTTATTGCTCTATTTCCTTCTATGACTCCAACTGAATAGGAGGCTTTCCATAATCACCAAACAAGGATCATGGTCGTTCATGTTATGTAGCTTGGTCCACTTCATGTTTAGTAGCTTGGTTCAGTTCCTTTAATTACTTAGTGTGTTTCTATAGTCCTTGTAACTTATGTCATTCAGATAATTTCTTATTGTTCATGCTTCAGTTCATTTATTGTTGTGTTTCCTTCTATGACTTCAACTGAATAAGTACTAGAACCGTAGCAAGGTTTTGGGTCTATACCGGTTCACATACATGTGGTACCAGGTCCATTCTCATTCATTCATAAATCAGGGACTGACCAGATTCATTTTATAAACAAGCAATAGCTGAATTTGGGTCCATTTTGTTTATCTCTGCTGACCCAAAACCAGGTCCATTCTCATTCATTGATATCAGGGACTGACCAGATTCATTTTATAAATCAGGGACATTCCCTTCATAAATGGTTTATGTTGTGACTGAATTGTATTAAACATTTACACTGATTATGTCATCAAATATTGCAGCAACTACACGAGTATGCCTCCCGTCGACCCTAACAACTGTATGGTATGGACAAGAGAGTATGATGCCGCTGTGGTGATAGCATTGCGTAGACAATATGACCTAGGCAGGTGTATTGATGGTAATTTTACTAGGGACTCTTGGAGGGAAATAACTTCTGATGTCAATAATAGGGTTGGCGCCGTGTTTAAGTTAGACCAAATAAGATGTCGCTGGATAAACCTTAAAAAGGACTACGTCCATTTAAAGGGTTTGACCAACAAGAGTGGTGTTGGATGGGATGAAGAAAGGCACAAGCCCATTGTACCGGACACCCCTGAGTGGAAAGAGGCCATTGCGGTACGCACACTATACATAACTTTTATCCTAACAAATTGTAACTGTACATGTAAACATGATTATCTTAATACACATTTTTTTAAAGCGTAGGTAGACAGGGACCTGACTAGGTTGCTTAGGTGCCCGTTTCCCCACTACTACGACATAGAGCTAATGGCGGGGAGGAACATTTCTAGAGGACACCATGCAATGTCTTCGGAGGACACTCAGATTCCTGCAGATGTTGCGTCTGAGGATGATGTAAGTGTCGACCTAGGCGCGCCTGATACACCCATGTACACACACTCGGAAACAGATGAGCGTAGCGTACCAGACGAGCGTAGCGTACCCGCAACTACCGGGCAAAGTGAGGGTGAAAGCGCGCGGCCGGTGGGAACGGATAACCCATCAGTTGGGGGCAGGAGTCCTTCTACCCATACGCACAGGAGACGCCAATCAACGCCGCAAGAGCGTTGTAGTCTTTCCAATGAAGTTCTGGCTGAGTTCACACAGGTTTACACAAAGGTTCACGAGTTAGGCACATCCATGATGACCAAAGCCTATGAAAAAGAAAAGTTGTCAAACAGTTTAGAACATTTTAATGCCAATTTCCCCGATGCCCCCACCGCTGTTTTTACTACACTTGTGAACGCCATCAAGGACTTTACCAACCGCAACATCTACCTTAGCCTCAAAAACACCCCTGCAAAGATAAACTTGTGGTTAAACGACCTTTGTGAAAGGTCACAATTTAGTTTTGCCACATCTGTACCTCCAATGCCTTCATATTATTTCCCGTCTCCGCAACCATTCCCTTCACCCAACTTCAACAGCACGTCATCTCAACAATCATTTGTGCCACCATTCCCTTCACCCAACTTCAACAGCACGTCGTCTCACCCACCATTTATGTTGTCTTCCTCTTCACCCAACTTCCCAGGCACATCGTCTCAGCCACCATTTATGTCGTCTTCCTCTTCACCCAACTTCCCAGGCACATCGTCTTAGCCACCATTTATCCCGCCACCCAACTTCCCAGGCGTGCCACCGATGTGGTTTCCTTCATCCAGTGATGCTGGCCCATCGGGAACATAATTGCACGGGTTATTTCGTATGCATTTGATGTTAATTATTTTCCATCCAAACATTTATATTTCATTGACTGTTGTAATAATTTACTTTCCGCACACACATTACATATCTGTACAATTTCATTTGATTGAGTGTTGTAATAATTTATTTTTCACACGTTAATTGGATTGTCTTATGTTGTAGCAATTATTATGTAGTTGGTTTCATTGTACATGTAGGCATCATGTCTGGCAATGACCAACCGCAAACACAAGACATGCTCAACAACCTTTTATTAGATATCTTGTTGTGGCCAATGATTCACATTGGTGATTTAATTGCCGACTCTATTGCATACTCAATCATGGACGCAGTAGACGTTGATGCCTCCACACCACCTCGTATCCCTAGGTCAGTTCGCATCAGGAGTGGCCACATAAAGGTCTTAGAAATATTAACCGGTCACGAACAAAGGGCTTATGACCTATACCGGATGCGTCCACAAACTCTAATGACCTTTGTCGACAAGCTTGAGAGTCGTGGCTTGTTGCGAGGTACTAGAGGCGTCACCTCAGTTGAGGTCGTATGCTATTTCCTGCAGATGGTTGGCCATGGACACACAAATCGTGCTTTGGCAGAGGACTACATTCACTCCGGTGAGACCATTAGCAGAAAGTTCAACGAAGTCTTGGACGTTGTTTGTACGTTGACCCATGACTACATTGTCATGCAAACCACAACTACATGCACAACAACACATACTCGCATTTTACATAACGCAAGGTTCTACCCATACTTCAAGGTAATAGTTAACCCCCTAATAAATTTAATTAATTTTCAAACATTTTGTATGTTTACAACATTGTTTTGGTTTATAGAATGCCATAGGGGCTATTGACGGAACACACATCCCTGTCTTAGTCAGCAGAGACAAACAAAATCGATACCGTGACAGAAAAGGGAATGTCTCTCTCAATGTCATGGTTGTAGTAGACTTCTCCATAGAGTTTACATATGTCCTCACTGGGTGGGAGGGGTCGGCTGCCGACCAAAGGATCCTGCAATCGGCAAGGACCCATAGCGGGTTTATAGTTCCGCCGGGGAAGTTTTACCTGGTAGATGCAGGGTATGCCAACACTCGTGAATTTGTTGCACCCTATCGCAACACATCACACCATATTGCTGAGTACCGAGGAACAGACATGCCTACACCAACAAGAAAGAGATGTTCAACCACAGACATGCTCAACTACGTAATATTGTAGAAAGAGAATTTGGGGTGCTGAAGAGACGGTTTGCATACCTTAAGAAGGGGCCGACATATCCTATTCATTCGCAGTGTCGCATCGTACTTGCTTGTTGTATCCTACACAATTTCATCTGACGGAAAAATGACGGCGACACCATAATGGATGAACTCCCAGATGAGAATTCATCGTCTGCCATTCCCCCAGCCGCCGTTCCCCCGAGTTCAGGTCAAGGTTCAACTCAGGCCGATTCAAGGGAGGGCGAAGTGTTACGTGAATCCATTGCTAATCTCATTTGGGAAACTCGTTAGTAGAGTATCTGTAATAGATTGATTCCCGAATTGTTTATTTCGAACCTGATCAGAATCGTCACATTGTGTCAATATAGGTTGTCTTCAAATGGAGAACGGAATGCCTCATTGTCAATGCGGCCTTCAATCCACTATACGCGTATATATGGATGCCAAGGATGCATAAAACGGACGTTTTGAAGACAAGAACCCACACATGCCATATTTTACGTGTGGTAGGGTTCAAAATCAAAATAGATGTCATATGAGGTTGCCCGCGCAACGGGTTGTACCCACAATTTCCACACTAACCGCCGTTAGGGCTGCAATGCTTTCACAACTTGCATATGCACGCAGTGAACGTCAACTATGGTCTTCCCAGTGTGCCTTTGTCTGTTCCAGCAGAGCAGACACTGATAGGCTACAAGTAGAAATTACAGATCTACGATCGCGGTCCCAATATCTTCGCCAACGGCTTCACATAACTAGCGATGACAACACTTCCAATGAGGACGGTTACAATACATCATAGATGTATAACATCATTGATGTCTGTCCAACATTCATAACATAAGTTTATCTATAATAGATTTAACAAACATTGGGGTCTGTCTTGTATGTTATTGTTTTGATTTTCAATCTAACTTCATTACCATAAATCGTTTGACTGATTCAAATGCATGGTGTAGATGTCTATTAATACAACTGAAGTTGTGCGGTGTGACTGTGGGTTAGAGGCAGGCTTGCGACTTAACACTGACGATGCAGGGTTGTATGACTTTGGAATTCTCAGTGAAAGACCAGGTGAAATGTATTACATATGTCCTTCTCGCGAGGTGCGCTTGTACACACATATTATGTAGCCACTGTGTACGTTACACATTCATTGTCATTTACGTAAACTTCATAATATTTTTTAGGGAAAAGATCGATGCAGATACTTTCGTTGGGCAATCGATCTCAGTCCTACAATTGATTCTCTGAAAGCTGAGATTGCGTTACTCACGCTCGAGTGCAAGTCATTGTGGGGTCAGACAATGAACTTGAAAGATTTTGTTGAAATTCATCACAACCACCATGATGTTTACACCAACAAAAAGTATGAGCATGAGTATCTAGAACGCTACGTAGAAGAACTGGAGGAACAATGTAGGCTTATGTTGGACACTCCTTCACCCCCGACGACGCCGTAACGTCGAATGGCGGCCATACCTTTCATTCGCGTCATCGGTTTTCCAATTTATTTTTGTTGTTTGGAAGTTCCCGTGTTAAGTGTTGTTGATTGTTATTTGAAAATGGATATGCCATGCTCTGTTGTTTGGAACTTACATATTAACTAATATGCTTAGTCATTCGACGCCTCCTCATTTTTTGAGGTGTTCGGAGCATGATATGGATCTCAGAGGTAGGATGAGAACCAAATATGATTTCGGAAGGTGTGTTGATGGAGTATATACGACAGAGGCTTGGATGGAGGCAAAATCATAGAATGATCATAAACCTAATACATGATAGTAGTGAACTTAGGTGAACATAACAGTTATTATTATTCTTCTTGTTATTTTTGTTCTTCTTATCTTCTTGTTATTTTTGTTCTTCTTATCTTCTTGTTATTTTTCTTCTTCTGTTCTTCTTCTTATCTTCTTGTTGTTCTTGTTCTTCTTGTTTATTACAGGTAACATGGGATCTCGTTTCCATGTAAAGGAGTATGATCTCTCAAACAGGGAGTTTAAGAGACGCGTCTCCCTTCCCCTAACCTGGATGTGCGAGCCATTTAAGATAACTCCTGGCTATGCTATGGTGGGGGTAGGCAGAATCAACTTTGATGTACAGATCAGGTGGTCTACACCTGAAGAAAGAATATGGAATAAGAAAGGTAAATATTTAATCATGGATGAAGGTTGGGCTGAAATGTTGGACAGACTAAAAGCCAAACCAGAATGGACCGTGACCCTACAACCAAAACCCAAGGACGACACTCGCCCTACAAGCTTTTATTTGTGGATTCGTGGTGATGGGGACAACTCTGAATTGCTTAGGTATATTTACCCGAGACTAGAGGGTTATATATCATCTACTTCAGACTCGGCTACAACCCTGTTTGTCAGAGACTGCCACCAACCACCAATCTTAATCTCCTCTAGTGATGAAGAAACTGATGTTGAATCTGTTGCATCAACAAACAATTATTAGTTTTTTTGTTTTGTGTATTATCTTTATTTTGTTTATATAGCATTACAAGCTTGTTATGGATGCCTGCCCACTAAGACAATTTATATTTATCGAATGTAGTTGAATCTGTTTTACTTTAAAAATGATGTTCATGTTTGGCTATTTTTCGAACGTGTTTCTTGGTCTGACGGGGTTACCTCATATCTTGGGGTATTAAACATAGCATGTTAGGCATATTCAACCTCAATGAAACAACCAAAACACCCACATAAACATCCCACAAAAGGGTAACACGCCTGACTCACATCTCAACAACAAAATGAGAGTTCTTAAACCAAAGTGATATAGATAACAATTAAGTTATTTTTAAGTTACTTTTTTTTAAACTTCTGTTAAAAACGGCGTCACAAGGCCACATTTCTAACAACAGTTCTGCGAGAATAGGACAGATTCAGCTAATCCTGCCTACAGTTGCCAAACAGAATAAGACTAAACCCAGCCTGCACAGCCAAACAGAATCAGCTTGAAATGAGTCTGAAACGAGTCCAACCCCCCAGAATGAGACTGGTTTCCCAAACAGAATCAGACTGGTTTGCCAAACAGAATCAGAATCTAGCAGGCCTAAACCCGTCCAAGCTAGGCAGGCTTGCATAAAGCCAGTCCCGAACCAAACAGGGGCTGAGAGTACAGAGACGACACATAGGACTCATATCTACAAGACATGACAGACAGTACACTCAACCTGAGTTGTCACTGTTGCCTCAGCTGTTGTTCTTCCTCTACAGAAAGGTATTCACCTCCTCGTGCACGTCCACCTAAAAATTTGGGTCCCACGGGGGTGAGACAATTGTAATTGTCCCAGTGAGAGATATAACTCTCCACCGACCATATAATTATCATAGATTAAACATTTATAAACTGAGAAGAGGTTATTTTTATATTAACAAAAAGAATAATTCACTATATGAATAGAATGAAGTAATCTCCTTTCATAAGGAGAATATTGCATCTACCCATGGTAGATTATAATTCATCTATCTACTTTGCAAGGAATGTAAAGAAACATAAATAACATCTATCAACTAGAATGTATAATTGTATTGCGCATCAAGCAATGTTTCTCGTATTCGATCCTTAAACAGATATACTACACGGCTGAACATATTTTACAATCACACTTATGCCCTGAGGAGATGGAGCATACCATGGCCATCTCCAACCGACCACAAACTTCTCACAAATCGGTACCATACAAAGTCAATGTTAGAGCTGGTTTCCATGACCTCCCTTGTCTCGGTCAGTACGATACCACATGCAGGACATCTCGTGTCACTGCTAACAATCTATGCTAGGGCACGTAGGCATCCTCGCTTAGAGATACAGCGTCAACTGCACTCTCTTAGGGGAAACATCTACAAACAACCGTCCCCAGTCTGAGTCATGGTGACACAAGCACCATACTGACCGGCCTAAATCGCGCGTCCGAAAAGGGAGCGGATTTGAAGTAGTCGGACTTTTAAATTTATAACTCGAAACCTTCTAGGCCCCCACAACTTTATTACGGGGTCGAAGCAGATATATGGGGTCGAACACAGGGACAAGGGTGGCAGTGTTGGGAATGCGGAATCGACACGTTACACTCCGGTATGGGTAAGGAGATGATAAAGTTCCCCAAGGGAACAATAGGCTAATATCGATAAAATAAAAGAAAACTATCTCCAACTGGAGCTACAAAGAAAATTAAGGTTTTAAAGGTTTATCAGTTTTTAGGGTTTTCACGCAACGAAAACAGAGAGGATAACACTATTGCTTTTAGTAAGGAATGAAGGAGAAAGCTTCGGTAAAACAAGCGGCAGCAGAAACATCATGTACCCCTTCTCTCGAAGCGGGTACCTCTAACTAAGCATCAACACCTCTCTCGAGGTTGCTGGTCTTAAGTTAGAGTGGAAAGGTTACTAAAGCAACTCCGATCCTAGGCACTCTCGTACTCCCATATCGGACCAAACACTAGAGCCACAACACCTCTCTCGAGGCTGCTGCAACGGGAAAACATGATTCGGTAGCTTGTCGAAACGTGATCCAAGTGTACAAGCTAGAGTTCAAATGCTAAACAAAACAATCATCCAATAAAAGGGACCAAACATAAAGCAGTAGATAATTAAAACTCTTCTAATTCCATTAGCATAAAAGGGTATGGTTACATTGCGTAAGTAAAGAAAGTAAATGACTGAAATAATTAAAGATAAATGTCGCCTTCTTGATTTAGAAGGACGACAGGCAGTAGCAGATCCTCCAGCCCGATACTAGGCGGGAGCCTTGCCTGATACGCCCGTGTCAGGTGGCACACCCTCTCAGGCGACACACTTGTGACAGGCGGACGTATCGTGCGGGGCGTTCATGCCCGATACGATCGTGTCGGGTGGCACCCTCTCGGGCGACACACCGTGACTGGTGATGCGTATTGGGCTTGGTATCGTGACGGCCAGAGTTTTGCTTCGAGTATCGGGTACTCATATCGGGTGTCCTTGTTGGCCGATATCGGTCTGTAGCGGTGCCCGGGGCCGATCCTAAGTGAACCATTCCCTCCCTCTCGGGTCGGGGAAGTGCTTACCTAGTATCACCCGGTACACCTCTGAGGCACGATACGCTAGCTCCAGATGGTTTCCTAAGTTGGATTTCGAGAGATTCCGACCCGTCCCATTGGAGTCTTGTAGCTGTTATTTATAGGCAGCAGTTGGGGGAAGTTATGGTTCTCCAGACGCCACGTGTCCTTCATCAGCTCTATCATCTCGGATTCGGGGATGCCCGATATGCGTATCACCCAGCACAAGGATGTCGGGATGGGAGCGTGTCGGTCATCGTGACGAGTGGCGCCTGTCGGTGGGTGGCATGTATCGCGCGACACGCTTTAGCAGTCGTGACGAGTTTGGCTCCCTATCGGGTAAATGGTGTATCGCTCGTTCGCTCCTTCTTGCATGGCACCCTCGTATCGCGAGGTAGTATATCGTGTTGCCCTGTGTCGGCCAGCGAGCGTATTAGCCGGCTGGTTGGTAAGGAGGCTGATGCAGGTGGAACACGTTCGTGGGCCTGGACTGGCCTTTTTACTGATAAATGAGTTGAAAATTGAGGAAAACTCTGCAAAAGATGATAATATTGAGTTAAGAGCCCAGCGTGGCCTGTTTATGCAAAAACATGACAAAAAGGAGAGAAAAACACTTCAAAAGGGCAGATTTGATAACGAAATAAGGGCCAAAAACATCACAAAATTTGGTGTTATCAACTCCCCCAAACTTAGCATTTTGATTGTCCTCAATCAATCTTTAAACTTTGTTTTGTGACGCTTCTTCTTGATCGGTAAAGTTTTCAGACCATGGGTTTGAGCGAGCATTGATATGTCTTACAGAGAATACGGCCCGACCACAAACAACAAACTTTACTTCTCCTGCCTTATTTAAGCAAAAACTTTCTCCACAGCTTCGGCGAGACTTGGGGTGCATGATTTCGAAGTTAGCTTTCACACCAAACAGCTTTTGGGAATAGAAAGTTGTGTGTTTGGGTAGGCTTAAGGCTTTTTGGGGTTTTCTTGTTTCCCATCAGTCCATCCAGGTAAGGGTCCATTAGCAGGCAAGTGGTCCCTACAGTCCAAGCCAGTTGGCTTTAGAGTAGTGATTTCACATCCTACATACCACTGCCCCAGATCTACCATGCCTAAAGATGGGTACTTTTGGAAAACAAGTGTGTATATATTTTTTTCTTTCTTTTTTTATTTGGCACAACTCTCATGATTTTATTCACTCTCATAAGGCTATTCTCTCTTTTTGGGATTTTGTTGGGTAAAGGAAAACAAGAGGAATTTTTGCTGTTTGGGCAGCTTTTTCCTTCTGCATACACGTCTCTTAGCTGTTGCGAGATTATTTTTCGATTTTTTTTTTGGCATGGAGAGTCGTAGTCTTTTGTTTTTTGAGGCTGCATTATCAGAAAGACGTAACAAAACCTGCATCTCCTTGGATATATAGAAAACAAACTGGCAAGAAGTCGTATCAGGTTTTTACTATATAGTGTCTTTGTACATATATGTGGAGACAAAATAAGCAAAATATTTTAGCAAAATTTTTGTATGAGCATGTATATATATATGTACACATGTTATAGAAAAAGAACAAAAAGAACAAAAAGGGTGGAGTTTGAAGAAAAAGTTTTTTTATACCTCCCTCACTGGTACATGGTACCCCCCAAACTTACTCCACACTCTGTCCCAGAGTTGTGAGGTAGATAAGGTAGGGTAATGTTAACCCGGTGAGGGTTAGCTGGTGAGCGCGCCTACGCCGGATAGAAGCTCCCACACATATTCTCCTCGTTTTTTGTGGTAGTCGATGTGGTGTAGTTGGTCAGGTGTCTCTTTATTTGATATCCATTCCAGGACGAAGATGCTGTAGTCGTTGGATAGAGGGATTTGTTGTGGACTGCGGTGGCAAAACTGGAGCTCGTGTCATTTGCTTGCTGCCGTCTCCAGGAATGGTTGTGTCAGTGCCACCATCTCATCATAGTATTTTCATACTAAGCGCTCGAGGGATGTCAACGTTTTTGATGTACACTGCACTGGATGATCTTTGTTGTTGTCTGAGCTATTGTAGAAGATTCTTGCTCGTTGGCGAGTGTACATCGTCAGGAGCATCTAGTGGTTGTAATGCAGGATGGGTAGGAAGATTGTGTGTGGAACCCTGTGCTCCAACTCTGCCAGACATGATTGCTTTGCTCCTGATTCATCGGTGAGGCAGATGTCGTTGAACAACATTGGATGAGCTATGTATGTGTGTTCAAACTTTGTCTATAGTGTCTGGATGTAGGTGGTTGCCACAGATATCACCAAACATCCTCCTTCTTTAACCATGTCCCTCAAGTCATCAACCGGGACTATGACACTACCTGCCTCATAGATAACATCTTCCGGGGTAGAGTCGGCTAACTTAAGAAGAACTTCATTGACCTGCTCCTGCGTGAGTGTAGAGCATGACAAGCGGTCGAAATTGTTGATCAATTCTTCTGAAATTTCAGGCGAAGCGGCGTCTTCGATTCAATGCATTTCCCGCAGAATTTCTAACTACTTGCCTACCCCGTATATGTTTGTTTCTATCTCAGCTTCTTTCTCTGGAGTGTTTCTAGGTTGCGAAGATTCGCCTTCTAGGTCATTGTCCATCAGCTTCTCTGGTACCCCTGTGTCTTGGAAATAGCGCATGTCTTTGATTAGCAGCAGCGCGTATATGCTCCTGAGGTGGTAAAAGTTTTGGCCCTGGAGATGCCGTATGTATCCGAATATGTTGAGCAACTCCATGTCACATAAGACAATGAAGGCATTGTTTTCGCTTCCCTCTTCTGCTTGGACAGGGAAGTCTCCGGTAGAGAAGAAGTTCCAAACACCGTTATGATGTTGGACTCCTTGCTTGATGGCTCGTAGAAGACATAGTGGTAGAAGCCTGAGATGTTTGTCCTCTGGGCGACTGAAGATATGCCCAGAGTGTGGCACCTCCTTGTTGCAGCAACTGAGCAGTTGGACTTCGTGATTCTGGAGGTCTGCCACACATAGAAACCACATGCTCCGGTGCTTGTACGGGGCCAACACGATGTTTGTGTTGTGCTCTTCGATGTGTTGCAGCATGTTGGCCACCGCAATGGAGTCTGGCACTCCCATCATTAGTCTTCTTTCCAAGGTTGGGGTGGTGTTGTATATTGTTCTCCGACCTGTCTCGGTGTTGATGTTCTCTATTATTGCACCTTCTAGAACCCTGAACAGCCTTTTTCCGACGACGGATGCGGGAGCAGAATATGCTTCCGAGTGCTCCCCATCATATGGAGAAGTAGTCATCGCTCCAGACGACGTCTTCTTCATCTGCCTGTGATCTCAGGACCTTATTCAGCAACTTCTGGTCCCTGATCGACAGGTAGCCGATGACCCTTCTGTCGAAGTCGGTCATCTCAAAGGAAGGTAGCTCTGACGGCGTAGATAATTCATCTACCGCCGAGCATCTTTCTCTGGGGGGGTGTATTTCATTGGCAGCTCATATGTCCCCCCCTCTCCCTCTGATTCATCAGAAGAGTCCTCGTCGATGCTAATGCTTCCTTGTCATCTTCAGCTTTGTCCAGGGGGGACTGAGGGAGTTGCTTCTTCCAGACCTCAGGAGCTCGCCTGTCCTGCTGGAGCTCCATTGGCCGATCTTTTTGGCGTCCCTTCCTCGGGCATTGGGGATGGCCCACTGGAGGAGGAAGAGGACGATGATCCTGAGGGGGATGCTGACGAGGAAGGTTGAGAGCCTGAGCCAGGAGGTGATGGAGACCTTCTCAGCTGCCTTGGGCGCATATTGTCATCTCCCCTGTTCAGCCTCTCCTTGATCACGTCAAGGCACTGGAGGGCCTGCTAAAGTGTGGCGTTGAGTGCCTCTAGTTGGCCAGGAAGGCCAACTAGAGTCAACAGTTCCCGTTCCTGGCTATTCAACCTCTGCTGGAAAAATGAAAACATGCGGGTTAGAGAAGAAAATGTACCCGAGTAGCTTTCTGTTACCTCCCGCAAGTGGTCGAGTTCGTGCCCCAGCATTTTCCCGAGTGACGGAGGGGCTCCTACAGATCTCCCTCTCATCCTCGCGATACTTCTCTCGCATGAGGGTCTACACGATGAGGTAGAACCTATCTCGATCGTCCGCGAGGTGGATGTTTCTAGGTGAGGCATCAGCGCTTTTACGACTATCTCCGCCTCACCTTCTTGTGGTGGTGGAGAAGGTCGTGGTGTGGGTGGACGTTGCTCCACCTCTACATTGTCGGCGATCCCTTTAGTAGTTGCTATAGGAGACACCGGCGGCAGTGTCGTCATAAGCCGTGCAGCTCTGAGCTCCATCTCTAGGATCTCGGCGAACACCCCATCACTGGCGTCCGGCTGTGCTTCTTCTTCTTCCTCTAAAGGTACCATAGAAACTTCAGGGGATGTGGTTGCCTCTTCCACGGTAGCTCCCGTCGAGGTTTCCATTGTTGTCTTTCCCCTGGTTGTCTCGGCGACCTCAACGATCGCCGGTTCTTTTTCAGCCACGGCAGGTGTTGTCGTGATTGTGGCTGGTATAGCAGGAGCGACGACAGCTCCATCAACTCCTGTCGTCGGTGGCTTTGAAGTGGCGGCTGGCTCGACAAAGGTCGTTGAAATTTTGTCCTGCCTTGGGTCGAGAGGGATTGATTCTTCTCTCGCAGCCGCCCTCTCTTGAATACCGGTGGTGGCAGCATAAGCTGCTTCTACCGCCACAGCTTTGATTTCTGCTGCGGTGAAGACCAACTTTTCTGCATCGTAGGCGGCACACTGAGGGAGTGAAAGGAGGGTGTTTGTCCTTGCAAACTTGTAGAAGTAGCTTCTCCCCTCCTTCTTTATGATGTCGGCCCTCATGAGGAACTTGAGGTCGATTAACTCGTCGCCCCTAGTCCTCGAAAGACTCAGCGGTTCCCTCGGGTATCCTAACCCAACCGAGATCAGATTGATGATGCCACCCATGCAGTATTCCTTGGTGGCATCCTTTATCGAGTGCAGCCTATTCAGCAAAAACGCCCCAGATTGATCACCTTTCCCTCCATCATGTTCCACATTAGGTGGAGTACTTCGGTGTAGACTTTGTTGGACTCATTTTTGCTGAAGAGCAGGCATGCTACCAGCTTGTGCACTATCCTCCAAAAATAGGAGTGCACCGCCGCCACCTTGCTTCCCGACTTGTATGATGACTCGCCGGTCAGCCTCCTCCAGACCTCCACGGGGTTGAACCCGTCTCCTTCGGTGATCCTTTCACCGTTATTCAGCAGCTTCTTCTCCTCCTCGCTGGAAGAGAAGATCTCGTTGAGTACTTTTTCGGAGATTACGTGTTCCGAGTTGTACAGCCGCCCTTGCAGTCTATCTACTCCGCCATATTCTTCAACATCCTCAGCTATATTCTTCACTCGGCGGAGAGACGACATGAACTCCCTTGTGAGTTCGGTGTAGGAGGCGGAGCGGCTGAGGCAGATCTTCCTCAATCCTGCTGCGGCGAGGACATTCTCCAGTCTTTCGAAAATACCCAATTGAAGGAAGGACGAGTCGTGGAAAAATCTGCTCGGTCTGTAGATTTTTGTTGCTAGTTCTGAGTACCGGGGTCTGTATTCGTTATCTCTCAGCACGAACCTTCCTGGTGTGTGATCCAGGGGTTCTGCCACTGTGGTTGAAGCTGTTGCTGGAGCCGTTACTTCTTCCATCCTTATTCTCTTCTCAACAGTTGATGGCCCAACTGCCTCAAGATTCGGGCGTTTCTGCCCGATCATTGTTGCTTCAACTGTGGCCTCAGTGTCAATCCTCCTGCCGTGTTCATCAACTCAAACGATGATTTGTTTTGTACAAGCCATCACTATTATCATTAAACAAGTTCATTGATCATTTAAATGTTCTGATATTAGGTAGGAAAAACTTAAAATCGATACCGGTGTTTAAGAGAAAGACTGATTGCACGATAAAAATTTTGGCCCGAAACAAAAGCTACCCGATACCACCGTATTGGCTTCAACACTGGGCGATATGATGTTTGCCCGATACGCTTGTGTCAGGCGATACGAAGCTTTCAAAGAAATCACCGTAGGCTCATGCCCGATACGAGGTCCGGGTGTCGTCCATCAAAAGAACATCTAGGCGATACAAAATTGGACGATACGGAGAAAAACTGCGCATCATGATACGAGCGCGTCGGGCGATACGGTCGCGTGAAACACAGTTCCCGATAGGGACTTCCTGATAGAAAAACGTGTCTCCTAATGTTGGGTGTTTAGGCTAACGAGTTTCAATCATAAAAATGATCTTTTACTCAACTAGCTATATCCCACAAGTATACGAGAGTAGTTGTAGTCGAGGTCGAACAAAAGGAGCGTTGGTTAGTTAGGCGCAACAGTTATGATTTTCAATAATCTAGATCATTGTACACAAGATGATTGGATTAGAATAACTAAATTATAGATCTAAAACAAAATAGTAAATTATCACTTAAGAAAGGTTAAGATTCAGATTTGGAAGGATCTTAGACTTGGGATTTCACTATCACATCATAGTTTATATTAAAATACAAATTTAAACATGTTAATTAACTTGCAAAGGAGGTTTGTAGTCATCACTCACCTCCCGGTGAAGTGATGATGATTTTAACTCCATACATCACTCTCGTGTATGTATTTCATTTCAAATCACAAACCTTGCTCCTCAACATAATCCAAGCCACTCTCGCGGTTAAGGACAAGTTGCCAAAAGAGTAACTCCATACTCTCAAACACATCTTCTCAGATTATGAAAGAAAGCATAAAACATGCAAGTATGATGGCCAATCACACAAACAAGCATTTTAGATATGAAACAACTCTTGGAACATGCAAGAAACTAACATTTAGTACGAAATTCATATGTTCATAAAAGATATGACTCCCATGCCCAAGAAAAAGAGTCTACTCGTCCATGATAGTGTACAACAGAAAATGTGCAGAAATTTCAGAGTTTAGCATGGTTTAGAGAAGGAAAAGCTAAGCAATCCCAAGGTGTAACCAAAGAAAGGTAGAATTCCGACTTGAGGATGAAATCCCACTTCTACAGCTGCTCCAAACCGGGAAAACCTCTCTCCCAAGAAGCTTGATGGAGTGAAGAAGCTTTGCTGCACCTTGGAGAAAAAGCTTGGAGAAGAAGAGAAGAAGAATGGAGGTTCTTTGGCAAGGAACCACCTCTTTTCTCCTCTAAATCACCCTCCTCTGCTCTAGGCTTGATCTGGGATGAGGGAACTGACACAAATGACCAAGCCTAACTGCCCATTAAGTTCCCACTTCATTTTAAACAAAAACTCATATTTTTCAAAATGTTGAAACTGTCAGGTGCACGCTGTGCACCAAAAGTGCACGCCGTGCAACTTTCTAGAAACTTTCAATTTGCTCCAGAATGCATTGTGCACGGCGTGTGCTGAAGAAATATACGCCGTGCAACTTTTCAGAAACCTTTAGCTCCCCGGTGCACAGTGTGCACTGAAGAAATGCACGTCGTGCAACTTTCCAGAAACTTTTAGCTCCCAGGTGCACGTCATGCAATTGCGTGCACGCCGTGCAATTGTGTGCACGCTGTGTAACTTTCCAGAAACTTTCTGTCTGCTCGATGCTCTAGGTGCATGGCGTGCACTTGGCTGTTCTGGGCTGTTGTGTATTCTGATTGTAACTTTAAGCGTGTAGGTCCGAATTACATGTCGTAAAAAGTGGTATTTGCGTAGTTTCGAACCCCAAAACATGTAGATACTTGAGGAGTGATCCAATAAGAGATAATATGATATATTCCTCATCATTTCATTGCAAAATATAGTACCTACAATCCAAACCATGCGACAAGTAAGAATAGCTAAAAATATAGAATCTAGCATGAATGAGAGTGATAATTGAGTCAAAACAATATGGATATGAAACCAAACATGATCCAAAAGATGATATGATTTTTGCACATCAAATCCCCCTAAGCTTAAACCATTGCTTGTCCTCAAGCAAAAAGAGCATAGAAATACAAATGAAGATTTGTCAAGTTCATGCATAGATCAAATGAAAAGAAAGATGTGTATAAGACCAAACCAACCATGATCAACATGTTTATACTCATAGACATTAATTCAACTTAAACACCCAAGATGGAGATTTTTAGTTCAGCAGGGGTGGTCACAATTAAATGAATCAATCAATTAAACAACACTAAGTAGAATTTGGATGACCAAGCCAAGCAATTAGTGGATGTGCAACTCAAACTCTCAACTATTAAGGATATAAAAGATGAAATCTTAGTTAAAATTAACAATTTTAGTTGCACTCTCCTTATTTCCAAAAAAGATATGATAATGGATTATGGATTCCGACACTCGGCTGCTAATGTAGGCTTATGCACACGTGGAATGTCGGTTGGGGTATTTTACCCTCTTTTCAGACATACCACCTAACCATCGTGGCCAGATCGGACTTACACTAGGCTAGCATGATATGTGGGAAGTTTAGCCATCTTATATGGGGTATAAAGATGAGATAAGTCAAAAGAAATTTTAATTTTTCTAAAACATAGGAGAGTCAACTAAATTGCAACATTAGCTAGATTTCATTCATTTGTTTTGAAAATTTTTCATTGAAAGAGTGGTTGAAAATGCACTAAGAGCTTAGCAAAGGCATCTCGTATTCCAAATGATGTTGTAAAGTTGATTTACTCACAAAAATTGAAACCATTACATGTTTTAAGCAATCAAGGATGTGAAATATGAATGTTCAGACTAGAAGCATAAACTAGAGTTAAACACATGTTGATGGCCAAAAGGTTTCATTTGATTAATGCATGCCTTTTACAATTTCTCTAAATGATATTTCTCATCAAAAGAGGACAATCTGTTAAGCATAGGAGTTCTATCCACATATAAAAGATAAACCTCATATCATACTAGATTTGCCACCAGAAGAGGAGAACTGAAAACAATGACTGAAATCTGAACACAAAACAAAAGCAAATGATAAGAAGCAAATAACATGAAAAGGAAAAGCTAAAAGAACTAGGTTACCATCTGGTTGCTCCCCCCTAAGCTTGAAATCTACAGTGTCCTCACTGCATAAATCAAACTAAAAAGGTTGCAACCGGGTACCTCATCATGATGGAAACATCAAAGTCCATGGAGGACCGGTGCTCTGATTTGCAACTGGAAATTGTTGTGCTAAAGATTGATGCCTCCTTGCAAATATGTCCTTGATTTGGGGCAAGCAAAAGCACCTATGAGCTGCAACAAGAATAGTCTTTTGTATGCCAATACTATTTGTCTTTTCATTCTTCTTTGAAGCATCATCAAAATATGAGTTGGGAAGAGTGTTCTCATTATAAAGCAATGTGTCATCTAGAATGTGAGGAGGAAGGACATGTGGCTTGCTTGAAGAATCAACATGTAGAGCATGTGTTGTAGCTTTCTCCCCTTTAGTTCCAACTTCATAATCATCATGGGTACAAACATCATCATACTTTACAGGATATACCTCTATAACAATTCCATTCTTCAATGTCATCGGCCTGAAATAAGTAGGATTCATCTCCGGTGGACTAGGAAAGAAAGGTGGAAATGCTTCTTTGCTAAAAAGAGCTTGCTGGCCAATTTGTTTCTCCAAGATGTGTGCATGAGTGGCAATATCGTCTACCTTAGAAGAGAGTTGGAAAATGGAACCCTTCATTGATTGTCTTTGTTGATGGAGCTCCTCATTTTGCTGCATTTGAGTTGAAACAAATGTTGCAAGCATGGACTCTAATCTAGAAGTTACTTGTGGTTGTTGTGGCTGAATGAAATTTGGGTTTGCATTGATGTAGAAGTCTGGTGGAGTGTAGCCCATTGGAGAATAAATAGAAAAAGCATAACATGTAGAAGATGAGTGTCCAAGCAACCCACATGAATCACAAATAATATTGGCTGCTTGAAATGGTTGTGTGCTTAGCTTATCAAACCTTTGTGATAAAGTGTCTATCTTTGCTGCAATTATGTCTATAGAACCAACTGTGTGATCTTTCCTTTGCTTTCTGGAAGTACTATGTGAAAAGGATGGGTGGTAGCTTGTAGCCAGACTCCATTGGAAATGATTTTCTGCCATATCTTCAATAATAGCATAGGCTTCTCTATAAGATTTGTTCATTAGAGATCCATTTGTAGCTGCATCAATAGACATCCTTGTATTGTAGCACAAACCATTATAGAAAGATTGCAATAGAAGCCAATTGCTTAGACCAGGATGTGGACAAAGATGTTGAAGATCTTTGAACCTCTCCTATGTATCATACAAGGTCTCTCCATCCCTTTGAGAATAATTGATGAGTTGACTCCTTAGCTGCAAAGTTTTTCTAGGTGGAAAATATCTTGCCAAAAAGACCTTTAGAAGCTCCTCCCAAGTGTCGATTGACTTCTTTGGCAAAGTATAGAGCCATGCCTTGGATCTATCTCTAAGAGAGAATGGAAAAAGAATTAGGCGTATCCCATAAGTAGGAACACCATATATCTTTATGGTGCTTAGAAACTGCAGAAATTTAGCAATGTGGAGGTTTGGATCCTCCATTGGTGTCCCTCCAAATGCATTCAGCTGTAGCAATTGTATGATGGCTGGGCTGATAGAAAACTCCTCTACCTCAAATTCCGAAATATTAATAGGCCCACTCATGTGCATTGCAGCTGTACCAAAGTAGTCCTTAAGAGGAAGGTCATCCTCCTTGACTAGTTCTTTATGTGGATCCAGAGGATTAGGTGGGTGTGGCGTAGATGGTGGTGATGTATGTGGTATGGGTGTTAGTGGTGTATATGATGGTGGTGAATTAGGTGTGAATGATGGTGGTGTGGATGAAGGATGTGTGGATGAGGGTGGTACATATGAAGGTGATGTGGATGAAGGCAGCATGGGTGAATGACGTTTGGATGATGGTGACATGGATGATGGTTGTGCGGGTTGTGATTCCTCCATACATGTTTGGGTTTCACTCCTTCTTGCTCCATGAGGGCTGCAAATAGTGTGTTCATTTTCTGAATGTAGAGATATGCATGGTTCAAAGATCTTTTTATGAACACCCAATATGCTCTTACAAATAAACAAGGTGAGTGAGATACAAAAACAAACATGGAAGATACAACAAATTATGATGATCATGATGAATTATGATTTATGGATATGATGGTGGATATGAAGGTTGTGATATAGTATCATTTACTTATCAACACTCTTACTATAACAGGAATATCGATGCTCCCCGGCAACGGTGCCAAAAACTTGTTGGCTGTTTAGGCTAACGAGTTTCAATCATAAGAATGATCTTTTACTCAACTAGCTATATCCCGCAAGTATACGAGAGTAGTTGTAGTCGAGGTCGAACACAAGGAGTGTTGGTTAGTTAGGTGCAAGAGTTATGATTTTCAATAATCTAGATCATTGTACATAAGATGATTGGATTAAAACAAAACAGTAAATTATCACTTAAGAAAGGTTAAGATTCAGATTTGGAAGGATCTTAGACTTGGGATTTCACTATCACATCATAGTTTATATTAAAATACAAATTTAAACATGTTAGTTAACTTGCAAAGGAGGTTTGTAGTCATCACTCACCTCCCGGTGAAGTGATGATGATTTTAACTCCATACATCACTCCCGTATATGTATTTCATTTCAAATCACAAACCGTGCTCCTCAACATAATCCCAGCCACTCTCACGGTTAAGGACAATTTGCCAAAAGAATAACTCCATACTCTCAAACACATTTTCTCAGATTATGAAAGAAAGCATAAAACATGCAAGTATGATGGCCAATCACACAAACAAGCATTTTAGATCTGAAACAACTCATGGAACATGCAAGAAACTAACATTTAGTATGAAATTCATATGTTCATACAAGCTATGACATGGGAGTTACTCTCCCATGCCCAAGAAAAAGAGTCTACTCGTCCATGATAGTGTACAATAGAAAATGTGTAGAAATTTCAGAGTTTAGCATGGTTTAGAGAAGGAAAAGCTAAGCAATCCCAAGGTGTAACCAAAGAAAGGTAGAATTCCGACTTGAGGATGAAATCTCACTTCTACAGCTGCTCCAAACCGGGCAAACCTCTCTCCCAAGAAGCTTGATGGAGTGAAGAAGCTCTGCTGCACCTTGGAGAAGAAGCTTAGAGAAGAAGAGAACAAGAATGGAGGTTCTTTGGCAAGGAACCACCTCTTTTCTACTCCAAATCGCCCTCCTCTGCTCTAGGCTTGCTCTGGGATGAGGGAACAGACACAAATGACTGAGCCTAAATGCCCATTAAGTTCCCACTTCATTTTAAACAAAAACTCGTATTTTTCAAAATGCTAAAACTGCCAGGTGCACGTTGTGCACCAAAAGTGCATGCCGTGCAACTTTCCAGAAACTTTCAATTTGCTCCAGAATGCACTGTGCACGGCGTGTGCTGAAGAAATGCACGTCGTGCAACTTTCCAGAAACCTTTAGCTCCCAGGTGCACAACGTGCACTGAAGAAATGTACGACGTGCAACTTTCCAGAAACTTTTAGCTCCCAGGTGCACGTCGTGCAATTGCGTGCACGCCGTGTAACTTTCCAGAAACTTTCAGTCTGCTCGATGCTCCAGGTGCATAGTGTGCACTTTTGGTGCACGGCGTGCACTTGGCTGTTCTGGGCTGTTGTGTATTCTGATCATAACTTTCAGCGTGTAGGTCCGAATTACATGCCGTAAAAAGTGGTATTTGCGTAGTTTCAAACCCCAAAACATGTAGATACTTGAGGAGTGATCCAATAAGAGATAATATGATATATTCCTCATCATTTCATTGCAAAATATAGTACCTACAATCCAAACCATGCGACAAGTAAGAATAGCTAAAAATATAGAATCTAGCATGAATGAGAGTGATAATTGAGTCAAAACAATATGGATATGCTACCAAACATGATCCAAAAGATGATATGATTTGTGCACATCACCCGACAACAAGAACAAGAGAGGGCACAAGGATTGGCGACAAGGTTATCTCCCGATATAGGGTATCGGGCAAGCGCGTGCTAAAGACGTGTCGCACGACACAGGTGTTGGGTGATACAAGGAAATCAACTAAAGTCATCAGCCCGATACACTGTGCGCGATACGGGGGTTGTGTCAGGCAAGCTTAGATGATAGGGTTGTCGGGCTATACCTTATGCTATTTGAGGTTATCTTGCGTGACATGAGAGCAGAAGTTAGCTGGACGACACACGAGCAAAAGGGAGAAACTATTGCACGATACGGGTAGGTGGAAAAGTAAAAGCAGTAGCCCGACATGGTTAAACCTCTGTACTATTTATAGCAATCCCAACTGGGGGTAAAATGGGCAAATCAGGGACGTGTGTCATCCGTAGAGACAAGTCATTCCTGAGACGAGCAGTCCCATCCGTCTAATCAAGGGTAATTACTCATCTTGCACGATACGGGTGCTCGACGCCCGGGCGTGTCGTCCGACACAGCTTATGCGATGCCCGATATACCGTCACCCGATATGAGCACGTTCTGCATGCCGGTTGAGTTTTTTGCCTGACACATTCAGGAAAAAGGGGTATACTTGCCTGATACAAAGTCTTTAGAACAAAATTCTAGATGAAAAATCAAAAACAAAGTTGAGGAAAAAGCGATTGATGGGTAAAACATCATGGGCCTAAGGTTAAGTTCCCAGCCTCAGATAGTATTACCCATCAATTCTCATAAAACAGAGCGGTGGCCCATAAAACAGTAGAGTCAGCGCACGTGACGCATGCACTGACTTGGGCCTTATTACAGTCCAAATGTTCATAATGTTTTTCTTGTAAGAAAGTAAATAACATCCTATTCTAGGAAAAGTAAAAGCTCGGGCTGCCTCCCGAGGAGTGTTGTAGTTTGCGTCGCCAGCTTGACAGCTCCAGGTCCTTCACTTTTCTCCTTCAGCAGTATCCATATCTTGCAAGTTGATCTCTGTCCTTCTAACGAAAGCTTTGTCTTCATAGAACATTTTCACCCTGTGCCTGTTCACTTGAAAAACCTTGGATGGATCATCTTTGTCATATATCTCCATCACTCCGGATGGGTATATCTTTGATACGATGAATGGACCAGACCATCTCGTTTGTAACTTACCTGGAAAAAGATGAATGGAAGATTTAAATAATACAACTTTGTCACTTTCACTTACATCCTTCCTCCTCAAGTGGGCATCATGCCACACCTTCATCCTCTCTTTATAGATCTTTGCATGCTCGTAAGCATGCATCCTCAATTCTTTGAGTTCTTGCAACTGCAGATATCTCTTCTCTCCTGCCTTCTCCAGATCCATGTTCAAGAACTTAATCGCCCAAAGGGCCTTGTGTTACAGCTCAAGGGGTAGATGATAGGATTTCCCATAGATCAACTTGTAAGGAGTGGTTCCAATGGGCGCTTTATAGGCAGATCTGTAGGCCCAAAGTGTGTCGTCAAGCTTCATTGACCAATCTTTCCTCGTATGGTTGACAGTCTTCTATAGAATCTGCTTGATTTGTCTATTAGAAACCTCTACCTACCCAGAAGTTTGTGGGTGGTAGGGCGTAGCGATCTTGTGTTTGACTCCATACTTTCGCAGGAGTGCTTCAAACTGTTTTTCTCCTAAATGCGATCCACCGTCACTTATTACAGTATGAGGTACACCGAAACGAGGGAAAATTGTCTTTTCGAACAACATGATCACTGACTTAGAGTCACACGTTTGAGTTGCAACAGATTCTACCCATTTGGATACATAATCCACTGCCACTAGAATGTACTGATGTAACATACTCAAATCTAGACACATAGTTGTAGCCTCCCTTTTTCTAGGCCCTAATCGATTATATTTACAATGAATACCTGATCTACCTAGTTCGCAATGCATTAGAAATAATCAGAGCCATTCATTATCATAAATTCATTAATACCCTTTATATATGATAAAATAACCATAATACACTCAATAACAAGACTTAAGGAACAAATACACCAAATATCATGCTTGACTCTAATTTGACACCCTAACATATTATTAGGGGTATAAGATGAAATAAATCAAATCAAAGTGAAATAAGTGTTAAGATGAGTAAATACATTAAATATGTATAATATAAAAATAATTTAATCTACTATGGAACATCTTCAAAAAGGAAAAATGATGACTAATCTAGACTCCCCGTATCCTAGTTAATTATTGTGCCAGTTTGCATATCAATCGGACCTTAATTACTCCTCCAATGAAGTTAGATAAAGTACAAATTAATTACTTAGACGTTTATTGGTTATTTGAGCAATTATTCATCACATTGATTTCTTTAACGATCCACTTAACCCATTAGACCCGGTCTGCCGCCCTACCTTCTTCCTCCCCTCCCCGCGCATCTCGCACTTTCCTAACTCCGTGGACGACCGGCTCTTGGGCAGCCAGAAGCCACTGCTCCTCTTCTTCTTCTCCCCCAAAACCTGGTCACACGCGCAGCTTAGTCGCCTCCGTGACTTCTTCCTCCCCTTCATCTCCTCTATCACCGTTAATCCCAGCCACCCCAAACGCAAGACACCATCGCCATCAGGTGTCGTGGTTGCCTCCATTATCAACAGACCCTAAGGTCGCGTCCTCCTCCTCGACCTACGCTGAGAAGCACCCTGCAGCGCCGGGAACCTCCATGAAACTGTTGCCACAGCCTTCGTCGGATTCTCCCTCGGCCTTCCTCCGTTAGCTCGTCCTCCACCTGCCCCCAATTTCCTTCATCCCTTAGATCTGCGGTAGCTGAGAGAGCGCCGCCTCCATCATCCTCCTGGAGCTGCAGGCTGCTAGCTATAACAGAGAAAGCAAAAGAGAAAGAGGGAGCTTTTCATATGTAGTCGTAGTGGAAGGTGACACATTCACCCATCTTCACTGCTGCCTGCTACCATAACAGCCTGAACGACCTTCACAACAATCAACGCCTCCACCAGCCTCACGGCCGTCAAGACTTGGCTAGCCACCCACGACAACAGAAATCCCTCCTTTCTTCTATGCTAAATCGGATCTAGTCGCCATTACTGCCTCATATGTTCACGACAATCTAGCATTGCCTATACATGCCTCGACGCCAACAAGGCCTGCAGCTTCATCATCACACATGCATCACAGGAGCTGCTACTGCACAGGACAACGACCTCTATCCTATTCTTCTTCCCCCTCCTCACCGCATCTTCTTCTTCTTCCTCTCTTCAATTGACGACCTAAAACACTAATCTCAACCAGTCACCACCCCCTATGCCTTGACCACCGAAGGATGCTACGACCTACCCCGTAAGTCGCCTGCACGCAGCAAGATCTTCGGCCTATCAACCATGGCGACGCCATCTTCGTCCTCCCTTCATCCTTCTCAGGCGGCGGTAGTGGTGGCAGCGCCATTTACATGTCTGCCTACTCTGCCGTCAACTCCACCACAACCAACCGCCACTCCTACTCCTCATACAAAAACATGAACAGCAACCCTTACTCGTCTTCCCCATCGCCGTTCGCATCGTCCACCTTCTCCACAGCCCGCGGTTCCCCGTCTGGCTTCTTCACCCGTTCATCGTCCCCTACACGTGTCAACCTTCCACAACCGCCGTCCTCGGTCCGCTTCGCCCAACAACGTGAGACAGCACCGCCTCCTCTTCTTCTCCTCCACCTGTTCCCGGCAACATCAAGAAACTTCGGACAGCGTCGAGCGCCACCGGACAGCGTCGAGCGCCGTCGACACCTTGTCCATCAAGCCAAGTCTGCACAGCCAGATACACCTCTGTCGGCTCCTTTAGACCTCGTCCCAGGGTCACCTCTGCCATCTATGGCGTCATGCTGACGGACTTTAAACCTACATATGGATCGTTGGGTCTAGAAAACTACAGGTTAGATTTCTTTGAGGTTTTAATCTCACAGATAACAAGGCTAATAGGATTAACAATAGTATCAATGTATATATAACCTTAGTATGTGTAATCACCTAATCGTATCATTATCCAGCACAAGTCATCGACTATACCGATTCATCTTAATATGGATAGTGTGCATGTCCTTAGAACTGCCTGCTAAAATTATGAACTAGAATGTAATGGGTCTGAGATGATATCGATATGATAATTAGAGCTTCAATGATAACCTAGGTGTTTAGGATGATAATACCAAGTGATTAATATAACTAGGCCACTAAAATGATTAGCCTAAAACTAACTATACGTATATAGAATAGAACGTTAATATTACTAAATACTATGAACAACGCACATATTTTGAAAACAATAGATTATATAACAAAGAGAACATGTTAGACATCCATGTGGGCATGAAAATAAACTAACCTAGAGTATACATTATCACAAATTTTATCATATATTAACTAAACCCCATACTTCCTAATAAGGGTATCATGTTCCAATAGTATCTCATGTGATGCATAACCTTGACCTAGTCGAGCAAATCGAACTATACGATACAATGGGATAGAATGACATTACAAAACTTAAACTACAAGGACACATATATCTAACGACCTACTTTGATTTATGTGAATAATATGGATAATAGAACTAGATAACTAATGAATCATTTACTCACTTAGTATGATTAGAAACCCTAGTATGTGATTAGGTGATCAAAACTAGTATAAGAACAATATAAATGCATCCTATTAGGCTATACACACGTTAGCTTTCATTTGACTAACATACATAATGTGTTCCTAGGATGAAAACTCGACTTCGTGGACCAAGTATATCAATTGAGCTAACCACTAGTCATGAAGATAAGGTATGTACATCCTCTATTTTATTTTGGGCATTATTTGACTAAAATCTACATTCTTTTAATGAGGCATCTCTTGAACTATTATTCTACTTGAAAATCACTTGCTTGGACATTTATTATTTTTCCTTCTCTCAATTCATGATGTTCAATTGGTTATTGTGATACCTTGTTTATAATGGGTTTTTGGACCCCTTCTGCTATATTGTCTTTTTATTTGAAATTGACTAAAATGCCAGTCTTGTCACTCTATTTTATGCATGCTACATGTTTGACTAGAATATCTAGAATAGCGGTACTTATGTACAACCATATTTATATAGGGCGTGCGTGTTCCGCCCGGGGTGTGCGTTTCCACCCTTGTTTATTTTTAGGCCATGATCCTATGGTGTTATGGCTCTGTTTTAGGTATATTTAGTCTACATTGTTATGCATGCAAATATTTATTGTTTTGATGTGAATCTATGGATGATTGTTATGGCAAGACACTCTTTTATTATCATGTTTGTAATCTGAATTTAATATGCCTCATTTCTTTTGCCTCATTTCTTTTGTTACTTTCCTCTTGAACATACCTAATTGCAAATAGCCCCCTGTTCATGTGGGAACATCTCTATTTTTGTACTTTTAACCCTATATAATGCCCAGAATGTTTTATATATGTACATACTCAGCCTTTGCTGACCTCTATGTTATTTCCTATGTTCTGGGTGATGTTCCTTTCCACCCAGCTTTAGGTACATTAAAGATCAAGGTTGCTCGAAGATCATGTAAAGAGAATTGTACCTAATGATAGCTTGGAATGGCTAGGTTACTCTCTGCTACTGGGCTCATTTGTAGATAGTTCAAGTTTTTTTTTATAATTTCCCCTTTTATGGTGATGAGATTTTGTAAAACGATACCCATTGTAACCTTGTAATAGTTTTGTTTCCGCTGCTTTATTATTACATGGCTCTTGTATTATATCATTTTGAGTGGATCCCCTTTCGAGTCTCACTCTTTACAACTGATATCCCTTTGATGGGGGAAACGGTCCCATGTAGTCAATCCCCCATACATCAAAGATCTCCACTTCAACCCAATTTGCCATAGGCATCTCGTTTCTTCGTCCAATATTTCCCGTCAATTGGCACTCTTTACAGACTTTTGCATACTTTGCAGCGTCTTTGAACAAAGAGGGCCAGTAAAAACCTGATTGCAGTACTTTGACAGCGGTCCTTTCGCTGCCCAGATGTCCTCCATAAGGGGAGGTGTGACACTCTTTCAGAATGTTTGGGATCTCTTCTTCGGGAATACATCTTCGGTACAGGTTATCTGCACATGTTCTAAAAAGGAGAGGATCGTCCCAGTAGTAATTCTTTACATCCGCGAAGAGCTTCTTCTTTTGGTTATAGGTTATGTCAGGGGGCAGTTCTCCGCAGGCAAGATAATTACAGATATCTGCAAACCAAGGTAAACTCTCTTCCTTGGTTTCAATCATCATCAAAGCTTCGTCAAGATTAATTGTCATTAATAGGAGGTTCCCTCTGTCCTTTCACAATGATCCTTGATAAGTGGTCGGCGACCACATTCTCTGCACCCTTCTTATCGACTATCTCATGGTCGAACTCTTGTAGTAACAAGGCCCACCTCAACAGCCTGGGCTTTGTATCTTTCTTCTGTATGAGGTATCTTATAGCCCCATGATCTGTGTAGACTTTAACCTTTGCTCCGATGAGGTAAGATCTGAACTTATTGAAAGAGAAGACTATCGCGAGCATCTCTTTCTCTGTAGTTGTATAATTTACCTGAGCTTCATCCAGGGTACGACTAGCGTAGCAGATTACATGGTGCTTTTTGTCCTTTTTCTGCCCCAGGACCGTTCCTACTGCATAGTCGCTGGCATCACACATAAGCTCAAAAGGTAACTCCCATTCTGGAGCTTGGAGAATAGGTGGTGAGACAAGAGCATCCTTTAAAGCCTGAAAAGCGATTAGACAATCGTCAGAGAAATTGAATTCAACATCTTTTACCAGAAGGTTGGACAACGGTTTTGAAATCTTTGAGAAGTCTTTTATAAATCTTCAGTAGTAGCCGGCATGCCCGAGGAAGCTCCTCACTCCCGTCACAAACTTTAGTGGAGGAAGCTTGGATATGGCTTCAACCTTGCTAACGTCTACCTCGATGCCATGCCTCGAAACTTTATGTCCCAGAACGATGCCTTCTTGTACCATAAAATGGCACTTCTCCCAGTTTAAAACCAAACTCTTCTCCTCGCATCATTACAGAACCAAAGAGAGGTTTCTCAGGCAGGTATCGAAGTCATTTCCATAGACAGAAAAGTCATCCATGAAAACTTCCATGATATCCTCCAGGAAATCTGAGAACATTGATATCATGCAGCGTTGAAACATAGCGGGAGCATTGCACAGGCCGAAAGGCATCCTCCTGAAGGTGTAGGTGTCGTAGAGATAGGTAAAATTTGTTTTCTCTTGGTCATCCGACAGGATTGGGACTTGATAAAACCCTAAAAAACCATCCAAGAAATAGAAAAAGTCATGATGTGCTAATCTTTCAAGAACTTGATCAATGAAAGGAAGCGGATCATGATCTTTTTAGTGGATTGGTTTAGCTTCTGGTAGTCAATGCACATCCTCCATCCCGTGACGGTTCTAACCGCCACTTCATCACATTTATCTCCCTTTACTACAGTTATACCACCCTTCTTGGGTACTACGTGGATCGGGCTCACCCAGTTACTGTCGCTGATCGGGTAAATGATCCCAGCATCCCTCAACTTGATTACTTCTTTCTTTACGACTTCTTTCAGCATCTGATTCAATTTTCTTTGGGGTTGAGCCAGAGGTTTGGCGGATTCCTCCAAATTGATGCGATGCATACACAATGCAGGGCTAAGGCCTTTGATATCTTCTACCGAGTATCCTATAGCCTGCCTGTGGAGTCTTAACTCCCCAAGAAGTTTGTCCAACTGATCTTTTGTAAGATGGGCATTGACGATGACATGATTCCTCTCCTCTTGATCTAGGAATTCATATTTCAACCCTTCTGGTAACTGCTTCAACTCAGGCTTGGCCTTGTGTGACTGTTCTTCCGGCGCCTCCTCAAGAGAGGCAAACTTAACTGTTTCCACTACCTCTTCCTCGTTGCTCAGATCTTCATCAGATTGGTTAAGATAGTTGAGAAACTCCACAACTTCTGGATTTTCAGAGTTAGAATCTTGACTGCTTATCGTCCTCACAAGAGGGTCTACCATTAATATAAATTCTTCTACCTCTTCACAGAACTAGTTGTATCTTTCCGCAAAGCAAGCGGACTCTAACATGGATGGTCCTTTCATCGCATCCTTTACATTGAAGTCTAAGTGGTCGTTTCCGACCCTTAGAGTGATTATTCCCTTGGCAACATCGATCAACGCCCTTCCTGTAGCCAAGAAAGGACGTCCAAATATGATAGGACAGCCAGGGTCCTCCACAGTATCAATGACAACGATATCACAAGGAATGAAGAAACTTCCTACCCAGATAGGTACATCTTCGACAACGCCAACTGGCCTTTTAAAGGTATGATCTGCTAATTCAATTCTCATATTAGTTTTGACCATATCAGTCAAACCTAATCTCTGCATGAAGCTTAGGGGCATAAGGCTGATACTAGCCCCTAAATCGGCGAGACCTTTTCGTTCGACATTATCTCCAATGGCAAAAGGAATGGTGAAAGCCCATGGATCTTTCTTTTTGTTGGGAAAATCTGATTTGACAAAAACAGAGGACATACTTGCTAGATGCACGGTTTCAATTCTTCCTCCTCTTCTCTTCTTGATAATCAAATCTTTGAAAAACTTAGCGTAAGTCGGCATCTCTTTTAAAGCGTCCAAAAAAGGTACTTCGAGATGAAGTTTCTTTATTGATTCCATGAACGTCTCGTGGCACTTCTTAAGGTGTGCCTTTATCAGCTTGTAAGGAAAAAGCAACTTGGGAGAGTAAGGGCTTCTCTTACCAGATAGCTCCTCAAAGGATCTTGGTTTAGGTTCTCTGTCATGAGCTTGTCGATTGTCTTCTTCTGCGGGATTATCGGCCACAGTCCTTGATTCAGGTTCCTCTGGTCTGGCTTCTTCATGACGTTCTATGGTCCTTCCTGACCTCAACACTGCCATTTTGATAGATTCGGTGTTGGAGGGTATCTTAGCCGAGGGATTCTTTATCAATTCGGCCATCTGGGCCAACTGCCGATCGATTTGGCGTTGGTGCGTCTGCATGTCCTCCATCTGGACCTGCATTGTGTTCAGAACTCCTAAATTTGAAAGTGCACTCTGTGCCAGCTGGTTATTGATGGTATCCTGTCTTTTTACAAAATCAAACAACTGGCCAACCAAGTCTGGTTGGTTCAAAACCTTGTCTTGACCTTGCTCCTTGGCTTGACTTTGACCTTGACTAGTGTTTGCCGCGTGGCGACCTTGGTACTTTCCCTATCCTTGGAAATTTGCCTTGTTTGACTGGAAAGAAGCAGTTCTGGTGAACTGACTTTGTCCTCCTCTTTTCTCGAAAACGTGGGGTTTCTTGGTGGGGTTATGCAGCTGATGCGAGTTTTCAGCTGCATCCTTGTTGTCGTAACTAAAACCAGGATGATATGGCCTCTTGAAATTAACGAAAGAGACGTTCTCAGCCTCTTCAACTTCGGATTAACTTTCGGTTGACTCGTCAGGTCAGGTGTAGATACAGTTATCTACCCCGTGTCCACCTTCTCCACAGGTGACACATTTCATGACCTTTTCGACGTGTTTCTTCCCCTTTCTACTTGATTCTTTCAGCTGTTTGACATCAGAGGCTATCCTCTAGATTTGAGAGGTGATAGTTTCCAGAGCCTTGGATTCAATTGAAGGTCCTTCACTAGCCTTCTTAGCATGTCCCCTGTCTGATCTATCGTAGTCGGTGTCGACTTGCAACTCGGCCATGTTCTTGATGATCTTTTCAGATCTGCTAGGCTTCTTCCCCAGAAAGTCACTGTCTGTTGCTGCATTCAGCGAAACCCTTTCCTCAGGGGTTAGACCGTTGTAGAAGGTAGTTATCAAGAAACCCTTCTTATAGTTGTGATGAGGGCAGTCCCTCTGATATTCTTGATACCTTTCCTAGGCATCATGTAGATTCTCGTTCGGATTTTGCATGAAAGACGTGATCCTCTGTCTATTCCGGACAGTTTTCTCAGCAGGATAAAACTTGTTTACAAAGGCATCCGCCAACACACTCCATCCGTTAAGAGCTTGGTGTGGTAGCCCCAGGTACCATGATAGAGCCTTATCTTCTAAAGAAAAGATGAAACCCTTGCAATAGATCACCTCCTGTGGGACTCCCCGCATTTTGATGGTGTCACAGATGTTTTTAAAAGCATCTAAATGGTCATAGGAATTATCATTCTTCGAATTCACTCTGAAGCTTTTGTTCTGGATCATAGAGATGACGAATGGTTTTAGATCAAAGTTGGTTGTGTTGAATCTCGGGATGACAACAGGACATCTGGAATTATTAGCCTTGGTGGCAGCTAATTCCTTGAGGGTCTTTTCTTCTTTGTTGGAATCGTCACTGTCACTGTCTCCCTGGTTCTGATCCTGATTATTTTGATTCCTTCTGCGCCTCCGGTGATGACGACGTCTCTCCCGGGGATGGTCATCCTCGAATTGTTCTATTTTAGGATCTTCATGTTGATGATTATCGTCAAAGCGGTCATTGTCTTCAGGCGGAGGAGAGTGAGGTCTAGATCTCGCATGTCGCTCACCATCTGAAAGAGGTGGTTCAATGTGAGGCGGCATGTCTGGTGATGTCGGTGCTCAATTGAGCAGAATGCCTTCCTTCCAAGTACCTGAATAGCACATGAAAATCAAGTTAGAAAACCTGTATTAATAATAAGAACTACTCATTTCAGGTTAAAATATATAAAAAAGGAAAAAGAGAGTGTTGTCAAGCTCATTTCTAAGCTTGGGGCACTAAAGTGTAGTTAGTGGATTCGGGTTCGTCAATAGTACCATTTTTCCTTGTCCCCGGCAACGGCGCCAAAAAGTTGACCAGCCTAAATCGCGCATCAGAAAAGGGAGCAGATTTGAAGTAGTCGGACTTTTAAATTTATAACCCGAAACCTTCTAGGACCCCGCAACTTTATTACGGGGTCGAAGTAGATATACGGGGTCGAACACAGGGACAAGGTAGCAGTGATGGGAACGTGGAATCGACACGTTACACTCCGGTATGGGTAAGGAGATGATAAAGTTCCCCAAGGGAACAACAGGCTAAGATCGATAAAATAAAAGAAAACTATCTCCAACTCGATCTACGAGGAAAATTAAGGTTTTAAAGGTTTATCAGTTTTTAGGGTTTTCGCGCAACGGAAACAGAGAGGATAACACTATTACTTTTAGTAAGGAACGAAGGAGAAAGCTTCGGTAAAACAAGCGGTAGCAGAAACATCCTGTACCCCTTCTCTCGAAGCTGGTACCTCTAACTAAGCATCAACACCTCTCTCGAGGTTGCTGGTCTTAAGTTAGAGTGGAAAGGTTACTAAAGAAACTCCAATCCTGGGCACTCTCATACTCCCGATCAGACCAAACACTAGACCCACAACACCTCTCTTGAGGCTGCTGCAATGGGAAAGCACGATTCGGTAGCTAGTCGAAACGTGATCCAAGCGTACAAGCTTGAGTTTGGATGCTAAACAAAACAATCATCCAATAAAAGGGACCAAACATAAAGCATCAGATAATTAAAACTCTTCTAATTCCATTAGCATAAAAGGGTCTGGTTACATTGCGTAAGTAAAGAAAGTAAATGACTGAAATAAGTAAAGATAAATGTCACCTTCTTGATTTAGAAGGGTGACAGGCAGCAGCAGATCCTCCAGCCCGATACCAGGCGGGATCCTTGCCCGATACACCCGTGTCGGGTGGCACACCCTCTCGGGCAACACACTCATGACGGGAAGACGTATTGTGCGGGGCACTCATGCCTGATACAATCGTGTCGGGCGACACCCTCTCGGGTGACACGCCGTGACTGGTGATGTGTATCGGGCTTGGTATCGTGACGGGCCAGAGTTTTGCTTCGAGTATCGGGTACTCATATCGGGTGTCCTTGTTGGCCGATATCGGTCTGTAGCGGTGCCCGGGGCCGATCCTAAGTGAACCATTCCCTCCCTCTCAGGTCGGGGAAGTGCTCACCTAGTATTGCCCGGTACACCTCTGAGGCACGATATGCTAGCTCCATACGCTTTCCCAAGTTGGCTTTCGAGAGATTCTGACCCATCCTATCAGATTCATGTAGCTGCTATTTATAGGCAGCGGTTGGGGGAAGTTATGGTTCTCCAGAGGCCATGTGTCCTTCATCAACTCTATTATCTCGGATTCAGGGATGCCCGATATGCGTATCGCCCGGCACAAGGATGTCGGGCTGGGAGCGTGTCGGTCATCGTGACGAGTGGCGCCTGTCGGTGGGTGGCATGTATCGCGCGACACGCTTCAGCAGTCGTGAAGAGTCTGGCTCCCTATCGGGTAAATGGTGTATCTCTCGTCCACTCCTTCTTGCACGACACCCTCATGTCGCATGGTAGTATATCGTGCTGCCCTGTGTCGGGCTGCGAGCGTATCGGTCGACTGGTTGGTAAGGAGGACGATGCAGGTGGAACACGATCGTGGGCCGGGATGGGCCTTTTTGCTGATAAATGAGTTGAAAATCAAGGAAAACTCTGCAAAAGATGATAATATTGAGTTAAGAGCGTAGCGTGGCCTGTTTATGCAAAAACATGACAAAAAGGAGAGAAAAATACTTCAAAAGGGCAGATTTGATAATGAAATAAGGGCCAAAAACATCACAAAATTTGGTGCTATCACATACTCTGAGCCACGGGCCAGTTCACCATGCTCAACACAGAGTCTACGACTGAAGTTGCACTCAAGCCAGGATAGGGCATATAGCCAAATCCCCATTCTTTTTGGGATCGTAAGGGGATCGGCTCACACAGTATCGTCTGTACTTACGCCCTCACATACTCAAAAGTATGCACTCCGGGTTATGTCGCGGAGCAACCCGTTTCACCATCAGCAAGTTCTGACACTGATGGATCTATGGTAAGGGCAATGTTTTATAGTTTCTAGTGATATATTACATGCATTACAACATTCTTTTAGCATCAAACAAGTTATCTTTATCAAACACAACAAATTCTACAAAGAAAGGTGTAATACATCTATCACGTACTTTTTCAAATCTTTAAAACATGTGATACTTGGGAACTTAGTCCCTTATCACATTACTGGGAATTCTCAGCCCTTCACATCATCAATATCATGATTACTACATCTAGGTATTCAAACCTTAGATCATCACTGAACACTGTTACCACTTATCAGGTAACTATTACCTCTAGGTCCTCAGACCAAGGTATACATAATACTTGTTATACAAGCATATCACATGGCTCACAAGGCCCATTAAACATCTTATCACCTCTCACTAGGCAACAACTTATTCACATGGATCACAAGGCCATCACACATCTTATCACCTCTCACTAGGCAACAACTTATTCACATGGCTCACAAGGCCATCACACATCTTGTCACCTCTCACTAGGCAACAACTTATTCACATGTCTCACAAGGCCATCACACATCTTATCACCTCTCACTAGGAAACAACTTATTCACATGGCTCACAAGGCCATCACACATCTTGTCACCTCTCACTAGGCAACAACTTATTCACATGGCTCACAAGACCATCACACATCTTGTCACCTCTCACTAGGCAATAACTTATTCACATGGCTCACAAGGCCATTACACATTGTACTTGTTATACAAGTATTTAACATGCCTTACAAGGCTTAAGCAATAAGAGAAATACAACCTTCCCATCATTAGGGTTAGGGTTTTCCCTTTCTTATCGATCAGGGTTTCTCTTACATATCATTACGCTTCATTAGGGTTAGGGTTTTCCATTAATAACCATTTAGGTTTTCAAGATCATATTATCAATGATCAAACCCTAATTCATTGCTCCACACATCTAGGAGCAAACCTTGATGTCATAAGTATTCAATCATACTTATTCATTCTCATCATTTATCATTAAATGAATCATCAACACACGGTATGAGTTCCTCTCTCGTCCTTACCAGGGTATGATTACATCAGACTTTATTAACTTGGCTTAACCCTTTCTCAAAGTATGTTAGCCCACACTTATCAAAGTGCATTAAACTTATTACATCTCAATGTAACATTTGACATAACACACTTTATGTGTTACTCATCCAAGTATATTGTATTTAAGGTGCATCAAGGTACATCAACCTTGAAGTGCTAGATATGATATATATCATGTCTTGATGTATCACTTCCCTCATCACTTTTAATTTTCTTAAGTTCATCAACTTATCTTGTATTAGGGTATTTCCCATCCTAATACTTTATGCACTAGCCCATCACATTTATTCTGTAGTGTATTGATCATAAGTCATACATTTGAATTGTCCAACCATCATGAATTGATATGGACTCATCTCAGGTTGAGACATTATTGATATAGGATTAACCATTATCAACCACTCTAGGTGTTTCACCTATCAAGGTATTATCCACACCATTACTTGGTGTTACACTCATTACTCCTAAGAGTGTCTTACTCTCACCTTTACAAGGTATCTCGGGTTAGAAGTGTGCATATGTTCACCATATCGGGCTGTAAGTATATGAGCACTCACCCTATCGGGCTAGAAGTATATGAACATCATCCATACTGGGCTAGAGGTGTGTATATGTGTTACCCATGTCATGCATGCGGTATTAAGTCATCACCATGTTAGGCTAGACATCAACTAGGGTTGTGTATCGGGCTTCCATATCGTGCGATAGCATTTACTATTCTTTACTCATATTGGGTTACCCAAGTTAGGGTTTCTTGTCAACTTACAAGTATTCATTCAACCTTTTATCGTGTATGGAGTCTATACTTGACTCCCTATCGTGCAAGCATCTCATGCAACATCTTGTGCAAGACATATTGGGCAAGTCATACCCATATCGGGTTATAACTACTTGTATTTATACTTGAACCTGATATCACTTTTACAAAGTGACAGCATCTTCTTCAAGTTCTAGACCTTTTTACTAACTGATATAATTCATGGTAACAGGTTTAAGCAACTACTAGAACTCATAATTTCATCAACCATTTCAGGAAATTTCAGTATTAAAAGTATTTCACTAATTATAACAATTTAGGTGAAGAATAATAACATGGTTGAGTTCAAGTTATATAACCCGCCTTAAGAACTACTTCAAAGCTTCAAGGTCCAAAGCTCCATGTTCCTAAGGTTTAAGATGACTTTATCAAAGGTCCAAGGCTCGTTCACAACTCCTTCATATACAAGGAATCACCATGGATAAGCAATTGGTGAAGAAGAAAAGAAAGGTAGATCATAATCCTAATTCCATGCTTCAATTCAAGCTTGAAGACAACTATATCTTACCTTAGGGTTAAATTTTGAGTTCCTTAGCTCCTTGGCCGACACCCTACCACTCTTGGGCGATATGGACTTCCTCTTGGCCGACACAACTTTGCTTGTGGCTGATACCCCCTCACTTGTGGCCAAAATCAATTCAATTGGCTGATATCAACTTGCTATGGACAATATCAACATGGTATGGCCAATATACTTGCTATGGCCGATACCCAAGGCCTATGCACGATACCCTTTTTCTATTTCACAACATGCCACCCCTCTTGCACGATATGATACTCACTTGCATGATATGGAACTCACTTGGAGTCAAAACACTTCACTCTATGACCGATATCACCCTATGTGGCCAATATCACCTACTTGGGCGATATGGTCTTGCCATGGGTGATATCCCAAGGCCCATGCACGATACTACATCATCCCTTCACGATATGGGAGCTCTATGCACGATACCTTAGGGTAGGAGGGTGGTAATGGTCACAAAATTGCACTAAGGGGTGAAACTAGGGGTATATATACTTGTTGTTCATGAAGAAAGGCAAAAATGAGGTGTCAACATTTTGAGCTAGTAGGTGCCATGTGTCATGCATAGGTGACATGTGTACATGCATGCATGAAATTTATCTTGACATGCAAAAAGGTTGGGGATCATCTAGAGATGAAAATTCGTCCATTGCTTTTCCATTTGGATAAGTCATCTAGGTTTAATCACTATTTTATGTCAAGCTGATACACTTTTTCTAAGGAAACTTGTTGGCCGTCACACCTCACCTCCTTGAGGTGCTTTTAACGATATGGCCTTCTACAAGAGTTCAAAAAATGATATGAGGCTTGTCCTATGGCTCCTTGTGTTGGGTTTTAGGGGAGACAGAGAAGGCAGCGGAAACAAAAATTTTCTCCCCAAACCCATATTGAGGAAACGCGTCAACGTCTATATAATAGGAAAGGATGGTTTGTGGAATCATACCTTGTCCCGAGGCTTGCTCGGCGACAATACCTCGTGCAATGCACGGTCTTCAACTCCGGTCTTGGACGGTGTCTGTGCAGCTCCTGGTCGCACCGAGACTGACGACTCCTCCTACTATCGGATTGTCGGATGACAGTTGTCCTCCTAAGCGGTAGTGTCCTCCCGCCTCTGTAGTAGTCCACACGGACCACCTGGAACTCCACACTCCTTGTCCCATAAGGAAGTGGAAGGAGTCGCACCCTCCTGTTGACGTACTAGTCGCCAACACACTCTCCTGCCTCCAGTTGCAACTGCAGTTGTCCTTCCCTTACTGCACCTCCCTTTCCGGGAAGCACTTGCTTAGGCTCTCTCTCGGTTACCAAAACCAGAGAGAACGACAACTTGCAGAGCAACTGGTTGCACTGAGTTGTTCTTGGAGAAGCCCCCAATACCCCTATATATATAGGAGGGTCATGGGACAGGGTTCTCTATCCCGGGCAATACAGGACTAAACGCAGGAGTAGAAGGGTTCGAGATTTTCCACAAAAAAGCAACCGGTTCGCAACCTGAAATGATCAGTTCATAGCTGAACCGATCGGTTCGGCCATTGAGCCGATCGGTTGGACCTGAGCTGACCGTTTGGGGCACTCCAACCGATCGGTATAGTCCTTTCCGACTGTCCTGGAACACATGCTCTCAACAAGTCTTCCAAGGTGCAGATCCCAACTTCCTGTGAACTGGAGAACACATGCTCTCAACAAGTCTTCCAAGGTCTGTATAGTCCTTTCCGACTGTCCATCAGTCTGTGGATGAAACGCTGTACTAAACCGTAACTGGGTGCCTAGTGCCCTATGTAGCAGTTCCCAAAAATGACTTGTGAACTGAGGATCTCTATCAGAAACTATGGTGACAGGAACTCTATGCAAACACACTATCTCTTGAACATATAATTGGGATAACCTTTCAGCAGAATAGGTTGTTTTGACAGGTAAGAAATGCACTGTCTTAGTCAACCTATCAACAATTACCCAAATGTAATCATGTCCTTTGTTTGTTCTAGGTAGGCCAACAACAAAGTCCATGGTTACATGATCCCACTTCCACTGTGGTATGGGTAAAGGTTGCATTGTTCCTGCAGGCTTCTGGTGTTCAGCTTTAACTTGCTGACACACCGGACACCTCAGAACAAACTCAGCTACATCCTTCTTCATCCCAGGCCACCAATACATATCTTTCAAGTTTTGATACATCTTGGTGCTCCCTGGATGCATAGCATACATAGAAGAATGAGCTTCCTCCAGGACTAACTTCCTCAGGTTATCCACATCTGGTACTATCATCCTCCCATGATAGCATGCCACTTGATCATCTGATTCATGAAAACCTTCTCGCTTCTCATTACCATACTCAGATCTGACCTGCTGAACTGCAGCATCAACTTGCTGTGCCTCCTTAATCTGCTCTGTTAGGGTGGGTTTGATATGCATCTCAACCAACAACCCAGCAATCCATGACACCTTCATTTGTACATTGTCTTGCCTTAAGGAGATAAGCATATCTCTCCTAGGGCATACTAAAGAGTTTAATTGTGCCCTATAAGAGGATGATGTTGCTGATTTCCTACTCAAGGCATCTACAACTACATTGGCCTTCCCTGGATGGTAATCTATCGTACAATCATAATCCTTGATTAACTTCATCCAGCGGCGTTGCCTCATGTTAAGGTCATGCTGAGAGAAGATATACTTAAGACCCTTATGATCAGTGAAAACCTAGAATGTTTCTCCATATAGATAGTGTCTCTAGATTTTCAAGGCATGAACCACAGCAGCTAACTCTAAATCGTGTGTCGGATAATTCTCCTCGTGTTTCTTAAGCTGTTGAGAAGCAAAAGAAATCACATGCTTATCCTGCATCAGCACACATCTGAGTCCATTCTTGGAGGCATCACAGAAAACTATGTATCCCTTGCCTTGCTCAGGTAACATAAGTACAGGTGCACTTGTCAACCTCTCCTTCAACAACTGAAAGGACTGCTGACACTTGTCACTCCAAGTAAAAGAAACATCTTTCTGGGTCAACTTCGTCCAGGGTAGGGCTATAGAACTGAAGTTCTTAATGAACCTTCGATAATATCCAGCCAACCTTAAGAAACTACGAATCTCCGTCGGTGTCTTCGGTTGTTCCCACTGTAGAACAGACTCTACCTTTTTAGGGTCAACACGAATTCCCGAGGCAGATATCACATGTCCAAGAAATGATACCTCCAGCAACCAGAACTCACACTTGCTAAACTTAGCGTGTAACTCATGTTGTCTTAGCAAAGTTAGAGCCTGAAGAAGATGTTGTTCATGTTGCTGAGCATCTCTACTATAGATCAGGATGTCATCTATAAAGACAACAACACACTGATCGAGGAAAGGTCAGAAGATTCTATTCATGAGCTCCATAAATGCAGCCGGTGCATTAGTTAGTACGAACAACATAACTATGAACTCATAGTGACCATACCTTGTCCTGAAGGCAGACTTGAGTATGTCACTGTCCTTAATACGAAGTTGATGATATCCTGACCTCAAATCTATCTTTGAGAAGACAGTTGCACCACGCAACTGGTCAAAGAGATCATCAATCCTCGGCAGAGGATACTTATTCTTTATCGTTACTTTATTTAGTTGTCTGTAATCAATGCACAACCGCATTGATCCATCTTTCTTTTTAACAAACAAGACTGGAGCACCCCAAGGTGAAGTGCTTGGTCGGATAAAATCCTTCTCAAGAAACTCTTGAAGCTGTTTCTTGAGTTCTGCCATCTCAGCAGGCGCCATCCTATACGGTGTTTGTGCTATGGGTTGGGTATCTGGGATCAAATTGATTTCAAAATCAATTTCCCGAGGCGGTGGCATACCTGGAAGTTCTTCAGGAAATACATCTTCAAATTCCCTGACTACAGGAACCTCAGTAGGGTTGGGACTTGCCTTGGTGGTATCTATCACAAGGGCCAAGAATGCATAACATCCTTGCCTCATCAGCTTATCAGCAACCATAGCATACACAAGACAGGTGGGTAGAATCTTTCTCTCTCCTTGAAAGATCAATGTGTTGCTCTCATCAGCAAACACAGCCTGCTTGGATTCACAATCCAAGACAATTCTATACCTTTCCAAGGTATCCATCCCAAGGATTATGTCAAATGCTTGCATATCAAGTGGTATAAGATCCACTTGAATGCGATGATCAGAAAAGAAGAGGATGCAGGGAGAGCATACCTCTTGCAAAATAGCAGAACCTCTCAACGGAGTCTCAAGCAACAAGCTATCTGCCCTATGACTAACTGTCATATTGCAGTTACGAATCACTCTTCGAGTGATAAAAGAGTGTGTAGCACCCTGGTCAATCAAAACAGATACCACACAGGATTTAGACATATCAAAATATAAAAGTTCCATCTGACCTGCCACAACCCGTGGATTGACCACTACTTCTGGTGGGTTCATAGCATAGAACCTCATTGTCACCTAAGGTTGAGTTGGTGCTGACGATCCAGCCTGAGACGCTTGCCCACGTCCTCTAGCTGCCCCTTGAGATTGCCTTCTCTGTGATCCCTGTTGATTCTTCCTCTGAGGATGTGTCACACTGATAGGCCTAGACCTACAGTCCTTCATCAGATGTCCCACCTTCCCACAGTTATAACAGCTTCTTTCCAGTTGTTGTGGTCTTGGTGGTCCTGTGACTGACATTGATGCTGAACTGCGAGTCTCTTGTAGTGGTAGGCTTCGTCCTCTACCTCTACTTGGTGTCCACTGTGTCTGGGCACTTGGTCTAGGTGGTGGTGTCGGTGTAGAAAACCTAGGCTTCTTAAAGTCTCTAGATGAAGATCCCTGGATCTGAGAATATCTCTTATGGGTTTGTCTCTTCTATACTATGGACCTTTCTATCCTTCGGACTGACTCAACGAAGGTAGAACACCTTTCCCAATTTTCTAGGGCAGACACCGGAGTAGTCATGTCTGCGTTTAAACCCTTCTCGAACCTTCTGATCCTCTCTTCATCTGTAGCAGCCATATGTGGACAAAACCGCAACAACTCCATGAACTTAGCCTCATATTCACTAATGTTCATCATACCTTGCCTCAGTCTCTCAAACTTAGAGATCTTCTCGTCCAAGAAGGTCTTAGGAAAATATCTGTGGACAAATTCCCGACGAAAGTCTTCCCACAAGATCTCTATTCCAGGCCTCTTCTACTCTTCCATGGTCCACCAGTGACCAGCACTACCTTTGAGAAGATAGACATCATGTCTAACCTTCTCAATTTCGGGGATGTTAAGGATTCTGAAAGCTTTCTCCAACTCAGTTAACTACAGGTCAACATCAGTAGGGTCAGCTATTCCAAAGTATTCGGTTGCTCCGACCCGACGAAGTCGCTTGAACATCTTACCGATACCTGGACCCTCAGACTGGACAGGTGCCCTAGGTGCAGGCATGGGCATCCTGTCGGTAATGTGTGTCATGGCAGTCATAAACTGCCCGAACATAGTCTGGACAGCTGGGTTACCCATGTCAGCTGGGTCAACTGAGGTGGCTCAGGTACAGGTTGCTCTATCTCTGGGTTTCTTGCACCTCCTCAGGGTGCAGCGACACTACTCTCAGCCTCGTACTCCTCATGTTCTTTGTGTGGTCCGTACATCCTTAACTTATCTTCTTCTCCTAAGGAGCAGAAGACTCTATTAGATAGGAAAGAAACACTAAGGATAGACTCATCATCCTAAGTCCTATGTCTCTGTAGACTCAGCGAACCTAGAGCTCTGATACCACTAATTGTGGGCTCTGATATCTAAAACACAAGATAAACGTAGCGGAAGCGGTTCGATTAACAGCGGAATACGAAAAATCACGATAAATCAAAACCTTTCAAAACTGAGATCTCGAAAACTTGAAACTCCTTTCATAAAAGCAAGATGAACTGTTTACATCTCTGTTAAATCACTTCTCGAGTGATTATATACATCATGATACAAAATCTCAAGACTTCAAAATTCTTAGATAAACAAACTCCTAGGGCCTAAGTGTACAGATACGACATAAGACTATTCTAACTACAAGACTAGACAGCACAGTGCTTCCACCTGAAATCACTGCTGCTCCTGGTTTTGCTGCTGCTGCTGCTGCTGTCCACCTGCAGATCGGTTCATTCGACCTCGACGTCCACCTAAAGGTAGAAATCTACGGGGTGAGACAATTTCAAACAATTGTCCCAGCGAGAGTTATAACTCTCCGCCAAAAACTTTGTTAAAAGCAATCAAAGGAATATCATGAGCAGGTAACTTAGATTACTCACAGCAGGGTTGATAACAATTGCTCACCTTTATTAAGGAATATGAAGAACATGTATACTAATACTTGAACATGATATTAAATGCAAGCAATGTAATAACAATCAATGTTCTTCGTAGTTCAACCTAAGCAGTTATGCTACGCGGTTGATTATGTTTTACAAACATCATTATGCCCTGCGGAGATGAGGTATACTGCTCATGCTCCAACCAATCACTAGTAAGTCGCATCGGTATCATACTAGGTCATCGAAAGAGCCGGATTCTCATGACCTTCAACTACCTCAGTCAGAATGAGGATAAATATGCAGGAAATCTAGTGTCTCTGCTATTATAGCTCACCAGGGTATTCTGGTACTTCGCTATTAGAGTCACAGTGACATTCTACACTCTCTTCGCTATCAAATTATTTCATGTTTATCTCTCATCGATGCGGTATAAAATATTCCTTTGGGAGAATAGTGTTACATCATCCCGGTATAAACATATAGTGAAGGGTTGATGGATTAAGATATATCCACATCAACTCCTACACTAGGATGTAAGGATATACACATCCATATTCCCCCACATACTCTAAAGTATGTGATCCAGGAGTTCCCTTAGGAAAACCTATTTCACCATCATTTAAACTCTGACAATGATGGATCTATGATTAGGGCTCTACATGATATGATTATACTTGGTTATTAGGTACATTTCAGTATTCTTTTAGCATCATACATGTTTCCAAACATTCAAGTACTAAACATGGCTATAACAGAAGAATACTAAATGTAACAGGTATTACTCATATCAGTTATCAGATGGATATCAATTCTTAATCATCTTATCACTATGATTCAGGAACATGGGTGCTTACACCCTTATATCATCATAACACTTGCTATCAAGTGACATGTCAGCAACAAGTCATCTATTAGCATGACCTTGATGTCATTCATGGCCCTTAAGGCATATCAGTTTCATATGATGCCACTTGCATCTAGGCAACATAGTTATTTCTGTTCATAATCTATTGACATACTTTCAATGGATATGATGTCATGATCCTTACCTGGATATGATTATTCTCTTATAAGAACATGCATGATTAAATCAATTGATAATAATCAACAATTCATAGTCAGATCAGCAGTCATTAAGACAGAATTAACCTTTCAATTGAAAGGTTATACTTTTATGTTCTTACAAAGGGTAAGATTCCCTTATTTACATCATTTAGGGTTATTCAACCCTTTCATTATGATTAGGAATAATTATTCCTCATATCATATTTTGATCATACAATTCATGCTTAAAGGAATAACATGAGTTTAGAGTTTATTGTTCATTTCAACATTTTACCATGAACTAGGGTTTACTATTCACATTACTCATTATTACCCTAGAACTAGGGTTTACTATTCACATTACTCATGATTACCCTAGAACTAGGGTTTACTATTCACATCATAGTGAAATGAGCTCATAGCATCATCATGAATGAGAAACATCATCATTTATGCTTTCAAATTAGGTTAAGACTCATCAATTATCTTAATTAGGGTTTTCATGATCTCTCATAAGTGGATCATACCCTAATACTACATATTCATATACATTGAAGGTACTTTATTTGAGTTTTAACCATAAATGGTACTTTCTCTCTCTCTCCTTACTAATAGATGGTGATTATATCACTCTAGATAGGGTTGGGTTAAGTCCTCATTGATTAACATAAACCAAATCACCACTGTCATGTAATTAGGGTTTCAATAAAACAAGGTATTCTTTAATTGAACCCATTTAAGCTTTAAACGAGTGTGAACCCATTTGAGCTTAAACGAGTGTGAACCCACTTGAGCTTAAACGGGTGTGAACCCATTTGAGCTTAAACGAGTGTGAACCCGTTTGAGCTTAAACGAGTGTGAACCCACTTGAGCTTAAACGAGTGTGAACCCACTTGAGCTTAAACGAGTGTGAACCCACTTGAGCTTAAACGAGTGTGAACCCACTTGAGCTTAAATGAGTGTGAACCCACTTGAGCTTAAACGAACTTGAGGTAGTTTGGATCCAAATGGGTTCAAACCGCATGGACATAAAAGGTGAAACAAAGGTTATGTTTGAATAGGATTTCCTATGTTGAAGCCTTCAATTGGCCATGCCCTTGTTAACCATTTACAAATTGAGTCAATTAGGATTAGCCTTAATCAATTGGACACAAAATTGATTCTCAATTGAAAGCTAATTGGGGTTAAATCCCACACAATTAGGGTTTTCAATCGGCTAATCATCAATTTTCAACAATGTGAAACAAATTGTAGTTGAACCCATCCATTGAGCTCCAATTGGGCCCAAACTTGGCCCAAACGGTCTTGGGATCGTTTGGATATCCTCCAAACGGTCTTGAGACCGTTTGCCCAAAGTTTAATCAAAAACTAATTCAATTTGATAAGGATTGAACCCTAACTAGGTCCAAAATCAGCATTTTTATCAATTCATCAACCTATTGAAATTGGACCCTCAAACCATCAAATTTCCGTAACCCTAGACCTCCAAACGGTCTTGGGTTGTCACCAAACGGTCTTAAGACCGTTTGAGTGAACCCTCAAATGGTCTTGAGATCGTTTGGGTCCTTCAACCCAAAATTCACCAAAATCTATCATTGAAAAACTCAATCCAACCCGATTAGGGATTAAGGAGTTGAAATGCCTTCAACTTGTGATTGGTTTGGAATTGGGTTATGATTCTTTATAGGAATTAAATTCAATATGTTTACAACAGTTCCTTAAATGGTCTTCCCTTGGTCAACCCTATCAAACGGTCTTGAAGACTGTTTAAAACTAAATGATCTTGCAAGATCGTTTGAGATCAAACGGGTTGAGCCCCTTTTTAATTTCAAACGGTTGCAAACCGTTTAGACCTATTGGTCCAAGATCATTTAATAAAGTTGGATAAGGACCAACATAGTTATTAACGCCCTTCGTATTCAACCTTGAAACCAAGGTCTGTTCTTCACGAAAAAACTTGCAAGAGTGCAAAGAAAGATGGGGAAGAAGAAGAACTAACTATTATTTGCAAGAATAAAAGTATGCATAACAAAGCAAGGTTTAGAGTTATAAAACCCACCTAAAACGTTGTTCCTAGAGCTCCAAGCTTCCAAACTTCAAGCTTTTAATGGCATCTTGAGCTCCACAGGTTGGCCAAAGGTGATTCTCCAAGGAAAAGATAGAGATGATCGGCTAGAACAAGAAACCTAAGTGAATTAACTATGAAACCAACCTTATATAAGGACTTCCTCCATGAATCCAAGCTAGAAGATGGTGCTCTCTTACCTTAGAACAGGTTGGTCATTTCCCTGAGCTCCAGAGCTTTGCCTTGGTCGGTTGAGAAAGATGAGAAGTGAGGAAGTGAAGGGAATACGTTTGGTTGTTTTACAAGGAACTAGGCTTATATACCTTAGGTTGTTTTCCACCATAAGGACCTCTAAAACATAGATTTCTCATCTAAGTCCCTTTTTCTTTCTAAGGCACGTCCAAGCATGATAATCTTATGCAAAGCTCATCAAAACTCAAGATCTAAGGGTAGAGAAAACCAACATGCATACTAAGGTACATATATGAAGGGTCTCCTTACTCTTACTAGGTGTTTTCACTACAAAGGTCATCCTTCTTATCCAATTATTTAATTGAAGCGCCCCTCTCATTATTTCTTCTCTAAATGATGTAAAGAGTCATAAACAATATACTAGAAGATATATTTTACAGGTTGCACTCCATATTTTGGGTAAATTGCACTTTACACCAAAATCAGAATTTTTAAGCACAAGGACCACTCCACAAGCTGCTTCTTGGTGCCCAAGCTTGGACAATCCATCATACATCATCATATTCAGTCATATGATGTATCATCATCAAAGGAAAATCCTATCATGTTAATATTGAAAGTTAACCCTTCTAATTGGGTAATTTGCACATAGGTCCCTGCATAACAAAACAATACTACATTCATTGTTTTAAAAGGACAGAAATGAAATTGTATGTTCCTCAAGAACTTAATTACATGCCAGAAGTTAATCACAAGTATCTTAATTACATTATTTAAGTAAAAACACCTAGGGTTAACTTATAACCCAGGTCAGGGATGTTACAAATTATCCACCCCTCAAAAGGATTTCGTCCCCGAAATCGATTTAGCATATTAGGAGAAAAGAGCAGGGTATTTCCTCCTCATCTCTTCCTCCAGCTCCCAAGTGGCTTCTTCAACACCATGATGATTCCAGAGGACTTTCACAAGACTTATATCTTTCTTCTTTAACTTTCTAATTCTGTTATCAAGGATTGACACTGGTCCCTCCTCATAAGTTATATCTTCATTCACTTCTACTTCCATAGGTTGTAGAACTGATTCGGTATCAGGGTGACATTTCCTTAACACAGAAATGTGAAACACAGGGTGTAACTTCTGCAATTCTGGTGGAAAATCTAGTTTATAGGCTACCTTTCCAACTCGTTCAATGATTGGATAAGGCCCCATAAATGTAGGAGCTAACTTTCCTTTCCTTCCAAAACGAAGGACTCCTTTCCAAGGTGAGACCTTGAAGTACACTCTGTCTCCAACCTGGAACTCTAAAGGTCTACGACGTCTGTCAGCGTAAGACTTCTGTCTATCCTGTGTAGTCTTAAGCTGCTGTTGGATTACCTTAATCTTTTCTGTGGTCTGCTGCACAAGATCAGGACCTAACAACTGATGCTCACCAGTCTCATACCAGCATAAGGGTGATCTACAACGTCTACCATACAAGGCTTCATAAGGTGCCATATCAATACTATGTTGATAGCTATTGTTATAGGCAAACTCTATCAAGCTTAGGTGCAGATCCCAACTTCCTGTGAACTGGAGAACACATGCTCTCAACAAGTCTTCCAAGGTCTCTATAGTCCTTTCCGACTGTCCATCAGTCTGTGGATGAAAGGTTGTACTAAACCTTAACTGGGTGCCTAGTGCCCTATGTAACTGTTCCCAAAAACGACTTGTGAACTGAGGACCTCTGTCAGAAACTATGGTGACAGGAACTCCGTGCAAACACACTATCTCTTGAACATATAACTGGGATAACCTTTAGCAGAATAGGTTGTTTTGATAGGTAAGAAATGTGTTGTCTTAGTCAACCTATCAACAATTACCCAAATGGAATCATGTCCTTTGTTTGTTCTAGGTAGGCCAACAACAAAGTCCATGGTTACATGATCCCACTTCCACTGTGGTATGGGTAAAGGTTGCATTGTTCCTGCAGGCTTCTGGTGTTCAGCTTTAACTTGCTGACACACCGGACACCTCAGAACAAACTCAGCTACATCCTTCTTCATCCCAGGCCACCAATACATATCTTTCAAGTTTTGATACATCTTGGTGCTCCCTGGATGCATAGCATACATAGAAGAATGAGCTTCCTCCAGGACTAACTTCCTCAGGTTATCCACATCTGGCACTATCATCCTCCCATGATAGCATGCCACTTGATCATCTGATTCATGAAAACCTTCTCGCTTCTCATTACCATACTCAGATCTGACCTGCTGAACTGCAGCATCAACTTGCTGTGCCTCCTTAATCTGCTCTCTTAGGGTGGGTTTGATATGCATCTCAGCCAACAACCCAGCAATCCATGACACCTTCATTTGTACATTGTCTTGCCTTAAGGAGATAAGCATATCTCTCCTAGGGCATACTAAATAGTTTAATTGTGCCCTATCAGAGGATGATGTTGCTGATTTCCTACTCAAGGCATCTGCAACTACATTGGCCTTCCCTGGATGGTAATCTATCGTACAATCATAATCCTTGATTAACTTCATCCAGCGACGTTGCCTCATGTTAAGGTCATGCTGAGAGAAGATATACTTAAGACTCTTATGATCAGTGAAAACCTGGAATGTTTCTCCATATAGATAGTGTCTCTAGATTTTCAAGGCATGAACCACAGCAGCTAACTCTAAATCGTGTGTCGGATAATTCTCCTCGTGTTTCTTAAGCTGTCGAGAAGCAAAAGAAATCACATGCTTATCCTGCATCAGCACACATTCGAGTCCGTTCTTGGAGGCATCACAGAAAACTATGTATCCTTTGCCTTGCTCAGGTAACATAAGTACAGGTGCACTTGTCAACCTCTCCTTCAACAACTGAAAGGACTGCTGACACTTGTCACTCCAAGTAAAAGAAACATCTTTTCGGGTCAACTTCGTCAAGGGTAGGGCTATAGAACTGAAGTTCTTAATGAACCTTCGATAATAGCCAGCCAACCCTAAGAAACTACGAATCTCCGTCGGTGTCTTCGGTTGTTCCCACTGTAGAACAGACTCTACCTTTTTAGGGTCAACACGAATTCTTGAGGCAGATATCACATGTCCAAGAAAAGATACCTCCGGCAACCAGAACTCACACTTGCTAAACTTAGCGTATAACTCATGTTGTCTTAGCAAAGTTAGAGCCTGACGAAGATGTTGTTCATGTTGTTGAGCATCTCTACTATAGATCAGGATGTCATCTATAAAGACAACAACACACTGATCGTGGAAAGGTCGGAAGATTCTATTCATAAGCTCCATAAATGCAGCTGGTGCATTAGTTAGTCCGAACGACATAACTGTGAACTCATAGTGACCATACCTTGTCCTGAAGGAAGACTTGGGTATGTCACTGTCCTTAATACGGAGTTGATGATATCCTGACCTCAAATCTATCTTTGAGAAGACGGTTGCACCACGCAACTGGTCAAAGAGATCATCAATCCTCGGCAGAGGATACTTATTCTTTATTGTAACTTTATTTAGTTGTCTGTAATCAATGCACAACTGCATTGATCCATCTTTCTTTTTAACAAACAAGATCGGAGCACCCCAAGGTGAAGTGCTTGGTCGGATAAAATCCTTCTCAAGCAACTCTTGAAGCTATTTCTTGAGTTCTGCCATCTCAGCAGGCGCCATCCTATACGGTGTTTGTGCTATGGGTTGGGTATCTGGGATCAAATTGATTTCAAAATAAATTTCCCGAGGCGGTGGCATACCTGGAAGTTCTTCAGGAAATACATCTTCAAATTCCCTGACTACAGGAACCTCAGCAAGGTTGGGACTTGCCGTGGTGGTATCTATCACATGGGCCAAGAATGCATAACATCCTTGCCTCATCAGCTTATCAGCAACCATAGCAGACACAAGACAGGTGGGTAGAATCTTTCTCTCTCCTTGAAAGATCCATGTGTTGCTCTCATCAGCAAACACAGCCTGCTTGGATTCACAATCCAAGACAACTCTATACCTTTCCAAGGTATCCATCCCAAGGATTATGTCAAATCCTTGCATATCAAGTGGTATAAGACCCACTTGAATGCGATGATCAGAAAAGAAGAGGATGCAGGGAGAGCATACCTCTTGCAAAACAGCAGAACCTCTCAACGGAGTCTCAAGCAACAAGCTATCTTCCCTATGACTAACTGTCATATTGTAGTTACGAATCACTCTTCAAGTGATAAAAGAGTGCGTAGCACCCGGGTCAATCAAAATAGATACCACATAGGATTTAGACATATCAGAATATAAAAGTTCCATCTGACCTGCCACAACCCGTGGATTGACCACTGCTTCTGGTGGGTTCATAGCATAGAACCTCGGTGTCGCCTGAGGTTGAGTTGGTGCTGATGATCCAGCCTGAGACGCTTGCCCACGTCCTCTAGCTGCCCCTTGAGACTGCCTTCTCTGTGATCCCTGTTGATTCTGCCTCTGAGGCTGTGTCACACTGACAGGCCTAGACCTACAGTCCTTCATCAGATGTCCCACCTTCCCACAGTTATAACAGCTTCTTTCCAGTTGTTGTGGTCTTGGTGGTCCTGTGACTGACATTGATGCTGAACTGCGAGTCTCTTGTAGTGGTAGGCTTCGTCCTCTACCTCTACTTGGTGTCCACTGTGTCTGGGCACTTGGTCTAGGTGGTGGTGTCGGTGCAGAAAACCTAGGCTTCTTAAAGTCTCTAGATGAAGATCCCTGGATCTGAGAATATCTCTTATGGGTTTGCCTCTTCTCTACTATGGACCTTTCTATCCTTCGGACTGACTCAACGAAGGTAGAAAACCTTTCCCGATTTTCTAGGGCAGACATAGGAGTAGTGATGTCAGCGTTTAAACCCTTCTCGAACCTTCTGATCCTCTCTTCATCTGTAGCAGCCATATGTGGACAAAACCGCAACAACTCCATGAACTTAGCCTCATATTCACTAATGTTCATCATACCTTGCCTCAGTCTCTCAAACTGAGAGATCTTCTTGTCCAAGAAGGTCTTAGGAAAATATTTGTGGACAAATTCTCGACGAAAGTCTTCCCACAAGATCTCTATTCCAGGCCTCTTCTGCTCTTCCATGGTCTACCAGTGACCAGCACTACCTTTTAGAAGATAGGCGGCATGTCTAACCTTCTCAATTTCGGGGATGTTAAGGATTCTGAAAGCTTTCTCCAACTCAGTTAACCACAGGTCAACATCAGTAGGGTCATCTGTTCCAAAGTATTCAGTTGCTCCAACCTAACGAAGTCACACGAACATCTTACCGATACCTTGACCCTCAAACTGGACAGGTTCCCTAGGTGCAGGCATGGGCATCCTGTCGGTAATGTGTGTCATGGCAGTCATAAACTGCCCGAACATAGTCTGAACAGCTGGGTTACCCATGTCAGCTGGGTCAAACTGAGGAGGCTCAGGTACAGGTTGCTCTATCTCCGGGTTTCTTGCACCTCCTCGAGGTGCAGTGACACTACTCTCAGCCTCGTACTCCTCATGTTCTTTGTGTGGTCCGTACATCCTTAACTTATCTTCTTCTCCTGAGGAGCAGAAGACTCTATTAGATAGGAAAGAAACACTAAGGATAGACTCAACATCCTAAGTCATATGTCTCTGTAGACTCAGCGAACCTAGAGCTCTGATACCACTAATTGTGGGCTCTGATCTCTAAAACACAAGATAAACGTAGCGGAAGCGGTTCGATTAACAGCGGAATACGAAAAATCACGATAAATTAAAACCTTTCGAAAATGAGATATCGAAAACTGGAAACTCCTTTCATAAAAGCAAGATGAACTGTTTACATCTCTGTTAAATCACTTCTCGAGTGATTATATACATCATGATACAAAATCTCAAGACTTCAAAATTCTTAGATCAACAAACTCCTAGGACCTGAGTGTACAGAGACGACATAAGACTATTCTAACTACAAGACTAGACAGCACAGTGTTTCCACCTGAAATCACTGCTGCTCCTGGTTTTGCTGCTGCTGCTGCTGTCCACCTGCAGATCGGTTCCTTCGACCTCGATGTCCACCTAAAGGTAGAAATCTACGGGGTGAGACAATTTCAAATAATTGTCCCAGCGAGAGTTATAACTCTCCGCCAGAAACTTTGTTAAAAGAAATCAAAGGAATATCATGAGCAAGTAACTTAGATTACTCACAGCAGGCTTGATAACAATTACTCACCATTATTAAGGAATATGAAGAACATGTATACTAATACTTGAACAGGATATTAAATGCAAGCAATGTAATAACAATCAATGTTCTTCGTAGTTCAACCTAAGCAGTTATGCTACACGGTTGATTATGTTTTACAAACATCATTATGCCCTGCGGAGATGAGGTATACCGCTCATGCTCCAACCAATCACTAGTAAGTCGCATCGGTATCATACTAGGTCATCGAAAGAGCCAGATTCTCATGACCTTCAACTACCTCAGTCAGAATGAGGATAAATATGCAGGACATCTAGTGTCTCTGCTATTATAGCTCACCAGGGTATTCTGGTACTTCGCTATTAGAGTCACAGTGGCATTCTACACTCTCTTCGCTATCGATAGATTTCATGTTTATCTCTCATCGATGTGGTATAAAAGATTCCTTTGGGAGAATAGTGTTACATCATCCCGGTATAAACATATAGTGAAGGGTTGATGGATTAAGATATATCCACATCAACTCCTACACTAGGATGTAAGGATATATACATCCATATTCCCCCACATACTCTAAAGTATGTGATCCAGGAGTTCCCTTAGGAAAACCTGTTTCACCATCATTTAAACTCTGACAATGATGGATCTATGATCAGGGCTCTACATGATATGATTATACTTGGTTATTAGGTACATTTCAGTATTCTTTTAGCATCATACATGTTTCCAAACATTCAAGTACTAAACATGGCTATAACAGAAGAATACTAAATGTAACAGGTATTACTCATATCGGTTATCAGATGGATATCAATTCTTAATCATCTTATCACTATGATTCAGGAACATGGGTGCTTACACCCTTATATCATCATAACACTTGCTATCAAGTGACATGTCAGCAACAAGTCATCTATTAGCATGACCTTGATGTCATTCATGGCCCTTAAGGCATATCAGTTTCATATGATGCCACTTGCATCTAGGCAACATAGTTATTTCTGTTCATAAGCTATTGACATACTTTCAATGGATATGATGTCATGATCCTTACCTGGATATGATTATTCTCTTATAAGAACCTGCATGATTAAATCAATTGATAATAATCAACAATTCATAGTCAGATCAGCAGTCATTAAGACAGAATTAACCTTTCAATTCAAAGGTTATACTTTTATGTCCTTACAAAGGGTAAGATTCCCTTGTTTACATCATTTAGGGTTATTCAACCCTTTCATTATGATTAGGAATAATGATTCCTCATCTCATATTTTGATCATACAATTCATGCTTAAAGGAATAACATGAGTTTAGAGTTTATTGTTCATTTCAACATTTTACCATGAACTAGGGTTTACTATTCACATTACTCATGATTACCCTAGAACTAGGGTTTACTATTCACATTACTCATGATTACCCTAGAACTAGGGTTTACTATTCACATCATAGTGAAATGAGCTCATAGCATCATCATGAATGAGAAACATCATCATTTAAGCTTTCAAATTAGGTTAAGACTCATCAATTATCTTAATTAGGGTTTTCATGATCTCTCATAAGTGGATCATACCCTAATCCTGCATATTCATATACATTGAAGGTACTTTATTTGAGTTTTAACCATAAATGGTACTTTCTCTCTCTCCTTACTAATAGATGGTGATTATATCACTCTAGATAGGGTTGGGTTAAGTCCTCATTGATTAACATAAACCAAATCACCACTGTCATGTCATAAGGGTTTGAATAAAACAAGGTATTCTTTAATTGAACCCATTTAAGATTTAAACGAGTGTGAACCCATTTGAGCTTAAATGAGTGTGAACCCACTTGAGCTTAAACGGGTGTGAACCTATTTGAGCTTAAATGAGTGTGAACCCGTTTGAGCTTAAACGAGTGTGAACCCACTTGAGCTTAAACGAGTGTGAACCCACTTGAGCTTAAACGAGTGTGAACCCACTTGTGCTTAAACGAGTGTGAACACACTTGAGCTTAAACGAGTGTGAACCCACTTGATCTTAAACGAGTGTGAACCCACTTGAGCTTAAACGACCTTGAGGTAGTTTGGATCCAAATGGGTTCAAACCGCATGGACATAAAAGGTGAAACAAAGGTTATGTTTGAATAGGATTTCCTATGTTGAAGCCTTCAATTGGCCATGCCCTTGTTAACCATTTACAAATTGAGTCAATTAGGATTAGCCTTAATCAATTGGACACCAAATTGATTCTCAATTGAAAGCTAATTGGGGTTAAATCCCACTCAATTAGGGTTATCAATCGGCTAATCATCAATTTTCAACAATGTGAAACAAATTGTAGTTGAACCCATCAATTGAGCTCCAATTGGGCCCAAACGGTCTTGGGATTGTTTGGATATCCTACAAACGGTCTTGAGACCGTTTGCCCAAAGTTTTATCAAAAACTAATTCAATTTGATAAGGATTGAACCCTAACTAGGTCCAAAATCAGCATTTTTATCAATTCATCAACCTATTGAAATTGGACCCTCAAACCATCAAATTTCCTTAACCCTAGACCTCCAAACGGTCTTGGGTTGTCACCAAACGGTATTAAGACCATTTTAGTGAACCCCCAAATGGTCTTGAGACCGTTTGGGTCCTTCAACCCAAAATTCACCAAAATCTATCATTGAAAAACTCAATCCAACCCGATTAGGGTTTAAGGAGTTAAAATGCCTTCAACTTGTGATTGGTTTGGAATTGGGTTATCATTCTTTGTAGGAATTAAATTCAATATGTTTAAAACAGTTCCTTAAATGGTCTTCCCTTGGTCAACCCTATCAAATGGTCTTGAAGACCGTTTAAAACTAAACGATCTTGCAAGATCGTTTGAGATCAAACGGGTTGAGCCCCTTTTTAATTTCAAACGGTTGCAAACCGTTTAGACCTATTGGTCCAAGATCGTTTAATAAAGTTGGATAATGACCAACATAGGTATTAACGCCCTTCATCTTCAACCTTGAAACCAAGGTATGTTCTTCACGAAAACACTTGCAAGAGTGCAAAGAAAGATGGGGAAGAAGAAGAACTAACTATTATTTGCAAGAATAAAAGTATGCATAACAAAGCAAGGTTTAGAGTTATTAAACCCGCCTCAAACGTTGTTCCTAGAGCTCCAAGCTTCCAAGCTTCAAGCCTTTAATGGCGTCTTGAGCTCCACATGTTGGCCAAAGGTGATTCTCCAAGGAAAATATAGAGATGGTCGGCTAGAACAAGAAACCTAAGTGAATTAACTATGAAACCAACCTTATACAAGGATTTCCTCCATGAATCCAAGCTAGAAGATGGTGCTCTCTTACCTTAGAACAGGTTGGTCGTTTCCCTAAGCTCCAGATCTTTGCCTTGGTCGGTTGAGAAAGATGAGAAGTGAGGAAGTGAAGGGAATACGTTTGGTTGTTTTACAAGGAACTAGGCTTATATACCTTAGGTTGTTTTCCACCATAAGGACCTCTAAAACATAGATTTCTCATCTAAATCCCTTCTTCTTTCTAAGGCACGTCCAAGAATGATAATCTTATGCAAATCTCATCAAAACTCAAGATCTAAGGGTAGAGAAAACCAACATGCATACTAAGGTACATATATGAAGGGTCTCCTTACTCTTACTAGGTGTTTTCACTACTAGGTGTTTTCACTACAATTATTTAATTGAAGCGCCCCTCTCATCATTTCTTCTCTAAATGATGTAAAGAGTCATAAAAAATATACTAGAAGGTATATTTTACAGGTTGCACTCCATATTTTGGGTAAATTGCACTTTACACCAAAATCAGGATTTTTAAGCACAAGGACCACTCCACAAGCTGCTTCTTGGTGCCCAAGCTTGGAGAATCCATCATACCTCATCATATTCATTCATATGATGTCTCATCATCAAAGGAACATCATATCAAGTTAATATTGCAAGTTAACCCTCTAATTGGGTAATTTGCACATAGGTCCCTGCATAACAAAACAATACTACATTCATTGTTTTAAAAGGACAGAAATGAAATTGTATGTTCCTCAAGAACTTAATTACATGCCAGAAGTTAATTACAAGTATCTTAATTACATGATTTAAGTAAAAACACCTAGGGTTAACTTATAACCCAGGTCAGGGATGTTACAAATTATCCACCCCTCAAAAGGATTTCGTCCCCGAAATCGATTTAGCATATTAGGAGAAAAGAGTAGGGTATTTCCTCCTCATCTCTTCCTCCAGCTCCCAAGTGGCTTCTTCAACACCACGATGATTCCAGAGGACTTTCACAAGACTTATATCTTTCTTCTTTAACTTTTTAATTCTATTATCAAGGATTGACACTGGTCCCTCCACATAAGTTATATCTTCATTCACTTCTACTTCCATAGGTTTTAGAACTGACTCGGTATCAGGGTGACATTTCCTTAACACAGAAATGTGAAACACAGGGTGTAACTTCTGCAATTCTGGTGGCAAATCTAGTTTATAGGCTACCTTTCCAACTCGTTCAATGATTGGATAAGGCCCCATAAATCTAGGAGCTAACTTTCCTTTCCTTCCAAAACGAAGGACTCCTTTCCAAGGTGAGACCTTGAGGTACACTCTGTCTCCAACCTGGAACTCTAAAGGTCTACGACGTCTGTCAGCATAAGACTTTTGTCTATCATGTGCAGTCTTAAGCTGCTGTTGGATTACCTTAATCTTTTCTGTGGTCTGCTGCACAAGATCAGGACCTAACAACTGATGCTCACCAGTCTCATACCAGCATAAGGGTGATCTACAACGTCAACCCTACAAGGATTCATAAGGTGCCATATCAATACTATGTTGATAGCTATTGTTATAGGAAAACTCTATCAAGCTTAGGTGCAGATCCCAACTTCCTGTGAACTGGAGAACACATGCTCTCAACAAGTCTTCCAAGGTATATATAGTCCTTTCCGACTGTCCATCAGTCTGCGGATGAAAGGTTGTACTAAACCTTAACTGGGTGCCTAGTGCCCTATGTAGTTGTTCCCAAAAATGACTTGTGAACTGAGGACCTCTGTCAAAAACTATGGTGACAGGAACTCCGTGCAAACACACTATCTCTTGAACATATAACTGGGATAACCTTTCAGTAGAATAGGTTGTTTTGATAGGTAAGAAATGTGCTGTCTTAGTCCACCTATCAAAAATTACCCAAATGGAATCATGTCCTTTGTTTGTTCTAGGTAGGCCAACAACAAAGTCCATGGTTACATGATCCCACTTCCACTATGGTATGGGTAAAGGTTGCATTGTTCCTGCAGGCTTCTGGTGTTCAGCTTTAACTTGCTGACACACCGGACACCTCAGAACAAACTCAGCTACATCCTTCTTCATCCCAGGCCACCAATACATATCTTTCAAGTTTTGATACAACTTGGTGCTCCCTGGATGCAAAGCATACATAGAAGAATGAGCTTCCTCCAGGACTAACTTCCTCAGGTTATCCACATCTGGCACTATCATCCTCCCATGATAGCATGCCACTTGATCATCTGATTCATGAAAACCTTCTCGCTTCTCATTACCATACTCAGATCTGATCTGCTGAACTGCAGCATCAACTTGTTGTGCCTCCTTAATATGCTCTCTTAGGGTGGGTTTGATATGCATCTCAGCCAACAACCCAGCAATCCATGACACCTTCATCTGTACATTGTCTTGCCTTAAGGAGATAAGCATATCTCTCCTAGGGCATACTAAAGAGTTTAATTCTGCCCTATCAGAGGATGATGTTGCTGATTTCCTACTCAAGGCATCTGCGACTACATTGGCCTTCCCTGGATGGTAATCTATCGTACAATTATAATCCTTGATTAACTCCATCCAGCGACGTTGCCTCATGTTAAGGTCATGTTGAGAGAATATATACTTAAGACTCTTATGATCAGTGAAAACCTGGAATGTTTCTCCATATAGATAGTGTCTCCAGATTTTCAAGGCATGAACCACAGCAGCTAACTCTAAATCGTGTGTCAGATAATTCTCCTCGTGTTTCTTAAGCTGTCAAGAAGCAAAAGAAATCACATGCTTATCCTGCATCAGCACACATCCGAGTCCATTCTTGGAGGCATCACAGAAAACTATGTATCCTTTGCCTTGCTCAGGTAACATAAGTACAGGTGCACTTGTCAACCTCTCCTTCAACAACTGAAAGGACTGCTGACACTTGTCACTCCAAGTAAAAGAAACATCTTTCTGGGTCAACTTCGTCAAGGGTAGGGCTATAGAACTGAAGTTCTTAATGAACCTTCGATAATAGCCAGCCAACCCTAAGAAACTATGAATCTCCGTCGGTGTCTTAGGTTGTTCCCACTATAGAACATACTCTACCTTTTTAGGGTCAACACAAATTCCCGAGGCAGATATCACATGTCCAAGAAAAGATACCTCCGGCAACCAGAACTCACACTTGCTAAACTTAGCATATAACTCGTGTTGTCTTAGCAAAGTTAGAGCCTGGCGAAGATGTTGTTCATGCTGTTGAGCATCTCTACTATAGATTAGGATGTCATCTATAAAGACAACAACACACTAATCAAGGAAAGGTCGGAAGTTTCTATTCATAAGCTCCATAAATGCAGCTGGTGCATTAGTTAGTCTGAACGACATAACTGTGAACTCATAGTGACCATACCTTGTCCTGAAGGCAGACTTGGGTATGTCAATGTCCTTAATACGGAGTTGATGATATCCTGACCTCAAATCTATCTTTGAGAAGACGGTTACACCACACAACTGGTCAAAGAGATCATCAATCCTCGGCAGATGATACTTATTCTTTATCGTTACTTTATTTAGTTGTCTGTAATCAATGCACAACCGCATTGATCCATCTTTCTTTTTAACAAACAAGACCGGAGCACCCCAAGGTGAAGTGCTTGGTCGGATAAAATCCTTCTCAAGCAACTCTTGAAGCTGTTTCTTGAGTTCTGCCATCTCAGCAGGCGCCATCCTATACGGTGTTTGTGCTATGGGTTGGGTATCTGGGATCAAATTGATTTCAAAATCAATTTCCTGAGGCGGTGGCATACCTGGAAGTTCTTCAGGAAATACATCTTCAAATTCCCTGACTACAGGAACCTCAGTAGGGTTGGGACTTGCTTTGGTGGTATCTATCACATGGGCCAAGAATTCATAACATCCTTGCCTCATCAGCTTATCAGCAACCATAGCAGACACAAGACAGGTGGGTAGAATCTTTCTCTCTCCTTGAAAGATCCATGTATTGCTCTCATCAGCAAACACATCCTGCTTGGATTCACAATCCAAGACAACTCTATACCTTTCCAAGGTATCCATCCCAAGGATTATGTCAAATCCTTGCATATCAAGTGGTATAAGATCCACTTGAATGCGATGATCAGAAAAGAAGAGGATGCAGGGAGAGCATACCTCTTGCAAAATAGCAGAACCTCTCAACGGAGTCTCAAGCAACAAGCTATCTGCCCTATGACTAACTGTCATATTGCAGTTACGAATCACTCTTCGAGTGATAAAAGAGTGTGTAGCACCCGGGTCAATCAAAACAGATACCACACAGGATTTAGACATATCAGAATATAAAAGTTCCATCTGACCTGCCACAACCCGTGGATTGACCACTGCTTCTGGTGGGTTCATAGCACAGAACCTCACTGTCGCCTGAGGTTGAGTTGGTGCTGACGATCCAGCTTGAGATGCTTGCCCACGTCCTCTAGCTGCCCCTTGAGACTTCCTTCTCTGTGATCCCTGTTGATTCTGCCTCTAAGGCTGTGTCACACTGACAGGCCTAGACCTACAGTCCTTCATCAGATGTCCCACCTTCCCACAGTTATAACAGCTTCTTTCCAGTTGTTGTGGTCTTGGTGGTCCTGTGACTGACATTGATGTTGAACTGCGAGTCTCTTGTAGTGGTAGGCTTCGTCCTCTACCTCTACTTGGTGTCCACTATGTCTCGGCACTTGGTCTAGGTGGTGGTGTCGGTGCAGAAAACCTAGGCTTCTTAAAGTCTCTAGATTAAGATCCCTGGATCTGAGAATATCTCTTATGGGTTTGCCTCTTCTCTGCTACAGACCTTTCTATCCTTCGAACTGACTCAACGAAGGTAGCAAACCTTTCTCGATTTTCTAGGGCAGACACAGGAGTAGTCATGTCGGCGTTTAAACCCTTCTCGAACCTTCTGATCCTCTCTTCATCTGTAGCAGCCATATGTGGACAAAACCGCAACAACTCCATGAACTTAGCCTCATATTCGCTAATGTTCATCATACCTTGCCTCAGTCTCTCAAACTGAGAGATCTTCTCGTCCAAGAAGGTCTTAGGAAAATATATGTGGACAAATTCCCGACGAAAGTCTTCCCACAAGATCTCTATTCCAGGCCTCTTCTGCTCTTCCATGGTCCACCAGTGACCAGCACTACCTTTGAGAAGATAGACAGCATGTCTAACCTTCTCACATTCAGGAATGTTAAGGATTATGAAAGCTTTCTCCAACTCAGTTAACCACAGGTCAACATCAGCAGGGTCAGCTGTTCCAAAGTATTCGGTTGCTCCGACCCGACGAAGTCGCTCGAACGTCTTACCGATACCTTGACCCTCAGACTGGACAGGTTCCCTAGGTGCAAGCATGGGAATCATGTCGGTAATGTGTGTCATGGCAGTCATAAACTGCCCGAACATAGTCTGGACAGCTGGGTTACCCATGTCAGCTGGGTCAAACTGAGGTGGCTCAGGTATAGGTTTCTCTATCTCCGGGTTTCTTGCACCTCCTCGGGGTGCAGCGACACTACTCTCAGCCTCGTACTCCTCATGTTCTTCGTGTGGTCCGTACATCCTTAACTTATCTTCTTCTCCTGAGGAGCAGAAGACTCTATTAGATAGGAAAGAAACACTAAGGATAGACTCAACATCCTAAGTCCTATGTCTTTGTAGACTCAGTGAACCTAGAGCTCTGATACCACTAAGTGTGGGCTCTGATCTCTAAAACACAAGATAAACGTAGCGGAAGCGGTTCGATTAACAACGAAATATGAAAAATCACGATAAATTAAAACCTTTCGAAAACGAGATCTCAAAAACTTGAAACTCCTTTCATAAAAGCAAGATGAACTGTTTACATCTCTGTTAAATCACTTTTCGAGTGATTATATACATCATGATACAAAATCTCAAGACTTCAAAATTCTTAGAACAACAAACTCCTAGGATCTGAGTGTACAGAGATGACATAAGACTATTCTAACTACAAGACTAGACAGCACAGTGTTTCCACCTAAAATCACTACTGCTCCTGGTTTTGCTGCTGCTGCTGCTGTCCACCTGCAGATCGGTTCCTTCGACCTCGACGTCCACCTAAAGGTAGAAATCTACGGGGTGAGACAATTTCAAATAATTGTCCCAGCGAGAGTTATAACTCTCCGCCAGAAACTTTGTTAAAAGCAATCAAAGGAATATCATGAGCAGGTAACTTAGATTACTCACAGCAGGCTTGATAACAATTACTCACCTTTATTAAGGAATATGAAGAACATGTATACTAATACTTGAACAGGATATTAAATGCAAGCAATGTAATAACAATCAATGTTCTTCATAGTTCAACCTAAGCAGTTATGCTACGCGGTTGATTATGTTTTACAAACATCATTATGCCCTGCGGAGATGAGGTATCCCGCTCATGCTCCAAGCGATCACTAGTAAGTCGCATCGGTATCATACTAGGTCATCAAAAGAGCCGGATTCTCATGACCTTCAACTACCTCAGTCAGAATGAGGATAAATATGCAGGACATCTAGTGTCTCTGCTATTATAGCTCACCAGGGTATTCTGGTACTTTGCTATTAGAGTCACAGTGGCATTCTGCACTCTCTTTGCTATCGAAAGATTTCATGTTTATCTCTCATCGATGTGGTATAAAAGATTCCTTTGGGAGAATAGTGTTACATGATCCCGGTATAAACATATAGTGAAGGGTTGATGGATTAAGATATATCCACATCAACTCCTACACTAGGATGTAAGGATATACACATCCATATTCCCCCTAAAGTATGTGATCCAGGAGTTCCCTTAGGAAAACCTGTTTCACCATCATTTAAACTCTGACAATGATGGATCTATGATCAGGGATCTACATGATATGATTATACTTGGTTATTAGGTACATTTCAGTATTCTTTTAGCATCATACATGTTTCCAAACATTCAAGTACTAAACATGGCTATAATAGAAGAATACTAAATGTAACAGGTATTACTCATATCAGTTATCAGATGGATATCAATTCTTAATCATCTTATCACTATGATTCAGGAACATGGGTGCTTACACCCTTATATCATCATAACACTTGCTATCAAGTGACATGTCAGCATCAAGTCATCTATTAGCATGACCTTGATGTCATTCATGGCCCTTAAGGCATATCAGTTTCATATGATGCCACTTGCATCTAGGCAACATAGTTATTTCTGTTCATAAGCTATTGACATACTTTCAATGGATATGATGTCATGATCCTTACCTGGATATGATTATTCTCTTATAATAACCTACATGATTAAATCAATTGATAATAATCAACAATTCATAGTCAGATCAGCAGTCATTAAGACATAATTAACCTTTCAATTCAAAGGTTATACTTTTATGTCCTTACAAAGGGTAAGATTCCCTTGTTTACATCATTTAGGGTTATTCAACCCTTTCATTATGATTAGGAATAATGATTCCTCATCTCATATTTTGATCATACAATTCATTCTTAAAGGAATAACATGAGTTTAGAGTTTATTGTTCATTTCAACATTTTACCATGAACTAGGGTTTACTATTCACATTACTCATGATTACCCTAGAACTAGGGTTTACTATTCACATTACTCATGATTACCCTAGAACTAGGGTTTACTATTCACATCATAGTGAAATGAGCTCATAGCATCATCATGAATGAGAAACATCATCATTGATGCTTTCAAATTAGGTTAAGACTCATCAATTATCTTAATTAGGGTTTTCATGATCTCTCATAAGTGGATCATACCCTAATCTTGCATATTCATATACATTGAAGGTACTTTATTTGAGTTTTAACCATAAATGGTGCTTTCTCTCTCTCCTTACTAATAGATGGTGATTATATCACTCTAGATAGGGTTGGGTTAAGTCCTCATTGATTAACATAAACCAAATCAGCACTTTCATGTCATTAGGGTTTGAATAAAACAAGGTATTCTTTAATTGAACCCATTTAAGCTTTAAACGAGTGTGAACCCATTTGAGCTTAAACGAGTGTGAACCCACTTGAGCTTAAATGGGTGTGAACCCATTTGAGCTTAAACGAGTGTGAACTCGTTTGAGCTTAAACGAGTGTGAACCCACTTGAGCTTAAACGAGTGTGAACCCACTTGAGCTTAAACGAGTGTGAACCCACTTGAGCTTAAACGAGTGTGAACCCACTTGATCTTAAACGAGTGTGAACCCACTTGAGCTTAAACGAGTGTGAACCCACTTGAGCTTAAACGACCTTGAGGTAGTTTGGATCCAAATGGGTTCAAACCGCATGGACATAAAAGGTGAAACAAAGGTTATGTTTGAATAGGATTTCCTATGTTGAAGCCTTCAATTGGCCATGCCCTTGTTAACCATTTACAAATTGAGTCAATTAGGATTAGCCTTAATCAATTGGACACCAAATTGATTCTCAATTGAAAGCTAATTGGGGTTAAATCCCACTCAATTAGGGTTTTCAATCGGCTAATCATCAATTTTCAACAATGTGAAACAAATTGTAGTTGAACCCATCAATTGAGCTCCAATTGGGCCCAAACTTGGCCCAAACGGTCTTGGGATCGTTTGGATATCCTCCAAACGGTCTTGAGACCGTTTGCCCAAAGTTTTATCAAAAACTAACTCAATTTGATAAGGATTGAACCCTAACTAGGTCCAAAATCAGCATTTTTATCAATTCATCAACCTATTGAAATTGGACCCTCAAACCATCAAATTTCCTTAACCCTAGACCTCCAAACGGTCTTAAGACCATTTGAGTGAACCCCCAAACGGTCTTGAGACCGTTTGGGTCCTTCAACCCAAAATTCACCAAAATCTATCATTGAAAAACTCAATCCAACCCGATTAGGGTTTAAGGAGTTGAAGTGCCTTCAACGTGTGATTGGTTTGGAATTGGGTTATGATTCTTTGTAGGAATTAAATTAAATATGTTTACAACAGTTCCTTAAACGGTCTTCCCTTGGTAAAACCTATCAAACGGTCTTGAAGACTGTTTAAAACTAAACAATCTTGCAAGATCGTTTGAGATCAAATGGGTTGAGCCCCTTTTTAATTTCAAACGGTTGTAAACCGTTTAGACCTATTGGTCTAAGATCGTTTCATAAAGTTGGACAAGGACCAACATAGGTATTAACGCCCTTCGTCTTCAACCTTGAAACCAAGGTCTGTTCTTCACGAAAAAACTTGCAAGAGTGCAAAGAAAGATGGGGAAGAAGAAGAACTAACTATTATTTGCAAGAATAAAAGTATGCATAACAAAGCAAGGTTTAGAGTTATAAAACCCACCTCAAACGTTGTTCCTAGAGCTCCAAGCTTCCAAGCTTCAAGCCTTTAATGGCATCTTGAGCTCCACAGGTTGGCCAAAGGTGATTCTCCAAGGAAAAGATAGAGATGATCGGCTAGAACAAGAAACCTAAGTGAATTAACTATGAAACCAACCTTATACAAGGATTTCCTCCATGAATCCAAGCTAGAAGATGGTGCTCTCTTACCTTAGAACAGGTTGGTCGTTTCCCTGAGCTCCAGAGATTTTCCATGGTCGGTTGAGAAAGATGAGAAGTGAGGAAGTGAAGGGAATACGTTTGGTTGTTTTACAAGGAACTATGCTTATATAACTTAGGTTGTTTTCCACCATAAGGACCACTAAAACATAGATATCTCATCTAAGTCCCTTATTCTTTCTAAGGCACGTCCAAGCATGATAATCTTATGCAAAGCTCATCAAAACTCAAGATCTAAGGGTAGAGAAAACCAACATGCATACTAAGGTACATATATGAAGGGTCTCCTTACTCTTACTAGGTGTTTTCACTACAAAGGTCATCCTTCTTATCCAATTATTTAATTGAAGTGCCCCTCTCATCATTTCTTCTCTAAATGATGTAAAGAGTCATAAAAAATATACTATAAGGTATATTTTACAGGTTGCACTCCATATTTTGGGTAAATTGCACTTTACACCAAAATCAGGATTTTTAAGCACAAGGACCACTCCACAAGCTGCTTCTTGGTGCCCAAGCTTGGAGAATCCATAATACCTCATCATATTCATTCATATGATGTCTCATCATCAAAGGAACATCATATCATGTTAATATTGCAAGTTAACCCTTCTAATTGGGTAATTTGCACATAGGTCCCTGCATAACAAAACAATACTACATTCATTGTTTTAAAAGGACAGAAATGAAATTGTATGTTCCTCAAGAACTTAATTACATGCCAGAAGTTAATCACAAGTATCTTAATTACATGATTTAAGTAAAAACACCTAGGGTTAACTTATAACCCAGGCCAGGGATGTTACACAATCACCCTTGCACTAGTAGCCATGATATGGAGTAGGGTGCAGATGGGTCATTCTGGGTTTGCACTAAATTGGGAAGTGATTGTGATGCCATATAGTTGAATTTTGATGAGGATGTCAAAGGTTTAAGTGGGGGATATTGTAACATCTCAGGATTTGAGGTCTCAGATAAAAAGATCTTAAAAAGAATGAATTAGACTACCCATATCATTAAGGTGCACCTCCTTTTTAGTGAGCCCATCACTAAGAATCCTGCGATTGAGTGTGCTCAGCCCAAAGTAGTAATAGGATGGTTGACTTGTTGGCAATTTGATTCGGGTTGTGAGTGAGTGAGGACAAAGCGTGCAGTCGAGGCTAGTGATGGTCTGTGGGGCCAATCGTCATTCCTGAAATTCTACTAGAACCTTGGGTGATGGACCCGGGTGTGACAAAAGAAATATACTTAATTCAAAAGTGTTAGAACCTCATCCTGGTACCAAGGTGGGAGATAGGTATAGAGGCTTAGGTCCAACCTATCTAGAGGCATACCTAGAATTTGTGTTGCCTTAAAATAATTGAATAAAGCCTAAGGTGCAGACGATGAATCATGCACATGACTATACAGTGTGATGTCTATCTGACTAGGTTCAATTTAGGTATATCTGGGGAAATATTTAAAGAAATGATGGTCATATTTCTTGCTTCTTGTTAACTATTGTTGCTATGCTTGAGTAACTTGCCTAAGTAAATCGATATTCATATTGACTCTCTATTGCTTGTTTATTTTCTCTAGATTACAAAGATTGTAGCATTGCAAACATATATGTACCTACTCACTAGACATTGGTTAACAAACTAATGACCATTACTTTTAGGTCTTGAAGATGAGACACTTGTTAGCCCACTTCGTTCTCTCGTTGTGTGACTTTACCCAGGGTAAGTTCTACCCCTACATGTGGATGTTTAGAAGTTTATGTATTGGGATCATGGGTTGTACATGTGAGTTTCTTTTATGCTTTTGTTATAAAGCGTGTCATTTTATACACGTAGCTTCTTGTCTATAAGTTTAACCATCGACTTGAATGTAAATATTGTGAAAATGGTTAAGGATAACCAAATTGATCATGCTATTTGAACTTGTTAAATTCAAAGAAAATATTAAGTGGTTTATCTTTCTATAAGTTATCTTTACATATTAAGATATACACTTATTGGTTATACTATCTACTAATGTTTTGGGATAGTGTAAATTTAAACTTCGGAGTGTGATTGATTATTGCAATCAGGTCCCGACATTAACCTTGTCAAATATATTACCTATTAATTCTTTATTCCATGTTTTTAATATTTTTATGGGAACTTTTCGTCCCAAAGAGACTATACGATGGATCTCCCAAGGATTCTAGTTTCCAATTTTCTCTAGTTACTTACATAACCTTTTCATGCTTAAGCCACATTTTCATGAACCTGAAGCTAGATGGGTATCTTGTGCTCTATGTAGCTGAAATAGAGTATAGAAGATGACAGTGATCCGACGCTCCAGTTCTCACTAGATGATCCTCCACCAATAATTGATTGTAAAAAAAATGTTTAGTCTTCCCTCACACACTGGTATTACCTTCATGTTTAGCAACCCAAGTGAAACTATTTCCTGAGTTGCATAGTCACATAATGCGACGAATTTTTCAATAATTCGCATATTATACACATTACATATGTACTTAGAGAACAAATGGGGAAATGCTACTGAAATTTTCTCGAAAACCCAATACACATTATACACTTACATCCTAAGTGAGATTAGGTGTTCAAGAACAGTCCCAAATCGGGGACTATCCAAGATTTACTCCTAATGAGTAAATCTTGGATGGTTTTCTAGGCCAACAAACACAATAATAGATATGTACATGTTAGGGTTTCATCACAATTAATGTTATGGTTTCATCATAATTGATGTTAGGGTTTCATCAATGTTAGGTTTAATCAAATCAAATTAGGATGCTAGAATTGACAAGTTTAAATCTTATTTCAACATGCATCAAAATTTACTGAATTAAGTCAAACATTAGGATTAGAAGCACAAATATATGCAAGCAAAAAATTTGTTCATATCCTAGGATTTACATAAAGCATTACATAAAAATTTGTTCATATCCTTACCAATAGCAAGCACGGCCGTGGCTGTGTTGGCCTACCACGGCCGTGTTGGATAGCACGGTCGTGGTAGGCCAACACAGCCATGGCCATGCTTGCTGTTGGTAAATAGCTAGGGAGAAGGAAGCAAAGAGGTAGGGCTACCTGGAGCTAGCGTGGAAAGCGCGGCGGCAGCAGTGGCGGCGGAAGAAGAGAGAGCAGAGCGGCGGGCGGTGAACATCAGTGGCACCGGGAATGAGAAGAGAAGCGCGCGGCACATCAACAACAGCGGCGATGGCGAGTAGAGGTGCACCAGCAGCAGTGGTGGCGGCGAGCAGCAGCACAACAATATCGCGATGAAACAGGAAGAAATGGGGAAGAGCCGTGTAACATCCCTGACCTGGGTTATGAGTTAACCCTAGGTGTTTTGCCTAAATATGTAATTAAATCTTTGTGATTAACTCTGAGCATGTAATTAAGTTCTCAGAAACATATATCTCAGTATTTGCTCCTTTTTATTTAAAGTAGTAGCATTGTTTTGATATACAGGGACCTATGTGCAATTTACCCAATTAAAAGGGTTAGCTTGCAATTTGCACATGTTAAGATGTTCCTCTGATGTTGAGACATCATGAGAATCTTTTGGTAAAGTTTGAGGAATTTCCCAAGCTAGGGCACCAAGGTGCAGCTGTGGAAGCAATCCCGGTGCTTGAAACCCTAATTTGGGGTAAAATGCAAATTACCCAAATTAAGGAATCCAAATTGTAAAATATGTCATCTAATGTATCTTTTTAGACTCTTGCCATCATTAAGAGAAGAAATGATGAGGGAGTCACCTCAATTGAATTATCAAGTTATGAGATATGCCTTGTGATTGAATAATCAGGGTATATGTGCAATATTTCTTTATGTATGTACCTCATTATTAGCTTGCTCTCCTTTACCTTCTTTTCCTAAGACCTTAAGTGAAGGTTTGTCCTTAGAATAAAGAGGAAGGGACGATCAAGTAAAGAAGGAGGGACCTAGTTGGAATTATGGACAACTTATGAACTAATGTTGAAAATCCTACCCCATGTATATAAGCTCTCCTTACCTTAGTTGCAAGGGAACTTACCCTTCGTTCCCTTACTGTTTAATTTCACCAAAGACGGCCAAGGACTGCCTTGGAGCTAAGGAGGACGACCAAGGGGTGCAAGGTAGGTTTAAACCCCTCTTCTTGCCTAATTCCATGGTTAGAACTCGAATTCAAGGTCATCTTCATGGCTAACTCTTGAAACCCTACCTTTCTATCCGTCTCTTTTCATCCTTCCTTGGAGTTTTCACCTTGTCCAACCTGTAAGAACTCAAGGACTCCATTAGAGCTTGGATCTTGAAAGCTTGGAGCTAAAGAAGCAAGCTTTAGGTGGGTTTTATAACTCTAAACCCATGCTTTACTATGTGCATCTTTATATGCGGTTGGATGATAGCTCTTAGTGTTTCCCTACTTTTCCCTGCTATTTTGCAAGCAAATACATGGGATATACGTACTGATCTTGAGCTAGGAGATGAAGGCGTGATTTCCAAGAAAAACCCACCGCCTTTCACTTCCTTAAACGGTCTCAAAAGTTTGCTCTCTCGGTCTCAAGACCGCGAGGTGAGCAAATGGTCTCGAGACCGCGACAGGGAAAACGGACTCCAAGACCGTTTGGCCCCGTTTACCGAGCGTGGACCGTATAAGAAATCTGTTCCTAATTATATAGGCTAATTACCCTCAAAATTTGGGAGGCTAACTCCAAAGGAATCGAGAGATATGACCTTTTTAAGTAACAACTTTAAATGAATTTATTCCTGATTCTCAAACGGTCTGAAATTGCCTTTTTGGGCAAACGGTCTCAAGACCGTGTAAGGTCGTTGACCAGGCGTTGACTGTATGAGATTACTGTTAATAATTATGTTAATTAACAACTCACCAAGTTTGATGGTCTAATTCCAAACGGGATAAGAGTTGAAGGGTGAATACTAGGGCTAACCCTAAGTGAAATCAGTACTGAAATCATGGTGACCTAATTAGGGTTTTTAGGGTTGATTGACCTAAACGGTCTCAAGACCGTTTAGGGGTCACCCAAGCAGTCTCAAGACCGCGAGGGCAATCAACCATGACCGTTTGGAGGTCTGGGGTCAAGATTAGTTGACCCATTTAAAGGTACAATTACACCAAATTACATTGCAATAAAATATTGACATGGTCATTGACTCAATGGGTCAGACCTTGATGAATCTGCACTAGAATCCAAAATTTGATGGGCAAACGGTCTCAAGACCGTTTGGAACTCATCCAAACGGTCTCAAGACCGAGAGGACAATCACCCAAGACCGTTTGAAGGTCTAGGGTTAAGTAATGTGACCAATTGAGGACCTAATTGCAAATAAGTTATCAATTGATTAAAATACTGATTTGGTGACCCAATCATGGTTCAACCTCTATCAAATCACCTTATCCTTTGATGAAATCTTGGGAAAACGGTATCAAGACCATGTGGGGTCCACCCACATGACCTCAAGACCGTTTTGGCCAAGTTTGGGCCCAATTGGAGCTCAATTGAAGGGTTCAATCTTGTGTTGAGTCACATTGTTGAGTATTGATGGGTGAACATTGATAGACCCTAATTGAATCGACTTCAACCCTAATTGGTCAACAATTGAGGGTCTATTGAATGACTAAGTGGTCAATCATAATCCTAATTAACCCAATCCATAAGTGGTCAACATAGATTTGACCTTTTGAGGGCTTCAATATTGGTTGACATTATCGGTTGTATCATCGAATCTTGTTGAAGGTCCAAGCGGCTGAGACCATTTGAGGCTCGCGGTCTCAAGACCGTGAGAGGGCTCGCGGTCTCAAGACCGTGAGGAGGCTCACGATCTCAAGACTGTGAGGAGGATCACTATCTCAAGAATGAGAGGGGGCTCACGGTCTCAAGACCGTGAGGGGCCTCGCGGTCTCAAGGTAAAAATTGAGCAAACGGTCTTCATGATCCTCGCAGTCTTGACATCAACTTGACCTTCGTGGTCTTGGACCACTTGAAGAGGCCCGCGGTCTTGGAGTCTAAAGAGGCTCGCGGTCTTGAAGCTAGAGGAGGGCTCACAGTCTTGGAAAGTCAAAGTAGCTAAACGGTCAACACTATCAGACGATCTCAAATCAGTTGGAGATTGATGGTTGAAGATCGATCAATGTGATTCAAGTTTGACTTCATTCAATCAACTGATGATGTAAATGGTTCAATGTTGCTCTAATCAAACCTTAATGTTAATATAGGGTATTAAGGGGTTAATTGACTAAGGTTTTGACCATGATAATGATCGATGGAATGAATTACCAAAATACCCCTAAAGGGTAAATTGAGTAATACCTTGATCAGATCGAACCCTAATCACTTAATGATGATGTTTTAGCCATATTAGCCTATGATGACTCAATCCAACCTAATTTAAAGTAATGTTGACATCACCTAACCTCATTATGAGAGACAAAGTACTTCTAGAGAGAGAAAGTACCCTTTTTAAGTGGGAACTCAATTAAAGCATCTCCAATGCACAGGAATGAGCATATTTAGGGTATGATCCACCTGTGTGAGATCATAGAAACCCTAATTATGACAAATGATAAACCTTTAACTAATCAAAGAGCATCAATGAAGATGTTACTCATACATAATGATGTTATGAGTTCAATTCACCTTAATATGAATAGTAAACCCTAATTCAAGGGTGATGACATGTAATGTGAATAGTAAACCCTAATTCAAGGGTAATGGCATGCTTTTGAATATTAAACTCTATTTGATGAGAATTATAGATTTAAACTCTTATGACAAGAGTAGGAAGGATATTCCGTGATTTTTGTCTTCCGCTGATTACCGATTCGCTTCCGCTAAGTTTTAATCGTGTTTATGTCATGGTTTGGAGATCAGAGCCCACAACTAGTGTATCAGAGCTCCAGGTTCAGTTGAGTCTATAGAGGCATAGGACTTAGGATGTCGAGTCTACCTTTAGTACTCCTTCCTCATCTAATAGAATCTTTTGCTCCTCAGGAGAAGAAGATACATAAGAATGTCAGAACATCGTGATGAGCACGTGGCAGAGAGTAGTGCTAGTGCACCTCGAGGCGGTGCAAGAGTTCCGAGAATAGAACAACCTGCACCTGAGTCGCCAAGAGAGCCACCCCAGTTCGACCCAGCTGACATGAGTGATCCAGCTGTACAGACGATGTTCGGGCAGTTCATGACTACCATGACACATATAACTGATAGGATGCCCATTCCTGCACCTAGGGCACCTGTCCTGCCTGAAGCACAAGCTATCGGTAAGACATTCAAATGACTTCGTCGTGTCGGAGCTACCGAGTACTTCGGAACTGCCGACCCTACAGATGCTGACTTATGGTTGACATAGTTGGAGAAGGCTTTCAGGATTCTTATGATTCCGGAAGCTGAGAAGGTTAGACATGTTGTCTATCTTCTCAAAGGCAGTGTTGGTCACTGGTGGAACATGGAAGAGCAGAAGAGACCTGGAGTAGAGTTCTCATGGGAAGAGTTTCGTCGGGAATTCATCAATAGATATTTTCCAAAGACCTTCCTAGATGAGAAGATCTCTCAGTTTGAGAAACTAAGGCAAGGTATGATGCACATTAGTGAGTATGAAGCTAAGTTCATGGAGTTGTTGCGGTTCTGTCCGCACATGGCTACTACGGATGAGGAAAGAATCAGAAGATTCAAAAAGGGTTTGAATTCTGATATGTCAACCCCTGTGTCTGCCTTAGAAAACAGAGAGAGATTCTCTACCTTCGTTGAGTCAGTCCGAAGGATAGAGAGATCTATGGTTGAGAAAAGACAAACCCATAAAAGATATCCACAGTTCCAGGGTTCTTCATCTAGGGATTCCAAGAAACCTAGATTCTCTGCACCTAACCCTCCACCACCCATATCGAGTTTTCAAACTCAATGGACACCAAGCAGAGGTAGAGGACGGAGTCAACTGCTTCAAGGGACGCACAGTTCTGCATCAGTGTCAGTCACTGGACCACCCAGACCACAACAACAGGAGAAGAGTTGTTACAACTGTGGTAAGGTGGGACACTTGATGAAGGATTGCCGTTCTAGGCCTGTCGGTGTGACACAACAAACCCCGAGACAGAATCAACAGGGATCTCAGAATAGACAACATCAAGGAGCAGCTCGAGGACGTGGACAAGCGTCTCAAGCTGGATCATCAGCACCACCTCAACACCAGGCGACTGCGAGATTCTATGCTATGAACCCACCTGAGGCAGTGGTCAATCCACGGGTAGTGGCAGGTCAGATGATACTTTTATATTCTGATATGTCTACATCCTGTGTTGTATCCGTTCTGATTGATCCGGGTGCTACGCACTCTTTCATCACTCGTGAAGTGATTCGTAACTGCAATGTGACCGTTAGTCATAGATCAGATAGTTTGTTGTTAGAGACTCCGTTAAGTGGGTCTGCCGTTTTGCAGTAGGTATGTTATCCCTGCATCCTTTTCTTTTCTGACCATCGCATTCAAGTGGATCTTATACCACTTAATATGCAGGGATTTGATATAATCCTCGGGATGGATACCTTAGAAAGGTATAGAGTTGTCTTGGATTGTGAGTCCAAGTTGGCTGTGTTTGCTGATGAAAGCAACACATGGATCTTTCAAGGAGAAAGAAAGATTCTGCCCACCTATCTTGTATCAGCTATGATTGCTGATAAGCTGTTGAGGCAAGGATGTCATGCATTCTTATCCCATGTGGTAGATGTTACCAAGGAAAGGACCAATCCTGCTGAAGTTCCCATAGTTAGGGAATTTGAGGATGTGTTTCCTGAAGAACTTCCTGGTATACCACCACCCCGGGAGATTGATTTTGAAATCAATCTGATCCCAGATACGAAACCCATAGCTCAAACTCTGTATAGGATGGCCCCTGCCGAGATGGCAGAACTCAAGAAACAGCTTCAAGAGTTACTTGAGAGAGGTTTTATCCGACCGAGTACTTCACCTTGGGGTGCTCCGGTCTTGTTTGTTAAAAAGAAAGATGGATCAATGCGGTTATGCATTGACTACAGACAACTCAATAAGGTAACAATAAAGAATAAGTATCCTCTGCCAAGGATTGATGATCTCTTTGACCAGTTGCGTGGTGCAACAGTCTTTTCAAAGATAGACTTGAGGTCTGGATATCATCAACTCCATATTAAGGATAGTGACATATCCAAGTCTGCCTTTAGGACAAGATATGGTCACTATGAGTTCACGGTTATGTCGTTTGGACTAACCAATGCTCCAGCTGCATTCATGGAACTCATGAATAGAGTTTTTCGACCTTTCCTTGATCTATGTGTTGTCGTCTTCATAGATGACATTCTGATCTATAGTAGGGATGCTCAGCAGCATGAGCAACATCTTCGCCAAGCTTTGACCTTTCTAAGAGAACATAAGCTGTACGCTAAGTTTAGCAAGTGTGAATTCTGGCTACCAGAGGTATCTTTTCTTGGACATGTGATATCCGCCTCGGGAATTCGTGTTGACCCTACAAAGGTAGAATATGTTCTACAATGGGAACAACCAAAGACACCGACGAAGATTCGAAGTTTCTTGGGGTTAGCTGGCTATTATCGAAGGTTCATTAAGAACTTTAGTTCTATAGCTTTACCTTTGACAAAGTTAACCCGGAAAGATGTTTCTTTTTCTTGGAGTGATAAGTGTCAACAATCTTTCCAGTTGCTGAAGGAGAGGTTGACAAGTGCACCTGTGCTAGTGCTACCTGAACAAGGAAAAGGGTATATAGTTTTTCGTGATTTTTGTCTTCCGCTGATTACCGATTCGCTTCCGCTAAGTTTTAATCGTGTTTATGTCATGGTTTGGAGATCAGAGCCCACAACTAGTGGTAACTATTGTGACAGGAACTCTGTGCAAACGCACTATCTCTTGAACATATAACTCTGATAACCTTTCAGCAGAATAGGTTGTTTTGATAGGTAAGAAATGTGCTATCTTAGTTAACCTATCAACAATTACCCAAATGGAATCATGTCCTTTGCTTGTCCTGGGTAGGCCAACAACAAAGTCCATGGTCACATGATCCCACTTCCACTGTGGTATGGGTAAAGGTTGCATTGTTCCTGCAGGCTTCTGGTGTTCAGCTTTAACTTGCTGACACACGAGACACCTCATAACAAACTCTGCAACGTCCTTCTTCATCCCAGGCCACCAATACAGATCCTTCAAATTCCGATACATCTTGGTGCTCCCTGGATGCATAGCATACATGGAAGAATGGGCTTCTTCCAGGACTAACTTCCTCAAGTTGTCCACATCCGGTACTATCATTCTTCCATTATAACAAGCTACTTGATCTTTTGAGTCATGAAAACCATCTTGCTTCTCATTTCCATACTCAGATCTTATATGTTGAACTGCAGCATCACCTAGTTGTGCCTCTTTAATTTGCTCCCTTAGGGTAGGTTTAATATGCATCTCAGCCAACAAACCGGCTAGCAATGACACCTTCAACTGTACATTGTCTTGCCTTAAAGAGATAAGCATATCTCTTCTAGAGCATACTAAAGAGTTTAGTTGTGCTCTATTCATGGTTGATGTTGTTGATTTCCTACTCAAGGCATCTGCAACAACATTGGCCTTACCTGGATGGTAATCAATTGTACAGTCGTAGTCCTTGATTAACTCCATCCAGCGACGTTGCCTCATGTTGAGTTCATGCTAAGAGAAGATATACTTAAGGTTTTTGTGGTCTGTGAAAATCTGGAATGTCTCTCCGTAAAGATAATGCCTCCAGATCTTCAAAGCATGAACCACAGCAGCTAACTCTAGATCGTGTGTTGGATAATTCTCCTCGTGTTTCTTAAGTTGTCGGGAAGCAAAAGAAATCACTTGTTTATCCTACATCAACACACATCCTAGTCCATTTTTGGAAGCATCACAGAAAAGATTAAAGTAATACAACATAAGATTAAGACTGCTCAGGATAGGCAGAAATATTATGCCGACAAACGTCGTAGACCCTTAGAGTTCCAGGTTGGAGACGGAGTGTATCTTAAGGTCTCACCTTGGAAAGGAGTCCTTCGTTTTGGAAGGAAAGGGAAGTTAGCTCCTAGATTTATGGGACCTTATCCAATCATTGAACGGATTGGAAAGGTAGCATATAAACTAGAGTTGTCCCCAGAGTTACAGAGGTTACACCCTGTGTTTCACATTTCTATGTTGAAGAAATGTCACCCGGACACCGAGTCAGTTCTACGACCTATGGAGGTAGAACTGAATGATGACATATCCTATGAGGAGGGACCAATGTCAATCCTTGATAAACGAATTAAAAAGTTAAACATGAAAGATATAAGTCTTGTGAAAGTCCTCTGGAACCATCGTGGTGTTGAAGAAGCCACTTGGGAGTTAGAGGATGAGATGAGAAGGAAGTATCCTGCCCTTTTCTCTTAGTATGTTTTATCGATTTCGGGGACAAAATCCTTGTAAGGGGTGGATAATTTGTAACATCCCTGACCTGGGTTATGAGTTAACCCTAGGTGTTTTGCCTAAATATGTAATTAAATCTTTGTGATTAACTCTGAGCATGTAATTAAGTTCTCAGAAACATATATCTCAGTATTTGCTCCTTTTTATTTAAAGTAGTAGCATTGTTTTGATATACAGGGACCTATGTGCAATTTACCCAGTTAAAAGGGTTAGCTTGCAATTTGCACATGTTAATATGTTCCTCTGATGTTGAGACATCATGAGAATCTTTTGGTAAAGTTTGAGGGATTTCCCAAGCTAGGGCACCAAGGTGCAGCTGTGGAAGCAATCCTGGTGCTTGTAACCCTAATTTGGGGTAAAATGCAAATTACCCAAATTAAGGAATCCAAATTGTAAAATATGTCATCTAATGTATCTTTTTAGACTCTTGCCATCATTAAGAGAAGAAATGATGAGGGAGTCACCTCAATTGAATTATCAAGTTATGAGATATGCCTTGTGATTGAATAATCAGGGTATATGTGCAATATTTCTTTATGTATGTACCTCATTATTAGCTTGCTCTCCTTTACCTTCTTTTCCTAAGACCTTAAGTGAAGGTTTGTCCTTATAATAAAGAGGAAGGGACGATCAAGTAAAGAAGGAGGGACCTAGTTGGAATTATGGACAACTTATGAACTAATGTTGAAGATCCTACCCCATGTATATAAGCTCTCCTTCCCTTAGTTGCAAGGGAACTTACCCTTCGTTCCCTTACTGTTTCATTTCACCAAAGACGACCAAGGACTGCCTTGTAGCTAAGGAGGACGACCAAGGGGTGCAAGGTAGGTTTAAACCCCTCTTCTTGCCTAATTCCATGGTTAAAACTCGAATTCAAGGTCATCTTCATGGCGAACTCTTGAAACCCTACCTTTCTAGCCGTCTCTTTTCATCCTTCCTTGGAGTTTTCACCTTGGCCAACCTATAAGAACTCAAGGACGCCATTAGAGCTTGGATTTTGAAAGCTTGGAGCTCAAGAAGCAAGCTTTAGGCGGGTTTTATAACTCTAAACCCATGCTTTACTATGTGCATCTTTATATGCAGTTGGATGATAGCTCTTAGTGTTTCCCTACTTTTCCCTGCTATTTTGCAAGCAAATCCATGGGATATTCGTACTGTTCTTGAGCTAGGAGATGAAGGCGTGATTTCCAAGAAAAACCCACCGCCTTTCACTTCCTTAAACGGTCTCAAAAGTTTGCTCTCTCGGTCTCAAGACCGCGAGGTGAGCAAACGGTCTCGAGACCGCGACAGGGAAAACGGACTCCAAGACCGTTTGGCCCCGTTTACCGAGCGTGGACCGTATAAGAAATCTGTTCCTAATTATATAGGATAATTACCCTCAAAATGTGGGAGGCTAACTCCAAAGGAATCGAGAGATATGACCTTTTTAAGTAACAACTTTAAATGAATTTATTCCTGATTCTCAAACGGTCTGAAATTGCCTTTTTGGGCAAACGGTCTCAAGACCGTGTAAGGTCGTTGACCAGGCGTTGACCGTATGAGATTACTGTTCAGAATTATGTTAATTAACAACTCACCAAGTTTTATGGTCTAATTCCAAACGGGCTAAGAGTTGAAGGGTGAATACTAGGGCTAACCCTAAGTGAAATCAGTACTGAAATCATGGTGACCTAATTAGGGTTTTTAGGGTTGATTGACCTAAACGGTCTCAAGACCGTTTAGGGGTCACCCAAGCGGTCTCAAGACCGCGAGGGCAATCAACCATGACCGTTTGGAGGTCTGGGGTCAAGATTAGTTGACCCATTTAAAGGTACAATTACACCAAATTACATTGCAATAAAATATTGACATGATCATCGACTCAATGGGTCAGACCTTGATGAATCTGCACTAGAATCCAAAATTTGATGGGCAAACGGTCTCAAGACCATTTGGAACTCATCCAAATGGTCTCAATACCGAGAGGACAATCACCCAAGACCGTTTGAAGGTCTAGGGTTAAGTAATGTGACCAATTGAGGACCTAATTGCAAATAAGTTATCAATTGATTAAAATACTGATTTGGTGACCCAATCATGGTTCAACCTCTATCAAATCACCTTAGACTTTGATGAAATCTAGGGCAAACGGTCTCAAGACATGTGGGGTCCACCCACATGACCTCAAGACCGTTTGGGCCAAGTTTGGGCCCAATTGGAGCTCAATTGAAGGGTTCAACCTTGTGTTGAGTCACATTGTTGAGTATTGATGGGTGAACATTGATAGACCCTAATTGAATCGACTTCAACCCTAATTGGTCAACAATTGAGGGTCTATTGAATGACTAAGTGGTCAAGCATAATCCTAATTAACCCAATCCATAAGTGGTCAACATAGCTTTGACCTTTTGAGGGCGTCAATATTGGTTGACATTATCGGTTGTATCATCGAATCTTGTTGAAGGTCCAAGCGGCTGAGACCATTTGAGGCTCGCGGTCTCAAGACCGTGAGAGGGCTCGCGGTGTCAAGACCGTGAGGAGGCTCACGATCTCAAGACCGTGAGGAGGCTCACAATCTCAAGAATGAGAGGGGGCTCACGGTCTCAAGACCGTGAGGGGCCTCGCGGTCTCAAGGTAAAAATTGAGCAAACGGTCTTCATGATCCTCGCGGTCTTGACATCAACTTGACCTTCGCGATCTTGGACCAATTGAAGAGGCTCGCGGTCTTGGAGTCTAAATAGGCTCGCGGTCTTGAAGCTAGAGGAGGGATCACGGTCTTGGAAAGTCAAAGTAGCTAAACGGTCAACACTATCAGACGATCTCAAATCAGTTGGAGATTGATGGTTGAAGATCGATCAATGTGATTCAAGTTTGACTTCATTCAATCAACTGATGATGTAAATGGTTCAATGTTGCTCTAATCAAACCTTAATGTTAATCTAGGGTATTAAGGGGTTAATTGACTAAGGTTTTGACCATGATAATGATCGATGGAATGAATTACCAAAATACCCCTAAAGGGTAAATTGAGTAATACCTTGATCAGATCGAACCCTAATCACTTAATGATGATGTTTTAGCCATATTAGCCTATGATGACTCAATCCAACCTAATTTAAAGTAATGTTGACATCACCTAACCTCATGATGAGAGAGAAAGTACTTCTAGAGAGAGAAAGTACTTCTAGAGAGAGAAAGTACCCTTTTTAAGTGGGAACTCAATTAAAGCATCTCCAATGCACAGGAATGAGCATATTTAGGGTATCATCCACCTGTGTGAGATCATAGAAACCCTAATTATGACAAATGATAAACCTTTAACTAATCAAAGAGCATCAATGAAGATGTTACTCATACATAATGATGTTATGAGTTCAATTCACCTTAATATGAATAGTAAACCCTAATTCAAGGGTGATGACATGTAATGTGAATAGTAAACCCTAATTCAAGGGTAATGGCATGCTTTTGAATATTAAACTCTATTTGATGAGAATTAGAGATTTAAACTCTTATGACAAGAGTAGGAAGGATATTCCTTATTTTTGTATTACCTTTATCAGTTGTATTAACCATGCAGGTTCTGATATGAAGGTAATCATATTCAGGTATGGATGTTGACGTTATATTCATTAAAGGCATGTTGTTAGCCTTATGAATAAGTAAAGTAATCTGATGTCTTGTCAGTGGCATCCTATGCTGATAATGGGCTGTGAGAGCCATGAATACCATCAAAGTCATGCCTTAGAGATGACTTGTGAAGAGGATAATGAGAAATGATGATTGATATGAGTTAGGCCTGTTACATTTAGTATTCTTCCTTCATAGCTGCTATGCTACTGTTATTGTTTGAAGAACAATGTATGCTGTTAAAGAATACTGAATGTACCTAACTAATCAAGTATAATGTAGAGCCCTAATCATAGGTCCATCATTGTCAGAGATTAAGTGATGGTGAAACAGGTTTTCCTCAGGGAACTCCTGGAGCACATACTTTTGAGTATGTGGGGTACATGGATGTGTAGAACCTTACATCCTAATGTAGGAAAGTGATGTAGATGTGGAATCCATCCATCCTTCACTATAATTTCATACCGTATCAGTGGTAGGTAAACATGAAACCTCCTGATGACGAAGAAAGCACAGATATCCGTATCAGTGGTAGGTAAATATGAAACCTCCTGATGATGAAGAGAGTACAGAATGTCATTGTGACTCTAGAATAGCGAAGGACCAGTTTACCCTGGTGAGCTATATTAGTAGAGACACGAGATGTCCTACAAGTGATCCTCTTACTGACTGAGGAAGGTGAAGGTCATGAGAATCCGGCTCTCTTAATGACCTATGTATGATACTGATGTGACTTCTCAACGATCAGTTGGAGTATGAGTGGTAAGTCTCATCTCCACAGGGCATAATGTTGTTTGTAAAACATAATCAACCATGTAGTATAACTTGTTAGAGATAACTCCAAGTTAGTTGATTGATGTCACATTGCAATAGTGTTTATATTCTCCATATCTCCTAAATGGTTGAGATCTTGTTATACCTGCAACTATTGTAGAATGCTTTGAAGGCTTTACTGTTAAAGATATTCTTTGATGTTATAATAAAGCTTCTGGCGAAGAGTTATAACTCTCGCTGGGACAATTATGTATAATTGTCTCACCCCGTAGATTTCAACTTTTTAGGTGGACGTCGGAGACGAAGGAACCAGCCTACAGGTGACCAGTCTCAGCAGCAGCACCAGGGGCAGCAGTAATCTCAGGTGGAGATTGTCCTGCCATGTGGTGTAGTTAGAGTCAGTCCTATGTGTCCTCTGTACTCTCAGGTCTTGGAGTCTTTTGTATAGTGATCTTGAGATTTTGTATCTTGATGTATATAATTACTCGAGAAGTAATTATCCTGAGATGTAAACAGTTTATCTCTCTTTATGAAAGAAGCTTTTATGGATCCAAGCTCTTGTCTCGAAAAGTTTTAATTTTCCGTGATTTTTGTCTTCCGCTGATTACCGATTCGCTTCCGCTAAGTTTTAATCGTGTTTATGTCATGGTTTGGAGATCAGAGCCCACAAGCCGGGTGATCGGGTCTATTAAGTTGGTCAACGGCGTCAGTTATCTACAAAATCGACGCCTATTATGCTTTAGTGTCGGTTGATAGTAAAACACCGACGCCCAACTAGACAACCTTTACCCTAAATTATTTGGCGGGAACCATTATCAGCGTCGGTTATTGAGGGATAACCGACACTGAAAGTGGGACTTTTCACGCCAATTTTCATTTTAAATAGGCGTCGGTGAATAGTTAAAAAACCGACGATGTAGGTGACCTAAAATGTTTTCGCTCAAAAATTTGATTTCGTGGGCAATTTTAGGCGTCGGTCTGTTATAACCAGCCGACGCTGAATACAAAGTGGTACCCGTGTCTAGCTGATCTTCGAATATAGACGTAGGTTTGCATAAATAACCAACGTCTAATATTATAGGCGTCGATTTTCCTAAATAACCGACGCCCAGAAAAGCGACACTGAATGTTGTTTCTGTAGTAGTGATTGTTTAAGGCAAAACACGGGACATTGGTTGAGGCCTTGTTTGTGTAGTCAATCTGTTGTATCTTGTAGTTACTTCTATATTCCTCATGTTATATGGCATTATATCTTATCTTGTTATTATGTTGCATAGAGAAGAATTGGTTATATGCCTCCTGTACATCTGGTAAGCTTGTCGGTAAGAATAGTTTTACTTTACATAAACTGCTCTTGTTATATCTCTTATCAGTTATCTGTTGTTATAGCTTTATCTTTCTGAGGTTCTGTAGTTGCGGTGGGGAGTTATGTTTCTCGCTGGGACTGTGTGTCTCACCCCGCTAGTTTACAACCTTTTTAGGTGGTTGAGCTAGACGTGGTGGTGGTCGCGGAGTTGCGGCCGAGCAGCTAGACGAGCAGTAGAAGGCAAGCGATGGATATGCTGATGTTTTGGATGTTTTGTAGTAGAGTCTAGAGTCATCCATGTACTCTCAGGTCCTTTGAGGTGTTTTGATGTTGTTTCACGATGTACGATCGTTGATGTTTTGTATATCCTGTTGTTGGACGAATGTGGGCCCTTATGTATATGAACAGGTGGTGAACTCACGTGATGGATATACAATTGTTCCTTTAAGCTGTGGATACATATCAGATCTTGCATATGTATATATAACCTGTTTCTTTGCAGGATGAGGACTTGAATGTAATAGTTTCTCAGTTTATCAGCTTTCCGCAATCGGTTTTAAGTAACCCATGTTTTTGGTAATCTGTGGTTATGGTGATTTCCACACGTTTTCGCGTAACACCTCGTTGTCTGTGTGATAGTGGGATGTGTTGCCACAAACACTATACTCTAATGGTGACAATCTTGCATGATTATGACTCAAAATGACTAGTTTGACTATTTTGATGCTTACATTACTTAAATCATGATCAATCCATATAAAATCATGAAACCATAATCTTATGATCCCTAATCTTAGTTGTGATGTGTCACTCTAAGTGCTAATGAACCCATGACGTACTATGTTGCTTGATAATGCCTATGCATAACCTAGTTGAGATATTGAAAGCAATGATAGAAGATTTGATACCTAGACTTAGGTGACACATCTAACCACCATGATCATAATTAATGAGACCTAATATTGATGATATTAACCCAATTGTACTCACTTGTAATGTTAGGATCTCCATGATGATTCAATTGCCAAGATCTAGTCAAGTTGCTACCTATGATTTTCTAATCAGTGGTTAATCTTGTGCTCTAGTCAAGGTAGGCTTATTCTATTAAGACTACTATGGTATTGACTTGTTGTATGTATGCTTGTATAAATGCTTGTGTTACGACCCCATCTGAGCTTAATTGGTAAACTAGGGTTTACCTAGACAATTGCAAAGATCAATTGGAATAATCATTCTGGAAATCTAATTAATGACGATAACACAATTAGGATGTTTTAATTATGATAATAAGTCTAAATGTTCTTTTGTCTTGTAATTAGGGTTTGAGAAACATAAACCCTAATCGGCCCAATATAGGGTTTTGATGATACATGAATACAGAATTTGATAAGTAGAATGTCTCACTAAATGATTTTTAGTATTTTATGTGTAACTCTGATTTACTTCAAATTTGGATATGATTTGGATATATAAAATGTGAACAAAATTGAAAAATATCAGAATTTTTGAAGAATGCTCTGACCTGTTTATCGGTCGAGTTTCAAACTCGGCCGATCATATTTCCAGATTTATATAGCAGTGTCGTAATTGAATTTTATCTTTTTATTGGTATATCCAATTGATCTCAAATTTTAAATTTGATTGAAAAACACAGTTTTAGACACTCTTTTAAATTGGCATAATTTTTGGATGACTTTTTGATCTCTACAATAAGGGTGTCGGTCGAGTTTTGTGCAGGACAAACTCGGCCGAATATTCTGCAGACTGCAATATAGCAGTGCGCTGTTTAATTTTTAATTATTTATTGGTAACTCCATATTATCTCAAATGTTAACTGAAGCTTTATAGATCAATTATAAACAACGTGCTAAATTCCCATAATTGTTTGAGAATGTTTGATCTCTTAAATAAACGAATTACAGTAACTTTTGTATAACTGAATATTCAGCCAATATAATTAAAGTTGAGTGTAGGGTCAATTTGCAATTGACCCAAGCAGCTCAAATTAGCTTATATGATCGACCACACACACACACAGCTCTCATTCTTCGTCATTTCATTCCAGAGAAACGAGCTCCTAGAGAGAGAGGGAGAATTAGGGCTTGAGTGGAGAAAGTGGGGGAATTGCTGAATTAGGGTTTTGCGATTCCAGGAAGGATGAAATCAAGTAAGTTTGGATCCTTTGCATAGACTTTTATGGTGAATCTTCTCTCTCATGTCAAGATTCCATCCATGCTCTGATTTGATCCAAGAGGATGTCGAAATTCCCTCTTTTCTCACCCTTTCTTCATAATCCCTCTTTTTCAAGGTTCCCGAGTTGAATGGAAGAAGAATTGGGAGTTTTGCTAGGAATTTGATAGGAATTCGAGATTCCCTGAGTTGAGCTGCAGTTGTGAGGTGTTTTCACACCTTAGGGTGAGTGGGTTCTTCCTTCAAACATTCTAATGCACGAATTTTATTATAGCATCCAAATCCCTAAATGCTTAGTATGTGATTCTAAACCCTGAAATGTCTGTTTGATTTAAGATTGTTGCAAATTGTTATGATATGGATTCCTTCTTTGTTTGAATGATTCCTAAATGGTAGAGTCATAACAGAAATGTATACAACACTTCCTAGTGAGAATGTTTTTCAGATTTATATCAAATGATGTAATTAGGGTTTAACCTAATTGTGACATCACTAGAGTTTCAACCTTATTGAAAAGGACTAGTAATCCTATAAGTGGTTAGGATGTACCTCAGGGGTTATCTTAATTGAATTTTATTCTGGATACATGATATAGAAGTGAAAGATATGGAAAACCTAAATTTAGTTAAATTTCCATGGTTTCATGTCTATATTGATTGCATATGATTTGTTGGAAACAATCTTTATTTAGTGAATGCTTATATCCTATGAAATCCTTATGAGAACCATGTGATAAGTGAATGAGGTAAATGAAAAGGTGAATGAGGCAAATGCAACCCTAAGAGTAGGGTGTTGGCATGTGATGAATGAATAAGGCAAATGAAACCCTAAGGATAGGGTGTTCAATGAATCATGCTATGGTAATATGAAAGGTCTCGATATGAGATGCAGTGATGCTTAATTGTTGAATTGTATGTTTCTAGTGCATTTAACTTTATATGCTTGTTCTCTCTGAGATGATATCTACATACTGCAGGGCTTCTTGTATTTCAATACATATCTCGTAAATTGCAGGTGATGAGATATGACATGCCCTAGAAAGGGATGTTACTGAGATATGATATATGTTGAATACATGAGTTTTGATGTTGCTTATGATATGATATGGCAGGCCGTGGGAGCCTTATGAGAAATGTAAAATGAGTTATGATTTCTATTTTACATGTATCTATAATGTTAATGTTAGACTTAGGTGCCCTGAACACCGTAGAACCCCTTTGGGAGGTTTGCGCCTTAGGGGTGAAACTCGTGTTGCAACAATAACCGTGCGGAGTCATGGTGGCACGAGGATAGAGAGCCAGTGTTGCAACAAGAACCGTGCAGAGTCATGGTGGCACTGGAGGAAATAGGGGTTATTGCAACAAGAACCGTGCGGAGTCATGGTGGTAACCCCGTGAGACTCTCCGCCTGTGTACTCAGGTTAGAGGAGGAGTCTAGAGCACTCTGAGTTAGTGCATTGAGGTCGGAGAGCCTGTGGTCCTGTAGCAGAACAGGGCTGGCGTCAGACTTAGCATTTCCCGGGTGTGTCGCTAAGTCTTGTACGGTGTGGTCGTAGTGCACTGCGAGTCTCTATGCAGAGTACACTGCATAGATCAGGGCATAATTTAAAATATGATCATATAGGTTCACAGAGTTCTTTATAAATGAAAGAGTTAAGGATGACTAGAGCATAGTCTTCTAGTAGTTATTCTTTGGATGCAATATTTACATTCTTTGTTATTTCAATTATATTGTTTTAGAACTGCTCAGTGTAGTATTTATTGTTGTTAAATTTCATATTGTTTACTTAAATTATATCTGTAATCACATTAGTGCATTAGTCTGTTTCCATGAAGTACTCATTCACTGAGCGAGTAGGCTCACCCCTCTACTCAAACATTTTTAGGGTTAACCGCGTGGACTTGAAGATGGTCAGAGCATCAGTGTAGACCTGCCACAGGAGTCAAGTACGAGATTAGTTGAGTCAGTCGGTCCTTGTCACTCTAGGTCCTCAGTAAGAGTTTAGAGAGAGAGTTGTAATTACAATGTGTAATATTGTTCCTCTTTGATATGTATGCTAATTAGCAAGTCTAATGTGCATAATGTGTGAAAGACATCGTGAATGCTTATACATGTATCTTTACTATTGAAGTCTAATTAGTAAAAGAAATGTTCAGATTCCTTTGTTAAGATGATATGTGGTTCAATGCGGGGAAACAAGAGTTCTAAAGAAGAGAAAAGAAAAGTAAAAAAAAAAAGTTAAGAGTGTTCTTTGTGTTGCATACAAATTCCATCTTATGCCCTAATCTCATGATTTGAGTAAATTTTGAGATCGGGGTGTAACAGCTTGGTATCAGAGCTTAGGGTGAGTTGTCAAGGACCATTAAGTTAGTAAGTTAGAGTCCTATGTGTGGCAGATAGGAGATGTTTTGATGTTAGCTTTGGGGATTTGAGTATTTGGATATCCTGGCCCGATATCTGAGTACTTGGATCAACCAGTACAAGCTACTCTGTCTATTCTCTCACGTATACCCTGGCCAGGTATACAGTGAAAGAATGGGCTAGAGAGGAACCCTAGAAATGTTAGGGTTAGAAAACGAGAAAAGAAACAAGAATTAAGAGCATAAATGTAAAAGGAGATAGAACTTACATTTCATAATGTTGTTTTGTTGGAAATGTACAGAAATGCTCTTATATGTTTGAATTGAAATATTCAATACCTTGAAATATGGGTCTTTAATATCTGTTGTATACTATGCAATTGTAGCATTTATTGATTTTATTCTTTGTAACAAGTAGACTAGAATTGACCTTTGAATGGGCTTTTGTTTCTATAGTTTTGCCCGCTGATTCGAGTGAAATTGACATCAGCAGGTCTGTTTAGGTTTTCAGTCTGTACGCGATTCGGCCGAGTTGTATGTGATTCGGCCGAGTTTCCTTAATAGGCAATCGAACAGCAAACTGATCGGCCGAGTTGTATGTAATTCAGCCGAGTTTCCTTTTTCAGGAAATCAAACGGCAAGTTGATCGGCCGAGTTTCAAGCGGATCGGCCGAGTTGTGAAGCAATCGGCCGAGTTTCTGACCAATCGGCCGAGTTTCTGAGCTGTGAGTGGCAGTTCAGGAAGAATGTGATCCTTTGTAGTTCTTGGCTTCAGGATTTCAGGTTTGTCCTGGTCCGGTTTGCAGGATGCGTTATTAGGATCTAATGAATCCTATCAATAGCATAATAAGAATAGAATTGGAATAATTAGACCCACATCAGAGTAAGAATGTACATACAGTAAGATGTTGAAACATATGGGCAAGATCAGAACAACTAAGAATTAGTTGAAACTGATATCTGAGGTTCAACTTTGGGGTCTCAAATGTGAAACCCTTAATTGGGAATAATAGAACATGATATGAAGCTCATAACCAGTTTATTGGTTAATTTTGCATGAACTATACATATGAAATATAGAAAAGATATGTGAAATGTATGTATGTATGTATGGTTCAAGATAACAAGAATCAATCATGAAGAATGAATCATATAATAGCGTATAATGCTTTTATGAACTCTAAAGCAAAGGCTAAGTAGAAGAATAGAGTGATCTTTCAATAGGTCCATAAAAGTAAAAAGGATCGTATGAACTTGTAATTCATAAGACTAGAACAATAAACTAGTTGCTAAGCAAAGAACATAGGTGTAGTTTAATGAATGAATAAGTCATATAAAGGTGGACTGTATTCAGAAGAGAAAAACTTGATTGAAAGAGAAACTATGTTTGACCCATGCATGATCCACTTGATGTAAAAATGAAGAATATGTAATGTATTCAACATGAGTAAAAACTAATAGAAGGACTATTAATTTAGAATGTTAACTTCACAATAGTATAAAGATAAAGGTGGAAATATGTGCAACATGGTATACATGACCATACATATGAATAAGCAACATGGTCATAAGAGAAAAATTTAGAATTTAAGATGACTGGTTAAAGAATAGTATATAGTAAGAGGACTATGAAACATAAGAAAGGGTTTGAAATATGATGGAGAAGTTATAAAATAAAGAGGTTGTGAGATTCAAGCAAGTGCTAATTAATCAAATATCTCTGTTGATAACTAAGTAAATCTACATACGAGAATGTATTAAGGGAATGTTTGAATACAAGTATTCCAAGTCTTAAAATCATCTTCCCTTTCATATATTCCTTAATAAGAGCAAGGTGGGAATGAAATGATAAGAGAAAATGAATCATATATGGTGCATAACTACCTTGGTGGGGTCATCTAGTGAATGTAATAGTGACATACAGTAGGATGAAGTGCGATAAGAAATAAATTCTTGTGTGATAACAAGAATGATGAATAATCCATTCCTATCTTAAATGATTCAATGCTAATGATGTTTATTGTATATAATCATATGAAAAGAATAGGTAGCAAAAAGTTAAGAAGTAATGAATGAGCAGAAAGATATGGGAAAGCACTAGCTTTGTGTAATATGTGAATTTGTTTTTACATGTATGATTTGTTGAAGGCATATTAAGATATGAAGTTGGTTCTACATATGATTTCGGTGTATTTGTGCAAGCTATATGTTAAATTAAAGGTGTATGATAGTAGTAGTAATTCATACCAGATATGCATCCTAGTATTGTGTAATTGTGATATGGTGATACGGTTTGGATGATTTCAGAACACATGGAGAGATACCCTGAACAAGGTAGTCATACTTATTCACTCATATTAATAGAAAGGGTTGATAATCAGATTGTTTGGACAAGTAACCCTAATGAGGTGTAGCTTGTTATACCTAGCTCTAATATAACTGAGTGATGGTAATTGAATATGATTAATGCTTGAATGACTGATACAATTGTGGATTACCTTATTACTGTTGTTGAAACCCTAAAATGATATAATGCGATGGTTACACTTTGAATTGTGTGTGGGCCCATAACCCACAGGTCCCAGGATCGAAACAGGATAGTATGGAATGAGGTGGTAATGCTTCACCTCATGCATCCATGACCCAATGGGGATGCCAAGAGTAGTATTGTGCAATTGATTTTTGAATCTAGTCTTTTAATTCAAGACTGTTTTGCTATCTGAGCAACATGTTATTAAAGTTTAAAACAGCATGGTGAACTTGCTTTTGTCACTTAAAGATGATACAGAACAATAGAACTCTCTGAACAGTGTAAGTTGAGATAGTTGTATCAGAGTATCAGAGTTGCGCAGTGAAAGTGTGGTGGTTTATCTTTGCATTCTATATTTGACTGTGGCATAAAGAATTTGCTTGATATCATTGAGAACTATTTGAAATATGTTGTGATTTAGTAAAGAATTAAAAGATCTAATGTTGAAAACTACATTCGGGTATGAAATACAAGAATATAATGGCATGGAAGGATTTAGAAGTTTAGAATAACCTTGAATGTATCTTTCTTGTAGGTTCATGTTTCGAGGATGAAACATTCTAAGGGGGGGAGAGTTGTTACGACCCCATCTGAGCTTAATTGGTAAACTAGGGTTTACCTAGACAATTGCAAAGATCAATTGGAATAATCATTCTGGAAATCTAATTAATGACGATAACACAATTAGGATGTTTTAATTATGATAAGAAGTCTAAATGTTCTTTTGTCTTGTAATTAGGGTTTGAGAAATATAAACCCTAATCGGCCCAATATAGGGTTTTGATGATACATGAATACAGAATTTGATAAGTAGAATGTCTCACTAAATGATTTTTAGTATTTTATGTGTAACTCTGATTTACTTCAAATTTGTATATGATTTGGATATATAAAATTTGAACAACATTGAAAAATATCAGAATTTGTGAAGAATGCTCTGACCTGTTTATCGGTCGAGTTTCAAACTCGGCCGATCATATTTCCAGATTTATACAGCAGTGTGGTAATTGAATTTTATCTTTTTATTGGTATATCCAATTGATCTCAAATTTTAAATGTGATTGAAAAACACAGTTTTAGACACTCTGTTAAATTGGCATAATTTTTGGATGACTTTTTGATCTCTACAGTAAGGGTGTCGGTCGAGTTTTGTGCAGGACAAACTCGGCCGAATATTCTGCAGACTGCAATATAGCAGTGCGCTGTTTGATTTTTAATTATTTATTAGTAACTCCAAATGATCTCAAATTTTAAATGAAGCTTTATAGATCAATTATAAACAACGTGCTAAATTCCCATAATTGTTGGAGAATTTTTGATCTCTGAAATAAACGAATTACAGTAACTTTTGTATAACTGAATATTCAGCCAATATAATTAAAGTTGAGTGTAGGGTCAATTTGCAATTGACCCAAGCAGCTCAAATTAGCTTATATGATCGACCACACACACACACAGCTCTCATTCTTCGTCATTTCATTCCAGAGAAACGAGCTCCTAGAGAGAGAGGGAGAATTAGGGCTTGAGTGGAGAAAGTGGGGGAATTGCTGAATTAGGGTTTTGCGATTCCAGGAAGGGTGAAATCAAGTAAGTTTGGATCCTTTGCATAGACTTTTATGGTGAATCTTCTCTCTCATGTCAAGATTCCGTCCATGCTCTGATTTGATCCAAGAGGATGTCGAAATTCCCTCTTTTCTCACCCTTTCTTCATAATCCCTCTTTTTCAAGGTTCCCGAGTTGAATGGAAGAAGAATTGGGAGTTTTTCTAGGGATTTGATAGGAATTCGAGATTCCCTGAGTTGAGCTGCAGTTGTGAGGTGTTTTCACACCTTAGGGTGAGTGAGTTCTTCCTTCAAACATTCTAATGCACGAATTTGATTATAGCATCTAAATCCCTAAATGCTTAGTATGTGATTCTAAACCCTGAAATGTCTGTTTGATTTAAGATTGTTGCAAATTGTTATGATATGGATTCCTTCTTTGTTTGAATGATTCCTAAATGGTAGAGTCATAACAGAAACGTATACAACACTTCCTAGTGAGAATGTTTTTTAGATTTATATCAAATGATGTAATTAGGGTTTAACCTAATTGTGACATCACTAGAGTTTCAACCTTATTGAAAAGGACTAGTAATCCTATAAGTGGTTAGGATGTACCTCAGGGGTTATCTTAATTGAATTTTATTCTGGATACATGATATAGCAGTGAAAGATATGGAAAACCTAAATTTAGTTAAATTTCCATGGTTTCATGTCTATATTGATTGCATATGATTTGTTGGAAACAATCTTTATTTAGTGAATGCTTATATCCTATGAAATCCTTATGAGAGCCATGTGACAAGTGAATGAGGTAAATGAAAAGGTGAATGAGGCAAATGCAACCCTAAGAGTAGGGTGTTGGCATGTGATGAATGAATAAGGCAAATGAAACCCTAAGGATAGGGTGTTCAATGAATCATGCTATGGTAATATGAAAGGTCTCGATATGAGATGTGCTGATGCTTAATTGTTGAATTGTATGTTTCTAGTGCATTTAACTTTATATGCTTGTTCACTCTGAGATGATATCTATATACTGCAGGGCTTCTTATATTTCAATACATATCTCATAAATTGCAGGTGATGAGATATGACATGCCCTAGAAAGGGATGTTACTGAGATATGATATATGTTGAATACATGAGTTTTGATGTTGCTTATGATATGATATGGCAGGCCGTGGGAGCCTTATGAGAAATGTAAAATGAGTTATGATTTTTATTTTACATGTATCTATAATGTTAATGTTAGACTTAGGTGCCCTGAACACCGTAGAACCCCTTTGGGAGGTCTGCGCCTTAGGGGTGAAACTCGTGTTGCAATAATAACCGTGCGGAGTCATGGTGGCACGAGGATAGAGAGCCAGTGTTGAACAAACCTTAAACATAATTAAACTTGTCCATTATACAAACCTAGTGTACCTATCTGTATTCTCGGGGTAAGGGCACAAGGTTGGGCATCTTACTTGAGATGTCAAGATAAAACAGACCGTGTCGATAAAAGGGTAGCTAACCTTGAGCACCCTTACAGACCCTTCTAACGAGAAGCTGGTCAATGGCCATAATATGTTGTTGAGTATGATGGAAATACACCTAAAATATACTTTGGATAAAAGAATGTTGTTAGTTGTTCTCTCCTTGTTTCATCTTCTTACTTATATGATGTTTCTAGCCAAGCAAACTTTTATAGTACTTTTAAACTGTTTACATACCTTTTCATAGCGTACTTAATGCTTTAGCATTAATATACTTTATTTATCGAAATTGTAGTTTCCAAATGAAGATATGTTGCACTCAAGACTCTAAGCTATGAAATGAAACACCAATGGGTATACTTAAATCTAGAAATGGGTACATGTCTCTTATCTCCATGTTTAATAACGTGTTATCTCTCGTCTTGTTCTTGTTTGTGGGTTTTTTCATGCATATGTTGAGTGATTCATTCTAGGGATGGACGCCCTATTCTACTCACCTTTGGCTGTGTATCCATTAGGAGTGTGGACTTGGGGTAACAAATAGTTCTGTGACAGTTATCTATGGTGATGCAACCACCATTGCATTGGTAGTTGTGATTGGGAACTGGGTGCACATGGGTCATTCTAGCTCCGCACTAAAATGTGGAAGTGATTATGAGGCCATATATATAGTTGAGCCTTAACAAGCACATCGAGAGTTTAAGTGGAGGAGATTGTAACATCCCAGGATTTGAGGCCTCATATAAAAAAATCTTAAAAGGAGTGATTAGACTACCTGTATCCTTCCTTTTTAGGGAGCCCATCACTAAGAACCATGTGGTTAAGCATGTTGAACCTAGAGTAGTATTAGGATGGATGACCTATTGGGAATTTGATTCGGGCACTGTGTGAGGGAGGACAAAGTACCTAGTCGAGGTTGTTGATGGTCTGTGGGGCCATTCGTCATTCTTGAAATTCTACTATAGAGCCTTAGGTGGTGGGCCCGAGCATTACAAAAGAAATTTACTTGATTCAAATGTGATACAACCACATCCTGGTACCAAGGTGGGAGAAAGGTATAGAGGCTTAGAGCCAACCTTTCTAGAGGCATACCTAGAATTTGTGTTGCCTTAAAATAATTCGATAAAGCATAATGTATGGACAATGAATTATGCACATGACCATACAATACGATGTCTACCTGACTGGTTCAAGTTAGATATATTTGGGGCATATATTTAAATAAAGAATGGCCATACTCCTTGCTTCTTATTAACTATTGTTATTATGCTTGAGTAACTTGCCTAATTAAAATAATATTCATATCGACTCTCTATTACTTGTTTTTTTATTAAGAATACCAAGATTGTAATATTGCACACGTATATGTACCTACTCACTAGACATTGGCTAAAAAACTAACGACCATAATTTTTAGGACCAGAGTAGTACTAGGATGGTGACATGTGTGGAAGTTGATCTTGGACCGTGTGTGAGTGAGGACAAATCACATAACCAAGGCTAGTGGCGGTCTATGGAGCCCGTTTTTGTTCATGACACTCTACTATAGCCTTAGGTGGTGGGCCTAGGTGTTATAAATGGCATTAGAGATAAAACATCTCCAGTAGGTGAGGCCCACATTGACATGTGGCATATCAGTCTTGAGTCATGAGGTCCAGGCATGTTTGAAATAGCTATCTATGGTAATGCAATCACCCTTGCACTGGTAGCCATGATATGGAGTAGGGTGCAGATGGGTCATTCTGGGTTTGCACTAAATTGGGAAGTGATTGTGATGCCATATAGTTGAACTTTGATGAGGATGTCAAGGATTTAAGTGGGGGATATTGTAACATCTCAGGATTTGAGGTCTCAGATAAAAAGATCTTAAAAAGAATGAATTAGACTACCCATATCATTAAGGTGCACCTCCTTTTTAGTGAGCCCATAACTAAGAATCCTGCGATTGAGCGTGCTTAGCCCAAAGTAGTAATAGGATGGTTGACTTGTTGGCAATTTGATTTGGGTTGTGAGTGAGTGAGGACAAATCGTGCAGTCGAGGCTAGTGATGGTCTGTGGGGCCAGTCGTCATTCTTGAAATTCTACTAGAACCTTGGGTGATGGACCCGGGTGTGACAAAAGAAATATACTTAATTCAAAAGTGTTAGAACCTCAGCCTGGTACCAAGGTGGGAGATAGGTATAGAGGCTTAGGTCCAACCTATCTAGAGGCATACCTAGAATTTGTGTTTCCTTAAAATAATTGAATAAAGCCTAAGGTGCAGACGATGAATCATGCACATTACTATACAGTGTGATGTCTATCTGACTAGGTTCAATTTAGGTATATCTGGGGCAAATATTTAAAGAAATGATGGTCATATTTCTTGCTTCTTGTTAACTATTGTTTCTATGCTTGAGTAACTTGCCTAAGTAAATCGATATTCATATTGACTATCTATTGCTTATTTATTTTCTCTAGAATACAAAGATTGTAGCATTGCAAACATATATGTACCTACTCACTAGACATTGGTTAACAAACTAATGACCATTACTTTTAGGTCCTAAAGATGAGACACTTGTTAGCCAACTCCGTTCTCTCGTTGAGTGACTTTACCTAGGTTAAGTTCTACCCCTACATGTGGATGTTTAGAAGTTTACGTATTGGGATCATGGGTTGTACATGCGAGTTTCTTTTATGTTTTTGTTATAAAGCGTGTCATTTTGTACACGTAGCTTCTTGTCTATAAGTTTAACCATCGACTTGAATGTAAATATTGTGAAAGTGGTTAAGGATGACCAAATTGATCATGCTATTTGAACTTGTTAAATTCATAGAAAATATTAAGTGGTTTATCTTTCTATAAGTTATCTTTACATATTAAGATATACACTTATTGGCTATACTATCTGCTAATGTTTTTGGTTAGTGTACATTTAAACTTCGGAGTGTGATTGATTATTGCAATCAGGTCCCGACATTAACCTTGTCAAATATATTACCTATTAATTCTTTATTCCATGTTTTTAATATTTTTATGGGAACTTTTCTTCCCAAAGAGACTATACGATGGATCTCCCAAGGATTCTAGTTTCCAATGTTCTCTAGTTACTTACATAACCTTTTCATGCTTAAGCCACATTTTCATGAACATGAAGCTAGATGGGTATCTTGTGCTCTCTGTAGCTGAAATAGAGTATAGAAGATGACAGTGATCCGACGCTCCAGTTCTCACTAGATGATCCTCCACCAATAGTAGTGAGTCTGGGGAGTTTTGATTGTAAAAAAAAAACCTGTTTAGTCTTCCCTCACACACGGGCAGTGGGCAACAATAACATAGAACCTCAGCTGGAGATATTAGGTAGGGCACTATATACAATTTTGTAGAAAATATTGTCTAATTTCTCTTGTGGTTATGTGTAATTACAAAATTTGGGTGGGGCCCGTGCCTACCCCGTACCTTCATGTTTAACAACCCAAGTGAAACTATTGCCTGAGTTGTATGAGGCCCATTGATATGATACAATCATTAAAATCTCTTGTTGCTCTGCGGCATGGCTCACCCCCAACCATCCCTGCACTCATCCTGTATGTGTTAAAATCCACTAATATAATCCAAGGTGTTTCCTCATTTCTGTCGTCAAGAATGGGCATTTGTCTTTATAGCTTATTACATGACTTGTAAACTACGGAAATCCATGTCCGTATCCTTCTAAGATCCAATTTAACTGTCACGTGTTGTAATGGATTTGGCATTCAGGATTGGCGATGATGTGGCCCATGTATTCACCCCCCTACATCTCCAATCACGATTAGGCAGTCAAATCCTGATATCCCCTTGTTCTCCAAGGAATCTCCAATCACGATTAGCCTAAATTTGGTAAGGAACACCTTCAACATCATCTTACATTTATCCGGCGATGTTCATTTTTTAATTCCATACAGAAAACTTTTTAAGAAAAACTGAAGGTCATCATCTTATATCCGCCTAAAAATCCATATAGAGAATCTAACTTGTTCTCTTTTTTTGGGCGGGGGGAAGTTTCGCAATTCCTCTTGCTTTTACTTTTATGTACATAATTGGTTGTTTTTCCTCTTTGATGATTGTTTTTTTTGAGCGAGCGACATAGCTCTCCATCTCAATCACAACAAAACTGTGTTGAATAAGAAGAAGAAGAAAAAGGAAAGGAAAGGAAAGGGTAATTCTAAAGCACAAAGAGTGAGGCGACTGTAGATCTGGAAGACGAAGATGCTGTGGTGGTGACGGTGGTTGTCGTCCTCGCCCTGTGATCCTGAATTGACACGGCACCGTTCCCCTGTGCGGCCTTCCTCTTGTTGCTCCTGGGGCTGTCGACATCAGAAGCAGCATCGCCAGTAACAGCAGCAGCAGCGGCCTCATCGGAAGCTGTGGCGCAGTCAAGGACTTGTCGTCCCAGCAGCAGGATCTGTTCATGCGGCAGTTCCATCACCTCAACCTGACTGATGGACATTTGTTCCTGCAGCATGCCTTGGTTCCCAGTGGTGCCAACCTCCTTGTCGTCGCCGTGGTTGGTGTTGGAGGTGGTTTGGGTCTCTCCCTTGAGTACACGTGGCCTGAGCTTGCTCATGTCGGAGAGCTTGACGGGCTTGAGGAGGAACTCGTCGGCGCCTTCTTCCAGGCATCTGAAGTGATGAGAAACAGAGGATTAGTCATACGGTATAGCAAGCTGGCAGTAGGTTGGGATAACAATCGTGCGCTGTTTATTTTATTAAGTCTGTGTAATTTATTATTTGTTTTATATCCTTTACGTATCATTGACTCATTAATTAGTGGGACAACCAAATCTCCCCTGAGATATGCAGGATCTCCTCCATATCCGCTATCCCCACCCGCATGATAGTGACACCTAGACGATGAAATAAAGTAAAGAAACCGAGCGTTGAAAGCAAGGCCCAACAAACAAAAAAGCATCGAGATCTTAAACAAATAATCCTCCTCGATTTGATTCCAACTAATTATTATCCACCACTTTGTTTTTTAACAAACATAAACACACCCTGTCCTTGATGTTTTCTTTCCTTAAGTTAATATTTGTTTCGAGTAGTTTCCGATGATTTCAGATAACGCGGGAGGAAGAATGGGCAGGCAAAGCAACGTCTCGTACCTATTGATCCTTGCAGGAACGTTCTCCGACGACATGATGACGACAGGGATGTCCTTGAGCGGTGACCCGGACCCTTTGACGGTCTTGAGGAGGTCGTATCCGGTCATCCCGGGCATGCAGTAGTCGGTGATGATGAGGTTGATCTCCTGTTGGTGGCGAAGGTATGCAGACGAGGAGGATGTGGTGGATGATGAGGAACAGGAGGACGAGGTAGTTGTTGCTCCTCCCTGGTGGTGCTGCATCCCTAGGAACTCAAGGGCCTTGGTGACGGAATCGACCGCCGTGACGTGGTACGACGACGTCCGGAGCAGGCGCTCGATGAGCTTCCTGTCGAGGACGCTGTCGTCGACGGCAAGGACGTGGAACTGGGGCGGAGGAGGAGGGCAGGAAGGAGAGGCGACCATGGCCATTGCTGAAAACAGTTGTGGGAGTCCGACCGACGACCGAGTTGTTGTTCCCGGAGAGATGTGCGGCGGTGTTGTTTTCTTTCCTGTTGCCAGTGAATTCAGGAGGAAGGTGTCGGAGGAGGAGTGGGTGTTGTGATGGCTTTGTAGAACGGTAGTGAAAGTGGACAAAGGCGTGGTGGGTATGTATAGCGTTTGGATGCGGGGTGGCGGATCGTCGAGTCGAGTAAACAAAAAGTAAAGAATGGTGGGTGCGGAAACAAAAAACAAGAGAGGAAAGAGAGAGAGAGAGAGAGAGAGAGACACTCAGTCATCAAGTTGGCGTGTGTGTAGGGCCCCATGATGACTGACCCCATCGTAGCGAAGGAGGAAATCAAATCATATCATATCAAATCTCAGAAATCTGGTTTTTTCCTCTTTCTCTCTCTCATCCATCACTCTCACAGGCACAAAACAACCCCCTTCCCGGCTACTACGCTAGCGTCATACTAGGGAAATAAACGTGTATTAAATTGCTTATGACTTGGAATAGAATAACAGAGAAACACCAAGAAACAAAAGATCCGAGAAAACGATCTCCCCCACCTTTTTTTTCTTCTCTTCCAACCCCGGATCCGTGGCGGGGCCCGTATCATAACATATCGGTTTCGCCATGGGTAGAGTAGTAATGATACGAATCTCGGAAATCTTTGAAAAATCCCCCACGACACGATGTGTGCGACTGCTCACTACTTATACTGCCTTTTTCCTCCGTGTGTGTGAAAAAATTTCGGGAAAACAACAGTGAAACGGGGACGAGGAAGAAGAGAGAAGGAAATAAAAAGCTAGTTGAGGGAGGGAGACAGACAGATAGCAACGTCTGATCGGTCGTACCGTATCAGAAGGATTCGGGATGCTGATCGCGATGCCACGGCACAGGATTTTGGAGGGGTTTGTTTTGGTGGTGGGGACTGGTTATTATATGAGAGTAGTTATTTCATGTGAAGAATAAAAATGAAACATTATTATATATATTTCCGTTTCCATTCCCTCGTTTGTACACCGCTGTCTCGGGAGTTTGTGCGGATAATCCGCGCAATTGATACACAGGCGCTCTGCTCCAGCTGTAATTCTTATACAAAATGGGCTACTTTCATACAATTAAAGACTTTTTTTTTATCCATATAAGCAGAATAATATAATATATATTTACTTTCTTCAAATTTATGTTTTCGATCATTTCTGAGATCACTATGTCATACCATGAATTCAATTCTCCAAAACAAATACACCTCACGTTCGTACTGCACTGTTTTTAATATCGTACTATTGTAGCATGCTACTACTCTGTTGGTACTGCACCTAGTTCTAAATTGCTATAGTTATTTACCTACCGTACTAAGGTCATAATATTTTTCAGTATTGATACTGTTTTCTTGGTATCACACCTGATTCTAAATTGGCATAACTATTTATCAAAGCTTCCAAATGTACTAAACGTAATGATAAATTGTCAACATATGTATATATATATCAAATTTTATTTCAAGAAAATATAACGATACCCCATTCAAATTCTAACCGCGGCTAGTTTGTATTATACTTTCTATTGGTACTGTAACAAATCCCTAATGTCGACATAACTATTTATCAACATTCCAAATCCGGCAAAGTCATATGACTAATTTGTAGTGTTCACAAAATTTATTTGGTAGGTATAACAAGGTTCCTGATTAATATTGTGATAGTATTGCACAGAAAATTTGACATCTATTTTTTCTTTCTTTCAATATAACTGTTGGTACTCTATTAAATTATGATATTAGTATAATTATATTTACAATATTTATAAGGTCATTTTAATCTACTAGTACCGTAAAATTACTTTATTAAGTATAACAAGGTTTTGTTAAAGAATCTTTGCACGGATATCGGATATCGACACGTACCCAAAATACTTAGTTGCCATACTACAGAACAGTGCTGTGCGTTGTTCGAGGGGGTGCTGTGGTGGGTCGGGTTGGCCCATCATGTCTTTGTTCCTGTTCATTCATTGCTCTCTCTCGCTTTCGAACACACAACACAGCCCGTCCACCACGGTCTACCGCTGCCTGTGAATGTCAAGTGACTCAAGTAGCATGCCACATGCATCTCATGTGTGCTATTCATTAATCGCCAACAATAACGTTCAGTGATCAACCTCAACCGTTAAAAGGCGACTACTCGGATCGCGATCCACCCAGTTGTTGATATCAAGTTGTATGAACGTTGATTGGGTCACCGTTCCCACGTTTTGGCTCTCCCTAGTCCCTCTTGCAAGGAACGAAGGGATAGCGGCCGATCTAAGTTGTGGTTGTTTTAGCACATATGGTAAATTCCAGAGACCCGAACTCTTGTATTTTAAACATGATTAACCTATCAAAATCTAATTATAGCATTAAGCGGCATAAAATCATATATATATATATATATTCTCCAAATTTATGTTCTCTTCGTTTCCGTGACCACTAGAATTCAATTTCCCAAAACAAAACTCCAGATTTGTACTAAATCATGTCGGTATTGTACTGTTTTTTTGTTTTTAGTATCCTGTTATTTTAGTGCGGTACTACTCTGTTGGTAGTGCAACTAAGAGTCTGTCTAGTAAGGTGCAATTGGATGACAAAGTGTGTGTTTGATGTACATTTTTACATATTGTGAATGTACATTTTTACATATTGTGAATGCACACAACTAGCCTAATTCCAAATTAGTATATTTATTTATCTACTGTAGTAAGGTCTTAAATTTTTTTAGTATTGATACTACTTTGTTGGTATCACACCTGATTCTAAACTAGTATAACTATTTATTAACGCTTCCAAGTCTATTAAAGGTCATGATAATTGTTAATATACGCTAAATTTTATTTTCTAAAATATTATGAGATCTCATTTAGTATTTAACCACGGCTAGTTAGTATTATACTTTCTATTAGTACTGTAAGAAATCCTTAATATCAATGTAACTATTTATCAATGATTCAAATCCATATGAATATATTGTAGTGTTTGTAAAATTTATTTTGTTAAGTGTAACAATGTTCCTGATTAATATCGTCCTAGTATTGTACAAAAATTTGACATCAACTAGTTAAAATTGCATTTTTTTAGTATTGTAGTACCGTTGGTACTGTATTAAATTATGATATTAGTATAATTACTTTAAAAACATTTCTAAGGTCACGATAATCTGCTAGTACTGTATCAAAAATTACTTTATTGAGTATAACAAGGTTTTATTAATAAATCACTGTGTTAGTGATGTACGGAAATCAACGCAATACCTGAAATACTTTGTAGCCATACTACAATCATTCTTATATGAAAAATTCTTTTTCCTCTATTTTCTTCTATATTCCTCCACTTTTTCTCTACTTTTTGAAAGAAGAAAAAAAATTATACTTCCTTCTTCTTTTTTGTAATGTCTTTTTTTATTTATTTGATTGTGTTTTCTTCTACTTCTCTCACCTTTTATTTTATGTTCTTTTTCTTTCTCTCTCTTTATGATTATATGGCAGAAAACACCACTAATTCGGCCAGGTGGCAAATAGGTCTATAGTAAGCTTGGGTAGCATAACTCAAAGAAAATTAACGCGGATGTATATGCATTTGTTTGGGAATATGAGATGGCACACTATGTTGTGCGCTGTTCGAGGGGGTGGTGTGCTGGGTCGGGTTGCCCATCATGTCTTGGTTCTTGTTCCTTCATTGCTCTCTCGCTTTGGAACACACAACACAGCCCGTCCACCACGTTCTACCGCTACCTGTGAATGGCAAGTAGCATGCCACATGCATCTCATGTGTGCTATTCATTAATCACCAACAATAACGATTCGAGGATCAACCTCAACCGTCTAAGGGCGACTACTCGGATCACGATCCACCCAGTTGTTGATACACCAAGTTCTATAAACGTTGATTCGGTCAGCGATCCCACGTTTTGGCTCTCCCTGGTCCCTCTTGCAAGGACGAAGGGAGGGGACACATATGGTAAATTAGTTATCATTAATCAAGTCCTAATCATCTCTCTTCTTTTGTATTTTTTTTTTTACAAAATGTCATCTACTTTGTTTCTTTTATATGTAGGTTCTTTCTTATCTTCCAGTCATCTTTCTCTCGCAACAATTAATATACATGTAATTTATATCGATGTTCATTCAGAAAATTGTGGTTCTGATAGTAAACTTTAACGTTTATCTAAAAAAGGTATCTAACGAGTCAAAATTAAATTATAGTAAGTCCTACTCTTAGTTAATCAAACAAACTAAACTTGTATTTTTAATTGATGGAATTATTTAAATTCTAGAGAATCTGTCTCTTGTATTTTAAACATCATTAACTCATGAAAATCTAAGTAAATCAAAGAATTTTTTTTTTAATCCAACAATATTTTTTTAATGAAAATCATGATATGTTTATATGGTGCATGTGATTATTTTGTTGAATTACTATCGCATTTCATATAAAATTTCCTCGCACTCAACGAATTCTAGAAGACTAAGGTCACTCTTTGCTCACAATCCACAAAGAATCATATCCTTAACTACTCCATGTACACACATGGTAAATACAGACTTTTACTTTAATGGGAAAGTTGTCTCTCTATCACATTTTACTTTCCAAATCTCTTTTCAATCTATGTAAAGAACTGAGTGTGATTTTGATAAAATGGTATAAAAATCACCACTAGTCCAAGATCATATATCACAAGATCTAAGATAAATAAAAATAGAGAGATACAACTTGTTATAAGCCATCATTTTCTAGTTTTCAAAGCGTGCTCATTGCAAAGAAAAAAAAGAACAACTGCATATATACTTTCGTGACGAGGAGTTTTTTAGACAGTAAAAAAGATACAAATCTATCTTCATATATTATGTTTATTTTATTTTTTTTTCAAATTACTATATGTCATTGATAACACATAATGTTGTTGATAACTTGATATATTATATATTTATTGAACAACGCTCAAGACGATAAATGTATGATGCATCCTTTAGAACAACTACGAGGGCATTACTCAGAGAAAGAAAGAACAAAACTAACAAGCTCGGTGTGCTCGGATGGTTCCAATCAGTCCTTGGTAACACTACTAGAGAACAGGCCTTTGGCGTCGGTTGTTTATGCCCTTTTAGCGACGGTTCTAAAGCGACGCCTATGTCGGCGCCGCTAAAGGTCGAACTCTTTGGCGTCGGTTGTTTATAACCAACGCCAAAAGGCTTCGCGCCACTGAAAACGCGCCAGCAGGACACCGATAGGCGTCGGTCATTTATAGTAAGCCGACGCCAAAAGGCTTCACGCCACAAAAAGGGCGTCATCTAGGACACTATATGCGTCGGTTTGCAACTAAAACACCGACGCCATATTCCCAGACGCCACGGTCGTGCTTCCTTGTACGGCCGTGTTTAGTACTATAGGCGTCGATTTTATACTAATAAGCGATACTATTTCCCACCACGACCGTGATTTCCTGCACGATCGGGTTGTTTGTCACATTAGGCGGTGGTTTTTATCCAATAACTGACGTTGTAAGCCTTTGATGACGGTTTTCTATAAATAACTGATGCCTATATTTTAATTTTTTTTTTCTTATTAGTTTGCAGGCCTGCTGTGACTGGTCAGTAGGATGAGAACCTACAGTTCAGTTTTGAACTGTAGGTTTACGACATCCATTGATATTAGCCAACAAACATGCCACAAACCTGTAAAATCAACAAATATACTTTTCACACAAGTAGTTACATTCAGACATCAATTCAATTCTCACATTCACACATGTAGAAATATTCAAATACATGTAGAAACATTCAAACATGTATAAACATTCGGAAATATTTATTTACAAAATATCATTCAACATCGCTATCAGCATCCCAATTATATTTTACAGTCCCCACTGCTTGTATGGCTCTTGCCCATTATTCTCTTACTTCATTTAATACTTCCATTGTATATGGAGTATGTACATCTTTTAGGTGTTTAGCTATAGTGTGGTCAGTTTTAAACACATGCAAAGAGAATGATGTATATATAAGTAATAATATAAAAATAAGATTGATATATTTCATACTAACTAATGAGACTATATATAATACCTCATGTATGGTATCGATGTCCAATGCGGCATATTGGATAATCATCTGCATAAATCGTATCACATAGGATGCACATGCCCAACCATTGTCTTGTGTAGCGCACTATAAATTGAAACATACAAAATATTAAAAAATACAACTAAGCACAGTTCACATAAATAATATATACATTGGAGTCGGGAACTTAATTTCACGTTCTCCCAAATTATTGGTTGGTTTTTTTCCTGGGGACCTTTCCTCCAACCTTTTTGAATGCATCTAAACCCCTACATATTAATGTAACACAGTAAATTGCATAATTAAATAATAATGTAATAACAGATGTTAACAGATATAAAAATGAAATATTTCTCACCAGAATAATGGCATTCTCATTACGTGTCCAATTTAAGTATTCAATGTACTCCCCGTAGGATCTAGATAATAAACAGTGAACGTCCCAGAGAGAATAACTAGTAACTCCCAATGCCTACCGCTAGAGGTAAAAAAAGTTAAAAATTAATAACTCAAAATCCACAATAAAAATGTAATTTTCTTAAGTCCAAATTATAAGTAAAGTAAACTTACTTGACATTGAATGGAGCTATTATTATCGTCTTCTTTTACTGACCGAAAATTGTAAAAGCATCTATACAGTATTGTTGAACATTATCAGGGTCTTTAGCTACCATACTAATCAATGATGGAATCAAAAATCTCACATGGTCAAATGCAAATTGTTTACATTGATTTTTGACTAAGTAGTTGTAAAACATGTATTACGTATGCATTAATATATAAGAAATCAGATCACCGGATCTTACACAAGGTATATGGATGTATAAATAATATCTCACCTTATCCATGCCTCTATCATTGATATTCAGCCAATCATATATAAACAACTCAATAATATCTTGTATAAATAAAGAGCTTTCATATGATTGACCTGCATAATTCACTTCTAAAGAAACAATTATAGGGCAATGTATATTATGTGCTCGTAGCCAACATGCCATTCCCCTACAAGCAGGACCTAACGGGTATTTTAGGTCAGTTGGAACCCAACTTGGTAATGCAGGAAGTGGAGGTGGAGTCCTAGATGATCCGGGTGTCTTCTTTTTAATTTGTATATATAATTTCAGACCAATTGACCTCATATATACACATTAACAATCTAAAGTAATGTAAATTTATCTTACAATTTCAATAGTGTAGACAACATCTGCTTTGGGCCACAATATCACTATGCCTTCTGCCTCAGCAAGTGTATCAATATTCGAGTGGGCATATGGCAACGTAGCTTCTCTCCAATCGGGGAATACACGTATCGGGCTCACACGAACGTAGCCCTGTGGCATTGGAGTCCCATGAAACGTTGCCCCAGGAAAGGATGGGTAAGCATGTGCCTCTGCAATTGCGATTTTTTACCAAACTCATTAACAATGTCTTTTACTCTATCATAAACAACATCCCCTGGTATAGGTTTAGGTGCACTCCGTTCATCATTCCATCCATTGAATGCTTTGCGCTTCCTACGATACAGATGGAATTTTGAAAGAAACCTTTGATGACCAAGATATACAGTCTTGCTGCCATGTTTTAGTCTTATTGAATCAGTGTTTTCTTCACATATAAGACACGCTTTAGCTCCTTTGACACTATATCCAAACAAATTCCTGTATGCTGGAAAGTCATTTCTAGTGCAAAACAACATAGCGTGCAAACAAAATGTCTCTCTTCCTGAAGCATCATAGGTCATCACACCTTCAGCCTAAAGTTTCTTTAAGTCATCAATCAGAGGTTCAAGATAAACATTGATATCATTTCCGGGTTTTTTAGGGCCTGATATCAACAACAACAACATAACGTACTTATTTTTCATACACAGCCAGGGAGGAAGATTGTATATAACAAGCATGACTGGCCAAGTGCTATGTTGGCTGCTCAATGTCCCGTACGAATTCATCCCATCTGTACAAAGCCCAAGTCTTAGATTCCTATCTTCTTCACCAAATTTGGGGTACAATAAATCAATCTTCTTCCACTGTGGGGAATCAGACGCATGTCATAGGATCCCATCATTATTTTTCTTAACATCTGCATGCCACCTCAAATTCTTCGCATCTTTCGGATTTGCAAACAAGCGTTGAAACCGTGATATTATAAGTAGATACCACATCACCTTGGCAGGAGAACCAGTTTTGGAATCCCCCGAAGTCATCAATTTATACCGTGACGCACCACATTTTGGACAATCTTACAAATCCACATAGTCCTTTTGAAATAATACACAATCATTTGGGCATGCGTGTATCTTCTTGGCCTCCATTCCCATTGGGCACAACAATTTCTTTACCCGATATGTTGAGATTGGCAGCTCGTTTCCTTCAAGAAGCATTTCTTTCAACAAAGTCAACAATGAAGTGAAGGTTTTGTCGCTCCATCTATTGTTAGCTTTCAACTTATACAATCTCGACACAGCACTAAGCTTCGTAAACTTAGCACAGCCTGTGTATAACGGTATCTCAACATCATGCACAATGTTTCTAAAGATATGAGGTGGATCGGTGTGCTCTACCCTACAACTATCCAGTATCGCATCAACGATGTCTACTGGAACTGGTTTGTTCACACCTACATCATCGGAGGCAATTTCTTCTTCCACCCAAGCACTGCTATCGACATCCACTAGTTTTGAGTTTGAAATCTCTCCATGCCAGTGTTATTCTGTATAGCCTTGTACAATCTTGTTGCACATGACATGACTTTTGATTTCGTCACTAGTGCTGACTTTCAAGTTGTTACCACAATGCCTACATGGACAGTAGAACCTATCTCCAGGTTCTTTCCTATGTTCCTCAGCAAATCTAATAAATTGGTCAAGACTAGATATAAACTCTGGGGTGTAGTGATTGTGAATGGACATCCATGATCTATCCATTCTATGATCAAAGAGAAAACAAGTATATATTAGGACAAGATTAGGGTCTACGATCAACAAACACATGTGATGTCATTCATATATATAATAAATGTGTACCACCTATCCCATCCTTGAACACCTAATCTCACTAGTAAGTGTATAATGTGTATTGGGTTTTCGAGAAAATTTCGGCAGCATTTCCCCGCTGTTCTCTAAGTACATATGTACTTAGAGAACAAATGGGAAAATGCTGCCGAAATTTTCTCAAAAACCCAATACACATTATACACTTACATCCTAAGTGATATTAGGTGTTCAAGAATAGTCCCAAACCAGGGACTATCCAAGATTTACTCCTAATGAGTAAATCTTGGATGGGTTTCTAGGCCAATAAAATATAACACCAGTCCCTTGTCCACAACCCCATTCAACACACAATTTTCTTATAAAAACACTCATGGATAGCCATAACAACATATAAATGCTTCCTAAATTAACCAATGTATTATTTTATAACACAAATCGTGGTGGGTATAACATAGAAAAAAAAACTCAACATGTCACAACAGAAACATGTCCTTAACCTAATATTCAGATATTTGTAACAAAACTCGTGATAGAAAATTAAGTAGCATGCCCAATATATAACAAAAGCAACATTTGAATTTGACATAGAGTAAAGAGCTTTTCTATCATACACAGACCTTGCGAATAGACTTACTAAAATAGAACCATTATATGGAACTAATCCCACATTATACACATACTTTTCCTGAGTAAGATAATGTGCACTTCATGGAATTATTAAGATCTGAATATATATAAGTTGTTTCTACCTACTTTGATGGGATTTTATAACATTCGAGTCTTCCATTTAAGGCATTAGATGCATATATTGCAGTCCATTGTGTTGAGGATAAGAATCCCATGTGATACACACGATTGAAAATCTTTCACCATACTAGGAAAATACTATAGCATGTCCTCTCTAAATCTAGGTTTAGCATATACATCCAAATTAGATACACAACTAGATATTCATTTAGGTGTTAGACATTCATTTAGGTGTTCCTGATAACTCCCATGTATGCACAACTAGACAACGGTGGCGGAGCAGTACTGGAGGAAGCATACCTTTCAGCAACGGTGGCAGACAAGTAGGAGAGCAACAGAAATGGATCTCCAGTAGCGGTGGCGGTAGCCGGTGAGCTCCACAAGCGGTGTGGTGGTCCAGTAGCGGCGGCCGGCGAGCTCCAGAACCAACGGCGGCAGGGTAGGCAGGTGCAGCGGTGACCGGCGAGCTCCAGAACCAGCAGGCGCAGGGCGGGCAGGCGCAGTGGCAATAGGGCAGCGGAGACTAGGGACCGGAGACCGGCACGGTGACTAGGGACCGCAGACGTCGGCGGCGCAGAAGGAGCATGGGAGCGGTGGCGCAAGGTTGAATGCGGGCAGGTGAGGGTTGAGCCGGGCGACCAGCAGCAGCGATGGCGAGGGCGGGAGAATTCTCGCGATGAAATAGAATAAAGGGGAAGAGTCGGGTGATCGCGGGTCTATTAAGTTTGTCAACGGCGTCGGTTATCTACAACACTGACACTGTTTACTCTTAAGTGTCGGTTGATAGTAAAAAACCGACGTCCAATTGGACAATCTTTGCCCTCAAATTATTTGGCGGGAACCATTATCAGCGTCGGTTATCAAAGGATAACCGACACCAAAATTGGAACTTTTCACGCAAACTTTCATCTTATATAGGCGTCAGTTAGTAGTTAAAAAACCGACGATGTATGTGACACTTTGGGGCCAGTTTTTTTTTGCTCAAAAATTAGATATCGCGGGCGATTTTAGGCGTCGGTTTGTTTTACCTAGCCGACGTTGAATACAAAGCGGTACCCGTGTTTGATTGGTCTTCGAATATAGACGTCGGATTTCCTAAATAACCGACGTGGAATGTTATAGGCATCGGTTTTTATAAATAATTGATGCCTAGAAAAGCGACATTGAATGTTGTTTCTGTGGTAGTGTAATGAGATCTGCTACGCTTACTATCATAGGAGGATGATTTTTTACTGATTGCATGATTATATATATTGAAAAAGAAATGATTGTGAATTTTAAAACTAGTGATATTATTGATGTATTTTACTTTGTTAAGAATCACAAAACACAACTCAAATACTTACTTGTAAGACTATTGTCAGATTAATAGTTCATTTTATGCATAAAAAAATTTCGAGTTCAATTATTTGACTATGGCCCCACGAACCTTAAATTGATGGCTATGTCCCTGCCCTCTTAGAGGACCAACATATGCATATTGTATGATAGCTTAAGACAGCGCAATCTTGTATGTCCGCCTCATAGCCTATAGTTTTTCACCATTTTAGCTCAACTGATTATATATGATAAGGTTGAGCTAGGAAGTTTCGTGTGAGGGTAAGAACCCCTCCAAATAACTGATATATATACGCTTTTTAATTTTTGTTCAAACTTGTGAACTCGATACGACACACAAAAAGTCCACTTCAATTTCAAAAGTTGTCAATTTTAATCGATTTCAGATTTGAACACTGACTTCCAAACTGACACTAGACCTTTTTTGCGTAGTTTTTCCCTTCAACCCGAGTTGAGTCACATTTGACAATTTTAGTAAACCTAAGTTCTATCCAGGTATAGTCTATTATACAATCCAAATCCAATCATTGGTTACACATTATGAAACCTTAAAGGATACAATGTCTCCTTCATTGAATTCAAGCCCCGTACAGAAATGACTGTCAGATCAATTTTGGTTTCCAATCATTGACATGTTTATGGTATGTGTCTAATAAAGTTTTGCTTCTTATGGTTGATGCATTTAGGGTATGTGTCTAGTGAGGAATAATCATGAGCGCTTTGTTGATATGCCCAAATCTTAGTAAGAACAACTCCACTTCACAGTTGTATAGTTAAACTATAGTCGAATATATTTTATAGTCATATACACCAACACAAATGGATATGAAATGTATACGATATCTCTCTATCTTCTTCCATCATTCAAGTTCTATTTATTGCTAAATATTATCTGCATCATAGAATTATGATACAAATATTTACAATACATTGAGTTGATTTATCTTTTTATTGAACTCCCTCTGTGGAATCCTCATTCATGAAAATTAGGTATATATCACTTCGAATTCTGACATTGATGCAATCTCATTCTTCTCTATGTGCTCATACTAGTCCTTGACTTAATAACTTTTTACTAAAGGGTGACCAAGTTTAAATCTGATATAACATAACCCAATAAGTTGTCTCATATTTTTTTTTGACGTGTGTATACTTTTTCCTTTATATATTTATTTGGCACTTATTGTGACATCTTAACTATCACATTGGATAATAACTACTGGACAATGTCACGACACCCGCCATCATTTAAGATAACAAGCGTCATCAGCAATAATAAAACATGTCGTCTCGCGAAAACAAGATTAACTAATGCGGAAGCGATCGTTAGCAGCGGATTAGCAAAAATCAGTGAAAATTAAAACCATTTGCAAAGAGATCCATTCACAGGAAAACTCTTTCATTCAGAACCAAAGAGAAACCTTACATCCTGGTTCATATATACATGTCATGTACTATTACTTCTCGAGGAATACAAACATCAACTACTCTGTCTTAACTATACACAGGTAGTATAAAACCCTCGAGGCTTAAAGCCAAAATCTCATATCGATCCATCAAAACATTACTCCTAGGACCCGAGAGTACAGAGACGACTCATAGGACTTTCTATATACAACTTGATAGCTCATATCCCCACCTGGGATATATTGTTGTCCCTGCTACTACTGCTGCTGCTCTTCCTCTGTAATAGGTTCCTTGCCTTTTCGTCGGCGGTTACCTAAAAATTTAATCCCACGGGGGTGAGACAATTATAAAAATTGTCCCAGCGAGAGATATAACTCTTCGCCAGAAACATTGTTATTGCTGATAATAGAATAACACTGAGCAGTAGAATTATATTTACTCAACAGCAGGTAAATCATTGAATAAGATATGCAGAGCAGTATTCTCTATGCAATCATTTCAATTATAACTTGATTAAGCAGCAAGTCATTCATTTAAGAAGGAATATGAAGAACATGTATATCATTTATCCAACTATGATATAATAGACCATGTATCATCAACCATTGATTCTCGCAATTCAACCCTAAGCAAATATGCTACACGGCTGATTACATTTTACAATCATACTTATGCCCTGAGGAGATGAGGTATACCGCTCATACTCCAACCGACCACGGTTACGTAAAGCATCGGTACCACACATAGGTCAATGGAAGAGCCGGATTCCCATGACCTCAACTATCTCGGTCAGTACGAGATAACATATAGGACATCTTGTGTCTCTTCAGGATATGGCCCATAGCCAATGCCCGGTATTATTTTGTGGAGTCATGGCCCGTAGCCATGCTCTTATTGGGGTATGGTCCGTAACCAATCCCGTTCATAGGACATAGCCCGTAGCAATGCCTATGGGGCATAAGGATATAATTGCCCAATTACCCCCACATATTCAAAAATATGCGTTCCGAGTAAACTCGTTTCACCATTCAGCTAATTCTGACGCTGATGGATCTGTGATTAGGGCAACTACATTGTATGGTATCACTTGATTAATTAAGTACATTATCATATTCTTTTATCATCAGCCAAGTTTCCAAACATAACTTAATAAGACAAATGCTATAAAGAAAACATGTACTATTTCCATTAATCACTTCTCAGTCTTTATAAGACATGGGGATCTCAGTCCCTCATTTCAATACTGGGAATTTTCATTCCTTTGCAACTCAATGCCATAATCATATGGTTCTGGGTATTCAAACCCTTAGCTCATCATTGAGCATTATTACCACTTTTTCAGGTAATTATCACCTTCAGGTCACCTGACCAAGGTAAATATGATGCTTATTACATAAACATCTTCTCATGGCACTTAAGGCCCATTACTTCTCTTATTACCTCATACTAGGCAATAAGGTATAGCATGGCACATAAGGCCCAATAAACAATGTCAATACATAAAATGTCATAGCTCATACCTGGCTATGTTCATCATCACATCATACCTGCATGGTTAGTACAGATGATAATACATCAATTTCATATCAGCACCATGCAAAACAATATATAACATCATTATTCAAGGGTAACACCACTATTCCCTTACCAGGGTTAGGGTTTCCCATTTCTCATTAATTCAGACCCTCTTGAGTTAACCAACTTTATCTTGTATTAAGGTATTTCCCCTCTTAATACATTCCATCACAGAATACTCACCCTTAGCATATAATGCATAGGCCACACATTAGAATTGTCCAGCTATCTCACATGATATGGACTTATCTTAGTTTAAGGCATAACTTTATTATAAAATTGCCTATAAACAATCGCAATGATACACCCTCAACTAGGGTTTCACAAGGATACACCCTCAACCAGGGTTCACAATGATACACCCTCCACTAGGGTTTCACAAGGTTACACCCTCAACCAGGGTTCACAATGATACACCCTCCACTAGGGTTTCACAAGGATACACCCTCAACTAGGGTTTACTAACATCCTAATTAGTGATTTCACATGTAGACAACCTCTTATTAAGGTTATACATTGAATCAGCCTCAATTAGGGTTTACATCATGTATTGGGTCCATGCATTTGTTATGCATTAATGACTAGTACCATTAAAGGTATCTCCCACCTAATCACATTAGGTTTTCAAAAAGGTTTAATCAATTAGACCTTCAATAACATGAGGTATCCAATTGAATTAACCAAATTGAACCACACTCAATTCTAATCAATGGAACTTCAACCAATTGGATCATCAACTCAATCATCATTTGAATCATGGCTCACCCCTCAATTGGGACTTCAATTATGGTCTGATCTCAATGGGATTAGGGTTTATAAACACCAATTAGAGCTTTGAAGTTGATCATCAATCATGCTACTAATTGTGTTTCAATTGATTGCATTGGACCTTCAACCATTGAATTCATGGAACCAATCATCAATTGGACCTATGCTCATAATTCAATTGAGTTTAATAGGTCAACCTTCAACTAATTTGACCCTCAATTGACCCTCAATTGGTCATCAATTAGGGCTTGATTCAATTGAATTAGGGTTTGGAATTGAAGATCCAACAACACTCATCAATGCAAGATTGGTTACTTTGAAACTATTGAACCATTATCCAAATTGGGTATGACCTGACCCCAAACGGTCTTGAGGTCGTTTGGATGACCTCCAAACGGTCTTGAGACCGTTTGCCCATCATATCACTCAAATCTAAGCCATTCCAATTAAGGTTTGGATCATTGGATTGATCACCAAATCAGCATTGCATTGTATAACAGCTTGGTACCTTTAGACCTTCCAACACCTAACCATACTCAACCCTAGACCTCCAAACGGTCTTGGGTGACCACCAAACGGTCTTGAGACCGTTTGGATGAGCTCCAAATGGTATTGAGACCGTTTGGCCCATCCAACCTTTGGATTCTAGTGAAAAATCATCATGGATTGGTCTATCGAGTTGATCAACAGATCAGCACTACATTGCAATATGATTAGTACCTTTGGACCTTCAATTGGTCAACTATACTTGACCCCAGACCTCCAAACGGTCTTGGGGTGATCCCCAAACGGTCTTGAGACCGTTTGGGTGATCCCCAAACGGTCTTGAAACCGTTTGGGCTAATCAACCCAAAATCTCAACTTAACTCATTGGAATTTCAGCACTGTTTTCAATTAGGGTTTGCCTAATTGAATAGCCTTCAACTCATGATTCCTTGGGAGTTAATCCCTCAAATTAGGTGAGTCATTAGACCACAGCATTAGGAACAGTAATCCCAAACGTTCAACGCTTGGTCGACGCACTCAAATGGTCTTGAGACCGTTTGCCCAAAAAGTTCAATTAAATCAGATTGAAAATCAGCACTTAATCCAATTAGGTTTCCCTAATTGATTAGGCTTCAACTCACGATTCCTTTGGAGTTAATCCCTCAAATTTGTAGGGTTATTAATAAAAATAATTATAAACAGGAATCCCAAACGGTCAATGCTTGGTCAACTATCTCAAATGGTCTTGAAACCGTTTTCTCAACCAGGTCAAGTTAATCAGGTTGAAAATCAGCACATAATTCAATCCGTTTGCCTAATTGATTGGCCTTCAACTCTCGATTCCTTTGGAGTTAATCCCTCAAATTTGGAGGGTTATCAGCCTACATAATTAGGAACTAAATTACCAAACGGTCAATGCTTGGTCAACCATCTCAAATGGTCTTGAAACCGTTTGCTCCCAAACGGTTTCAAACCGTTTGCCCTTAAACGGTTTGCTGAAACCGCATAGCCAATCAAATTAAAACGATTTGGAGTAGCTATCAAAACGGTTTTGCTTGGTAAATTTTTTTTGGATAAGAATCTAGGATGATGTCATCATCCCCTTCCTTCGAACAACCAAGAACAACAACCGTTCTTGATGGAAATTGAAGCAAGAAACAAGAGTGCATCAAATTGAAGAAATCAATCAACAAAGCATAGAGAATTGATGCAATAGCAATGTTTAAGGGTTTAAGTTATAAAACCCGCCTCCAATTGAGCTCCAAAGCTCCAAGATCACGCCATTAATGGTGGATGAAGCTCTTGCAACTCCCCCTAGGCTCGTCCTCAAGCTTTTGATTGTAAAAGTTGGCTAGGGTTGAAGAGGAGATCAAAATAAGAAGGAATCCATAATTTATTTTCAATTTCCACCATGAAATCATGGAGAACGAAGGTCAAGGGCTTACCCACAGGTTGGGAACGTTCTCCCTGCTCATCCCTAGCTCCTTGGTCGGTTTTGCAAGCAAGGGAAAGAAGAAAATCTGAAAAGGCCTTGGTTTGGGCTTGGAAATGGCACTTTTATAAGGAAATTGATGAGAGAGAAAATGCCTTATAAAAATCCAATTAATCCCAATAAAGTGGCCGCCTCTTCCCCCTCAACTACCTTGGGTACGAGGTACCTTCCTTTCCTTTAATTCTCCTTCATTATCCTCAATTTAAAGAAAAGCAAATTAAGCACCTTAATGCTTATAATATAATATCCCACATGTGAGTGGATATTACTTTTCTTTATAAAAAGGTGAGTGGAATTTCACCTACTTAAGATATTTTCGTTCCTTATCTTGTTAAAGGAACGTACATCCTTATTCAAAATCAACCCAAAACATTTTGGTTGAAAGCCCTTCAATTATTTTTATTCATTTTTGCCCTAAATCGAATTAGGGTTTCAATTAGGCATTATTCTTGATTATTTTAATGTCAAGATTCTCTCTTCTACAAATTAATTCAAATGAGGAGTCCCTCTCATTTTCTTTGCTCTAAATGATGATAAGAAATATTAGGGACCTTTTTGAAGTGGTAATTTGCATATTGAACCCTAGATTTTGGGTAAATTGCACATTACACCAAAACTAGGTTTCAATGCACAAGGATTGCTTTACAAGCTTAATCTTGGTGTCGAAGCTTATGGAAACCATACCACTACATCATATTCATTCTTATGATGTCTCAAAATCAGAGGAACATCTTATCATGCAACATTTGCAATTTAACCCCTCAACTTGTGTAATTTGCACTTTAGTCCAAAATAAGCAAACATTGCTTCAACATTGTTCAAACAGGACCAAAATTGAAACATAGGTTACTTTTGAGCCTTAATTACTTTTCACAAGATGAGATTAAGCATATAATCATCTTTCTTAATCAAAACACCTAGGGTTAAAGCATAACCCAGGTCAGGGATGTTACAAATTATAAACCCCTAACAAGGATTTCGTCCCCGAAATCCCAGATAAAGGGAACAGATATTATTCATTCATCATATCATCATGTCTCTTCATAACACCTCATTGTTATGTAGACATCATAGAACTTTGATCAGCAAAAAGTTCCTTCACACAATATTCTCATAGAGTCAAATGAGAACTTATCTTATAGACATATTTAGTTGTTATGTTTATGCAAAGCATAAACCCCTAACATATGATGTCCATATTATTTTATATAATCAGACTGATTTCATAGTTGACCATTCCAGGTAGCCAATCTAAACCATCTGATAATTCTCAGATACCAGAATCTCTTACCTTGGTATCAGTCACATGTGTTGAAAACACATTATATTCTCATCTTTCTTTTATCATATTTACAACTTTATAGAACATGGATCACCTCCCTTGTTCTCTTTCTCATCATATGAGGGTCATACTTTTACTTCCTCATATACACATACTGATCTAAATTCCTATCAGATCCTTCTTTCTTGTTCTTAAGATATGATACATTTATCCATATCATATTTCCAATTTCATGATACTCTTTAGATTGTATCAGAATGATTGCTTGATCAGGGCAATCAAAAAGATATCAATCTAAGAGTTTCCATACTCACTTTATCATCAATAGTTGTACACCTGATCAGGGTTTACAAGTACTGAGATCAAGTAGTATGCACTTACATGCTATCATATTCCTTTCTTTTCATATTACCATAACATAAGATTTAACATCCCTGGATTTTATCCAGGCATCTCTTCTATACCTCTTCCTCTTTCATGGAGGTAAGATCAATATAGAGCATTTAAAAGAATACTGAACAGAATTCAAATTCTAGTCCTCATCATTTCATCGCTATATAGCAACCAATGGGGAAAACAATATCAACAATCCTCCTTTTTATAAAAAAAAGGGTTTAGTGTACTCAACATGTACACATTTATAACATACCTTGTACTCATATCATGGTCTTACTAGTCTTATTACTGAAGCAAAAACTAGGCCATAGAATCTTACAGGTGAAAGGTTAAGACCTTTGCACTTACTTAGTGGCTACTTCCCTGGTACACTAGGCATTTATTGCACTATTAGTACCAAAAACATGGCTATTTAAAACCATTAGGCAAATGTCTCTAGAATTATAGAGACCATTCCTGTCACACCCCAACTCTCACACTAACCACAACCCACGAGATTAGGGCGCGATGGAGGGTTAACACACACAAGCCAAACCACTCATAACTTTTTAAACCATTTTAAAGACATTGAAATGATAACCAAATTTATGCTGTAAACTAAAGCTAAACAAACTGCGGAAGCATTATTATTAAACTGACTGGAAATATAAACAAGGTCTACAACATATTACATTGTTTGACATAAAATAAAGCATAAAAGGTAATTTACATCTTTATACACATCTCACATACACATTCTCTCTCTCCCACACCATGTTCCAAGGATCGAGGGGAAAGGACTAAGAGACCTCTAACTAGACTAACTACATATACCTTCTATAGACTAAGCGTTAGGATGGAAAGATCCTTCCGACTCCTGTTGCTGATGTTGACCTAAAAATGTTTGAGTAGAGGTATGAGCCTACTCGCTCAGTGAATAGCATTTCATTTAGCTATCACTAAACAACTCATCAGATAGATAAAATTATATAAAAGATAAGTGCAGTACTAACAGGGCAGTTCTAATGTCATAGCAGTTTTATAGATAACAATCTCATTTCTAAGCAACATCAGATATTTTAACAAATAAACGGTTATAGAGAATTTGGCACAGAAGTTCAAATCTCTTAACATAATAAATTTACTGTGATCATATATGATTACATATTTATATTTTTATTATGCCCTAATCATATGCTGTGTACTCTGCATATAAAGATCCGTAGCGAACTACGATCCCACAGTACAAGACTTAGCGACACACCCGGGAAATGCTAAGTCTGACGCCATCCCTGTTCTGCCGCAGGACCACAGGCTCTCCGGCCTCAATGCACTACTCCGAGTGCTCTAGACTCCTCCTCTAACCTGAGCACACAGGCGGAGAGTCTCACGGGATTACCTCCATGACTCTGCACGGATCTTGTTGCAATAACCCCTATTTTCTCCAGTGCCACCGTGACTCCGCACGGATTATTGTTGAACACTGCCTCTCTGTCCTCGTGCCACCATGACTCCGCACGATTAATGTTGCAACACGAGTTTCACCCCTAAGAAGAAGATCTCTCGAAGGGGTTCTACGGTGTTAGGGCACCTAAGTCTATTAACTGATTAACATATAAACATTTAAACAGGAATATCACATTTCATACTTATTTCACATTCTAAATATCACTTGAAAACACATATATATCATTTGTCATCTTTAAACATGACTCAGTATCGCTTATTCAGATTCAATGCTAAACAACCGTCTTTAATAAGCAAATACATGCAACTGTTATACATAAAAATTCCATCATTTTCATCAATCATACTACGTATTTCAAGTTTCAATGAATCTATCATACACTATTGTATGTGCTACACTGTTTAGGAGTTATACCAACTAATACTGAAGCAATTAAGCACTTAAATTGAGTTAAATAATGATTTCTGAATGAACTGCCACTCACAGCTTAGAAACTCGACCGATTGGTCAGAAACTCGACCGATCATTGCACAACTCGACCGATCACTGCACAACTCGACCGATCAGCTACAAACTCGACCGATCAACCTGTTGTTCGGTTCTTGCTCAAGAAAACTCGACCGAATCACATATAACTCGACCGAACGGCAAACAGACTGAAAACCTAAACCGACCTACTGATGTCGATTTCACTCGAATCAGCAGACAAGACTACGGATTTGTGCAGCAAATCACCTGCAAAAGATGCGTACACCCACGAACTAACTGTAGGAGAGGAGAAGAACGAACTAGGGCTGCTCTTCGCGCCCTTTCCTTCTCCTGGCCGCCGCTGCTGCTAGCGCAACTCCTGCTGCAAGCGTAACTCCGGCTACTGTTGGTTCAGCTGGAGAAGAAGAATGGTGAGGCGAAGATGGAGGGCCGCAGCTACTGGCCGGAACCAAGCTAGGGCTCCAAATCGTCTTCTCTCCCAAATCTCTCTCTCTTTCCCTCTCAAGCGAAGAAGGGAAGAAACGCTCTGCGTTTCTCTCATTTCTGATAAATGAAACGAGTAAAGGGGAAAGAAAGGATAAGAAGGGAAAACCTAGGGACCAAAATGTAAAGTCCAAGAACTTTTAAAAACTACAAACAGGTCCCTGAAAGCCCAAAAAAATACAACTTTTGGCTCGAAAGTCGATTTCAGACGATTTCTCTGGAAACGCCTCAAGCGTAAGATCTTACACGTTTTAAGGGCTAGGATTCACACTACACACATATCATATCTATTTTAAATGTTATTAACAAAAGCAAGCTTATAACTTAGCAAAGCAGCTAAACACATGCTTAGCAGCATACTTACAGGGTAAGCTCAACACAGGTCGTAACAATCTCCCTCTGTTATAAGAATTTCGTCCCGAAATTCCTAAAATAGAAAAGGAAACTTGCTACGCATCTCAGACTCAAGCTCCCACGTAGCTTCTTCAAGGTTATGATTCCTCCACAGAATCTTCACTAAAGGTATTTCACGGTTCTTAAGCTTCTTTATTCGGTGATCAACTATCTGCACTGGTCCTTCCACGTAGGACACATCTGTTTTAAGCTGTGCCGGTACTGGATCTAAAATATTTTCTGTACCGGGATGACACATCTTCAGCATAGACACATGAAACACATCATGAAGATTTGCCAATTCAGACGGCAAATCCAACCTGTAGGCTACAGGTCCAATCCTCTCAACAATAGGATATGGGCCCATATACCTAGGGGCCAACTTGCCTCTCTTGCCAAACCTTAGCACTCCCTTCCACGGTGAAACCTTTAGATAAACCTCGTCACCAACCTCAAACTCAAGAGGTCGACGTCGTCTCTCTGCATAACTTTTATGTCTGTCCTGAGCAGCTTTCAACTGCTCCCTGATCACATATATCTTCTCTGTAGTTATATCAACTATCTCAGGTCCAAGAATTTCTTTCTCACCAACCTCGTACCAACAAACTGGCGATCTACACTTCCTGCCATATAGAGCTTCATATGGGGCCATTCCAAGACTAGAATGGTAGATGTTGTTATATGCAAACTCCATCAGGCTTAAGTGTTCTTCCCAGTTACCTCTGAACTGCAGAACGCATGCTCTCAGCATGTCTTCAAGAGTCTGAATGGTCCTCTCAGATTGACCATCTGTCTGTGGGTGAAACACTGTACTAAACCTCAGCCTTGTGCCCAATGCACGATGTAACTGATTCCAGAACCTAGATGTAAACTTAGGGTCTCTGTCAGAAATAATGGAAACTGGAATCCCATGTAATCTGATTACCTCATCCACATAAGTCTTGGCCAGCTTTGGAACATCAAAGGTTGACTTGACAGGAAGAAAGTGAGCAGACTTAGTTAGTCTATCCACAATCACCCATATCGAGTCTGAACCTCTAGGCGTTCTGGGTAACCCTACCACAAAATCCATTGTGATGTGTTCCCATTTCCATTCAGGTATAGGAAGCGACTGCAAGGTACCAGCAGGTTTCTGATGCTCAGCTTTAACCTGCTGACACACTCCACATCTAACCACGTACTCAGATACATCTCTCTTCATACCAGACCACCAGTACAGTTCTTTGAGGTTCCTATACATTTTTGTGTTACCTAGATGCATAGCATACATAGAAGCATGCGCTTCTTCAAGAATTTGCTCTTTCAGCTCACTGTTCCCAGGTACACACAACCTGTCATGAAGATACAACACACCATCATTAGAAAACCTGAATTCTGACCTTTTACCTTCCGACATATCCTGCATAACCTGCCGCAACTCATCATCATTCTGCTGCAACTCCTTAATCTGATGATAGAAAGTAGGTTTGACCTGCATCTAAGCAATCAACCCACTTTGTCCAGTCACATCCAAGTCTAAGTTCAACCTTCGCATATCTACAAGCAAGTCTTTCTTGAAACATGCCATAGAAAATGCATCTGCTGTTGAACTCGATTTTCTACTCAAGGCATCTGCCACAACATTCGCTTTACCAGGATGATAATCGATTGTCACCTCATAATCTTTAATCAGCTCAAGCCATCTGTGCTGTCTCAGATTCAAATCCTTCTGAGTGAAGATATACTTCAGGCTCTTATGGTCCGTAAACACCTGACAAGTCTCACCATACAGGTAGTGACGCCATGTCTTAAGAGCATGAACTATAGCAACTAACTCCAGATCATGAGTAGGATAGTTCTCTTCGTTCTTCTTAAGCTGTCTAGATGCATAAGCGACAACTTTGCCTTCCTGCATCAGCACACAGCCCAAACCTCTCCTGGAGGCATCGCATAACACTGTATAACCTTTATCTGCCTCTGGCAAAACCAACACTGGTGCTGAAGTCAATTTCCTCTTCAAGATCTAAAAACTTTTCTCACAGTTATCAGACCAAACAAACGGTGCATCCTTCCTCATCAAGCGTGTCAAGGGTGATGCTAGCACACAGAAGTTCTGTATAAACCTTCTGTAATAACCTGCTAATCCCAAGAAACTTCTAATCTCAGTAGGAGTCTTAGGCCGTTCCCACTGAAGCACAAAATCAACTTTCTTAGGATCAACGGTAACTCCATCTCTCGAGATAACATGTCCAAGAAATGCTACCTCAGCCAACCAGAACTCGCACTTGCTAAACTTAGCATACAGCTGATGTTGCCTCAACAACTGCAACACTACTCTCAGGTGTTGCTCATGCTGTACATCATCTCTGGAATAGATCAGGATATCATCTATAAAGACTACAATAAATTGATCTAGGAACGGTTTGAAAATCCGATTCATCATATCCATAAAGGCTGCTGGGGCATTGGTCAGCCCAAACGACATGACCAGAAACTCATAATGCCCATACCTGGTTCTGAAAGCTGTTTTGGGAATATCAGAAGCCTTTATTCTAAGGTGATGATATCCAGATCTTAAATCTATTTTAGAGAAGATCGTCTCTCCACGCAACTGATCAAACAGATCGTCTATTCTCGGCAAAGGATACTTATTCTTAATAGTGATCTTGTTCAATTGCCTGTAATCTATACAGAGACACATGGTACCATCCTTTTTCTTAACAACAGGACTGGAGCACCCCACGGTGAAGAACTGGGTCTAATGAAACCCTTATCCAGCAATTCCTGCAGCTGCACCTTGAGTTCTTTCAACTCTGCAGGTGCCATTCTATAAGCTGGCAGTGCTACTGGATGACTACCTGGATATACATGAATCTCAAAATCAATGTCTCTGATAGGAGGTAAGCCTGGAAACTCTTCTGGAAAAACATCAGAAAACTCACGAACCACAGGCACATCATAAACACTGACGGTACTCTTCTCTGCTTTAGTGTCAACCACATGAGCAAGGAACGCTTCACATCCTTTTTGTAGCATCTTATCAGCTACAGCAGCTGATACTATGCAAGTAGGAAGAACTTTCCTGTCTCCAGTAAAGACACAAGAAAATTCACCTTGTTGAAAGGTAGCTTCCTTCTTCCAACAATCGAGTTGTACTCGATATGTCTCAAGACAATCCATACCCAAGATGACTTGAAAAGTATTGACATCCAGGGGTATGAGATTAGCAGCAAAGGTGTAACCTCCAAAAGATAACAAGCATCCGGGACAAAACTCAGTCAGAACTGTTGGTCCACCTAGTGGAACCCTCAACACTAACTCATCTACCAACCCTTGAGTTAACAAATTAAGTTCACCAACTAAAGAGCGTCGTATGAAAGAGTGAGTAGCACCCGGATCTATCAAAACTGAAACTGGTATACTATTAAACAAAAGCATTTCTCCTGTAACGACTTGTGAAGAGATTATACCTTCTTGAGGTGTCAAAGAGAAGAAACGTGCTAAAGCTCTCCCTCTGACATGTCGTCCTCTCTGACCACTCCTGCCACTAGGCACTCCACCACCTCTGGAACCAGAAGCCACAGAAAAACTCGGAACATCATGGTACTGAGGTTGGAAAGCTTGTGATGCTGCTTGTTGAAGCTGAGGACATTCCCTTTTGAGGTGTCCTACTTGTCCACAGACATAACAACTTGGACCCCAACACTGTCCAGTATGTGGTCTTCCACATTTGTCACATGGCGGTATCCCTTGTCCCTGGGGACCTGTCACTGACATTGACGACCCAGAAGACTGTCCACTAGCGGCACTGCCCCATCTCCCTGGGTTGTATCCCCCTCTGGCTCTAGAAAAAGTAACATCCTCAGATCTCTGTCTGCTGAAACAGCTAAAGCCACACCCAAGTTTAGAAAAGAAACCTCTACCTCCACCTCTGTATCCACTACTGGACTGTCCTCTACTGAAATCTGCAGATCTCTTCTTAGACTCAGGCACCTTGTCAGCATTCACAGATTCTTCAACCTGTCTAGCAGCCTCAACAAACTCACCAAAATTCTCTCTGTTCCTCCTACTAGTAGCAGAAACTGTATGCCGAATTTCTGGCCTCAACCCTTCTTGAAACCTTCTGCATCTTTCTATGTTGTCGGGAACAAGCTGCGGACAGAAGTTCGCTAACCGGGTGAAAAGCGCTGCATACTCAGTAACTGTCAGGTTCCCCTGCTTAATGTTCTGTAACTGCCTGATTTTCTCATTAATGAAAGTGGGTGGATAAAATTTAAGATGAAACTCTTCAGAGAAGTCCTGCCAAGAAAGCTCTGTACCTCTCCTCTTTTCCTCCACACCACGCCACCACAACTCTGCATCGCCTGTCAAAAGATAGACTGCATGATTAATCTTTTTCTCTTCTGAAAGCTCCATCAGGCGAAAGACCTTCTCTATCTGTCTCAACCACTCATCAGCCTCTGCTGGATCTATAGTACCACTGAATTCTGTACCACCGAGCTTCTTCACAAGCTCATAAGATCGCATCAAATCCTTACTGCTGGTAGAAGTAGAAGCTCGCCTATCAGCCTTATACCTCTCTCTGGTCTCCAGAAACATCCTGTACATACGGGATGCTTCATCCACATGGTCACCACCACCTGGACCCAAGTACAGTGGATCAGGACCAACATGGCTCACAGCCTCATCATCACGATCAAAGCCTCTTTCTGCCATCTGCAATGATATAACAGAATATTTCCTATTAGAAAACTACAGATAGAAGAAAGACACATAAACCTTAATCCTATTGGTCTCTTATCGTCCCCTGACTTGGACTCTGAGTAACTATGTACTCAACCTAAGCTCTGATACCAAAGATGTCACACCCCAACTCTCACACTAACCACAACCCACGAGATTAGGGCGCGACGGAGGGTTAACACACACAAGCCAAACCACTCATAAATTTTTAAACCATTTTAAAGACATTGAAATGATAACCAGATTTATGCTGTAAACTAAAGCTAAACAAACTGCGGAAGCATTATTATTAAACTGACTGGAAATATAAACAAGGTCTACAACATATTACATTGTTTGACATAAAATAAAGCATAACAGTTAATTTACATCTTTATACACATCTCACATACACATTCTCTCTCTCCCACACCATGTTCCAAGGATCGAGGGGAAAGGACTAAGAGACCTCTAACTAGACTAACTACATATACCTTCTATAGACTAAGCATTAGGATGGAAAGATCCTTCCGACTCGTGTTGCTGATGTTGACCTGAAAATGTTTGAGTAGAGGTATGAGCCTACTCGCTCAGTGAATAGCATTTCATTTAGCTATCACTAAACAACTCATCAGATAGATAAAATTAAATAAAAGATAAGTGCAGTACTAACAGGGCAGTTCTAATGTCATAGCAGTTTTATAGATAACAATCTCATTTCTAAGCAACATCAGATATTTTAACAAATAAACGGTTATAGAGAATTTGGCACAGAAGTTCAAATCTCTTAACATAATAAATTTACTGTGATCCTATATGATTACATATTTATATTTTTATTATGCCCTAATCATATGCAGTGTACTCTGCATATAAAGATCCATAGCGAACTACGATCCCACCGTACAAGACTTAGCGACACACCCGGGAAATGCTAAGTCTGACGCCAGCCCTGTTCTGCCACAGGACCACAGGCTCTCCGGCCTACAGGCTCTCCGGCCTCAATGCACTACTCCGAGTGATCTAGACTCCTCCTCTAACCTGAGCACACAGGCGGAGAGTCTCACGGGGTTACCTCCATGACTCTGCACGGATCTTGTTGCAATAACTCCTATTTTCTCCAGTGCCACCGTGACTCCGCATGGATTATTGTTGAACACTGCCTCTCTGTCCTCGTGCCACCCTGACTCCGCACGGTTAATGTTGCAACACGAGTTTCACCCCTAAGAAGAAGATCTCTCGAAGGGGTTCTACGGTGTTAGGGAACCTAAGTCTATTAACTGATTAACATATAAACATTTAAACATGAATATCACATTTCATACTTATTTCACATTCTAAATATCACTTGAAAACACATATATATCATTTTTCATCTTTAAACATGACTCAGTATCACTTATTCAGATTCAATGCTAAACAACCGTCTTTAATAAGCAAATACATGCAACTGTAATACATAAAAATTCCATCATTTTCATCAATCATACTACATATTTCAAGTTTCAATGAATCTATCATACACTATTGTATGTGCTACACTGTTTAGGAGTTATACCAACTAATATTGAAGCAATTAAGCACTTAAATTGAGTTAAATAATGATTTCTGAATGAACTGCCACTCACAGCTCAGAAACTCGACCGATTGGTCGGAAACTCGACCGATTGGTCAGAAATTCGACCGATCACTGCACAACTCGACCGATCAGCTACAAACTCGACCGATCAACCTGCTGTTTGGTTCCTGCTCAAGAAAACTCGACCGAATCACATATAACTCGACCGAACGGCGAACAGACTAAAAACCTAAACCAACCTGCTGATGTCGATTTCACTCGAATCAGCAGACAAGACTACGGATTTGTGCAGCAAATCACCTGCAAAAGATGCGTACACCCACGAACTAATTGTAGGAGAGGAGAAGAACGAACTAGGGCTGCTCTTCGCGCCCTTTCCTTCTCCTGGCCGCCGCTGCTGCTAGCGCAGCTCCTACTGCAAGCGTAACTCCGGCTACTGTTGGTTCAGCTGGCGAAGAAGAACGGTGAGGCGAAGATGGAGGGCCGCAGCTGCTGGCCAGAACCAAACTAGGGCTCCAAATCGTCTTCTCTCCCAAATCTCCCTCTCTTTCCCTCTCAAGCGAAGAAGGGAAGAAACGCTTTGCGTTTCTCTCATTTCTGATAAATGAAACGAGTAAAGGGGAAAGAAAGGATAAGAAGGGGAAACCTAGGGACCAAAACATAAAGTCCGAGAACTTTTAAAAACTACAAACAGGTCCCTGAAAGCCCAAAAACATACAACTTTTGGCTCGAAAGTCGGTTTCAGACGATTTCTCTGGAAATGCCTCAAGCGCAAGATCTTACACGTTTTAAGGGCTAGGATTCACACTACACACATATCATATCTGTTTTAAATGTTATTAACAAAAGCAAGCTTATAACTTAGCAAAGCAGCTAAACACATGCTTAGCAGCATACTTACAGGGTAAGCTCAACACAGGTCGTAACAATTCCCTACTTCTCAGCTTATTTCCCCTTCTTGGGCACTACCATCACATATTTATTATCTGTCTGAACTCATGGAAGAGTCCACTTTCTTGCTATAAGTTAATCTACATTATTTTCTTGGGTCTTGAACCCCACCTACAATATTTCTATTATTTCATCTTGCCATAATATTTCTTTTAGCATGATGATTTGTTTAGCTTATTAACTAATGTAGTGGTACTTATGTACGAACACCAATAGTTTGGGCATGTGTTATTTCACCCCAATGGAATGTGTTTACTCTCCTCCTTTATATATATTTTATAGGTGTCTGGGAATGTGTTTACTCTCCCCTCGCCTATTGGTTGGGGTCTGATAGGTGCCTCAATCCTACTTAGTTAATGTAGTCTAAATTAATCATTCATGCATAATTTATTATTATTTGACATGGCAATATTCTTTAATATGTGCCTCATACTCTTGACCCTCTATAGTATAGATAAATGTTTACCCCATATTATCTTTTGTTATTTATATACTTCTCTTGTTCCTCATTTGACACATACCTTGTTTCTCCTCTTGCTGGGTGATCCCAACCACCCAGGCCTAGGATCGGAGTTGCATTAGTAGGAATTTGGAGGACGAGCCTAACATTAGGATAAGGCATACATGGCTTTTAGTATGGACCTAACTCATGAAGATGTTGATTGGAGATAGACTTGGTGTAGTTTAGATTTTCCTCTACTAGATCCTTATAATGTAATATCCATGTAAACCCCATATGGGAGATGATGATGTACTTTTGTAAAATTGATTATACTCATGTTTTACATTCTTCTACTACACTTTGGTCTTTTATATACCATTATTTGAGATTTGGAAATTTTAAACCTGTTCCAACATACCTTTAGAGTGTGTCTGGAAATGGATGTTTTATTCTTAAAATTTTAGTAGGGAGTGGGTTCCCTCTAGGTCCCACTCTTTACATCATGGTATCAAAGCTCATGGTATACGGAATCTGACTATTTCAATTTTTTCTCCCTAATTAGAACCCTTGCCTTACTTAATTCCCCTCTGGTTAAGATGTTGTCCTAGAATTGATATATGCTACTCTTGAGATGATAAAAGGTTGATATAGGATCATAAGAGTTCCACATTAGAAATATGTTTAGTTAACCTTTATGTGGTGAGCCTGGTAGGTTTCTATTAGAGCATAAGTTGAAAGCAAAGGTGTCTAGAAAGGATCAGGATTTGGGGGTTGGCAAGATTTTCCTCAGCACCACTATCTTGGTTTATGAAGACTCCTAGATCTGCATGATACCTTCCTGGCTTGAGCTTGATATTGACTATCCAAAATAGCCTGCCTATAGGCAATAGTAGCCTTAGACACCTATGTTGGATACTCTTGGGAACCTAATATGTTGACCTTGTCTTTCAGTTGCAATGACTTGTTTGAGGATGGATACCCAACATAGTTAACCACATGTTTGGGCAGTCTATCCCTAAAAGCTAGACTTTGAAGTTTGGTGATTAGTAAGCAATCAAGGGATAGATCTTATACATGGTTTAGTTAGATTAACCCTTTACCTATAGTTTAGTTTAACTTGGTAGGTCAACCCTTTAAGGGGTGGAGGGATAGTACTAGTACCTTGATAGATCTTAGTTATGGTGATTTTGAGGATGAAATCCTTTTTAAGGGGATGGAGTCATGTATCATACCGAAATCTATCTATTCTGACTCTATAAATCCCAACTCCATGATTAGGAGGTCAGTGTGCTTGGATCATTAGGATTGACCAAACAAGGTTAGACTTATCCCCTAACATGTTTGTTTATATATGAATGAACACATAATGGTCATCTAATGAATAGTTCATATTCTTGAACCTTATTGATTACCTAATGCACATAATAGGAGTAACTCACATATTAATACTAGTAACATATATGCATGATGCTAACCATGTCATCAACCAATAAGCCTTAATGATATATTGAGCAAGATAATGAGAACCTAACTCTAGACTTAATGCATGCTAGGAAGGTATATGTAAAGTATAATGATCACATTAACCTAGACGCTCTAATTTGTAATCACCTAACACAAATATATGCACCCTTGATGTCTTTCATTGATACATTAGTGACATTAGGTGTTATAATCAGATAACAAACATTGATACACATAAATGATAACTAATAATCTAATCATAGATTAATCAAGTCATAAAGATGTAATGCATATCACCTTGTTCTCTAATACACATCTAATTAATTACCTAATCATGACATGGTATGTGAAACAATTCATTAATATGTAATATGTTCCACCTTCTTCACTAGAATCATATAATGACTCAAATATGGTTAATGAGTAATTTGATATACATAAACATGCATGAATGGATAATGTGAGTTTAAATGTGCATAATCAATAATAGGAAGTGAATAAATATGAGTAAATGATTTATGAGGACATTAATTTGAGTAAGAAAAGTTATGTGACAATGTGTAATTAGATAAATAATTAATGTAACATTATCTGGATTAATTGTAGATTTAATAACAAATTAGATAAATCTCTTATTTCATGAAAAATTAATTTGATATGGTGATAATATGAGGATGATGGAGTTTAAATCCAAATTATTAAGAATAATTCTCAACTATATTAATAGACCTTGAGATAATTGCATATAACTCTAATTGTGCTAAAATTCTTAATGAGATCAATAATAAATATATAGGATCACATACATAATAATGAAATGTAACTCTTTTGGCAACGAAGTGCACCTAATAGGACACAATTAAAAATAATAGTAAGGATGATGTAATATCAATATAAATATAATGCTAATAAGCCTAAAATGTTAATTGTGTTATATCTGATAAAAAGAAATCTTAATAGTGGAACCTTTAGTGATCCATGAGAACCTGACCTTTGAAGAGTTGCATGTGAAGATTATGAACTCCCAAGTTAAGAAGTTGAAGAACAAGGAGTTTGAGCTAGTGAAAGTTTTGGTAGAAGTTTAATGGTTAGGAAGAAACAACTAGGAGCTTAGAGATGAGATGTTACATACTCACTGTTCTCTCTTTGCTTGAGATTTCAGGGAAGAAACCCTTTTTAAGGGGCAGAGTGTTGTAACGAACTGAAATCTAGATATATTCTCAGTTTATCCCTTTTCCTAAGCTTTTCCTATCTTTTCTATCCTTTTTGTCTTTGATGTTGAAATTGGGAATTATTAGTGGTTTGGAGCATATTTGATCAATATTTCTGCCAATAAATGGGTTTATACACAAATACCTCAGTGAATGTTATATTAAGGGTTCAAAGTGAAAAATTACCACTTATGCAAGATAATGGTAAAATAGAATCATTCTAGAACATTCCTTAGCCTTATGGATCAAGGAAGAGAAAAGGAATGAATAATGATGCTTTAAACATGATAATATGACAATGAATTATTTAATATGAGAAATAGTGGTAATAATGGATAATGGGCTAAAATTCATAAAAAAAAAGATTAATTGGTTTAAAATAACTTTAGATTTATTTTCTTTGGGTTTGGTTTGGCTTGGAGGCCGAGTTTCATAATTTTGGGGTAATAATAATTATATCTATTTTATTTATAAAAGGAAAGGTGAGTTTTCTCCAAAATATGAAATAAGTCATTTAATGACTCCAAAAGTGGCATCTAATCTTGGATTCATAATCTACACATTAAATTAGCCTTTGGGTAAATTTTCGTATAATTTGGATAATCTTTTGTTTGCTCTGATTTTTGGATAATCTTTAATATACATATATAGATTAGGAGAGAGAAAGTATGTAAAAGCCCAGAATATTAATTAATGAGAAAAATAATCCCAAAGGATAAAATTAATGGAAAAGTCATGTTCCATATGTTTTATTTTGCTTGAGGGTGATGTTTCATATTAATTGATGGTTTTTAGATGCCTCTAATGTGATAAAGAAAGATAAAATGTGATTTTCTTTAAATAAATTAAATAAAATACTTAGAGTCTCCAAAACCAAAAATTGATTCCATATTTGGATTATTCACATCCTAAATAGTCTATGTGTCAAATTAAATTTGGAGTTCGTTTGCACCCTCAAATGAAGAGAAAGAAAAAGAGAAACAAATGTGTCCACACTTTAGTCAAAATCATATTCGGATTATAATTAAATGTCACACCCTGTAGCTGATGTGTGCGACCCACGTCCATAGTCTGATTGCAATTTCATGGCATGCAGGTTGTCATCAACCTCACGTTAGATTAGGAAACAGAACCGGAAACATGCAATTTTTGAATCCAAATATCTCCCTCATATCTAAATAGGTTTGCACGATTCTTTCGTCAATGGATTCCAAATTAGATTGTGAACCCATTGATCCATTATTCATGCCATTTTGTTGTTTTAGGGAATGCCCAATTCTTGGGCATGAAGTTTTTTGGCCACCTTCCAATTTCTAGACACACACACTGACCTATATATAACACCATTGGTACCTCCGTCTCCCTTCACTTGGTTGTCCTCTTCTCTTAATTGCTTTGTACATCATCAGTTTGTCCGTCGATGATGGAATCTTGGCTTCAGCTTGTAGGTCTCCTCCCTGGACTTTGATAATGCCATTGAGTCAATTGAGGTCAGAGGTATCTTCCCTTCCCCCTTTTCTTCATTTCTATCACTTCAGTTTTTCGATTGGTTCTTGGGCGTGGAGTCACCCAATTCCATGCATGAACAACATCTTGCTTCTCACTGTCCACGGTGTGGGGAGAGGGGAAAAAACCCCCTTGTGATTTCCCAATCTTACCCCGTATTTTCTTATTTTCCTTCATTTTTCTGCTAAGAGCATTTTTGTAATTTGCCTTATGTTTCCTTTTGTTTAGCGTAGATCTTGCTCGCACTGATCAGGTGACTTGGCCACACTTGATTGAGCCAAGTCAATTGGGCCCGACCCCATTCTCTTTCCCTCTCTCACAAATTTCTTGTTGATTTGGATTATTCGATTATTATTATTGGTCAGGCTTGTAAATATTATATCGTTTAATCTGTTTGTCTAAAAATTAAGTAAAAATATGTTTTAGAATTGGAAGATTATGATTTTTCTAATAAAAATAGTTTGAGAGTCTGATTTTCATGTTTCTAATAGATGATTCTTGAGAATATAATAAATCATATAAAAATCCTTAAATTTGTAATGTTATCATATTAACTTCAAATTTGACAAATAAATATGTTTTCTCAATAACAAAAACATAAGGAATCGTTTGGTTTAGGTTTTGTGACTAAAATATGAGGTTTTTTTAAAAGGTCTAGAATTAGGGTTTTGTACACTTATATGATATTTAAAACCGTAATCTATGTGAATAACTTGAATCGGGAAAGGAAGATCTTGGAATCAACTAAGTTGGTGAAAAATAATTAACTAGGACTCTGAGTTGAAGTATGTGGATCTTATCATTCTAGTTGGTCATATTTTTTATCCAACCCTAATTTCCCAATGACAAATGGACTAAAACCTTTATTTCTAATATAGATCTTTTTTGCACAATTTACATTATTTCCTTGGGTCTTGAACCCCACCTAAAATATTTCCGTTATTTCATCTTGCCATAATATTTCTTTTAGCATGATGATTTGTTTGTCTTATTAGCTATTGTAGTGGTACTTATGTACAACCACCCATAGTTTGAGCATGTGTTATTTTGCCATGGATAATGTGTTTACTCTCCCCCTTTATATATATTTTATAGGTGACTTGGAATGTGTTTTCTCTCCCCCTATATATATTTTATAGGTTGGGGTCCACTAGGTACCTCAACCCTACTTAGTTAATTTAGTCTAACTTAATCATTAATGCAGAATTTCTAATTATTTGACATGGCAAGATTCTTTGATATGTGCCTCATACTCTTAACCCTCCAGAGTATAGATGAATCTTTACCCCATATTATCTTTTGTTATTTATAGCATGCTCTTGCTCCTCATTTGACACATACCTTGTTTTCTCCTCTTGTTGGGTGATCCCAACCACCCTGGCCTAGGATTAGAGTTGCACGTCAGGAGCACAGAGGACCAACCTAGGATTAGAATAAGGATTACATGGCTTTCAGTATGGACCTAACTCATGAAGATATTGCTTGTGTGATACCCCGTTCCACAGACCAGGAAATAACTCCAACTAAATGCGGAAAACAAAACTAAACAAGCGGATTACTAGAAAACACTAAAAATTAAAATCGATATCATTAAGCTCCAAATATGCAAAATAAACATTTACACATAAGTCCTCATAAGTCACCTACATAGGATATCATAGATCACAAGGTGCTTACATCAACATGTTCTTATCACATATGTGATTAGTCTGCTATAAGAGAAACATGTCCCATATATATATATATATATATATATATATATATATATATATATATATATATATATATATATATATATGTGTGTGTGTGTGGGGGGGGGGGCATCTTTATTGCCCGCGCGGGTAGCTACCCGCCCACCCTTCTAACCACTTTTTTTCAAAAAAAAATTCGCAATTGTAGTGGATTATTTTGTCTAGCTCTCCAAAAAAAATTAGCCAAAAATAATATCATTTGCCCCTCCAAAATAAAAAAAACCCATCCTTATATATATTTGCTGTATATTTTGTACAGAGTTACTCTTTATTCATGTAGTTACTTTCTGTTCACCATAGTTACTTTTTTGACAGCAGAGTTACTTTTTTGGCCAGGAGAGTTACTTTTTTGGCTGCCGGGTAGAAAAAATCCAGGATACCTGCACGGGCAACGAATGAACACCCTATATATATATATATATATATATATATATAAACATTTGTCATGTCCTTACATCAAAAGGGTCACACAAGCCAAAACCATGTATCGATATCATCTCAATAAAACACACCCAAAGACCATCCCAAAGACCTGAGTGTACATGGACGACTCTAGGACTCTACACCAAAAGACTAGTCGCACATCCAACCTTGTCTTCTACTATTCTTGCTATTGTTTTGCCTAGGCTGCACGATCTCTACCTCATTGTGCACATCCACCTAAAAGATGTGGAGAAACCCACATGGTGAGATCTAAATCGCAACGCGATATATAACTCTCCACCAACACTATTATTAACATAGATAAGGAAATTAAAAGTGTAACACCCCTGACCTGGGTTATGGATTAACCCTAGGAGTTTTTCTTAAGTAATTTACTTACAAACTGATTCTAATCTTTCAAAAAGTAATTAAGGCTCCTTGAGAAGTTTATTGTCAAGTTTGAGCTTAATTGCAAACTATTTGTGCATTAATCGATAGTATGAGTGAAATGTGCAATTTACCCAAGATGAGGGGTTACATTTCAAAATGTCACATGTCATATGTGTTCTAAGTGTTTAATTATCATAATAGAGAATATGATGCTAAGTGGTGGCTTGTGGAAATCCTAAATCCCAACTTATAACAATGATAGTACTATGTGCACCAACTTTGATACAATTTGTAATTTATCCAAAATATAGGGTAGAAGTGTAAATTACCACCTATAGAGTGTCCCTACTCCCTCTATGAATCTTTTAGAGGAAATAGAAAGAAAGAGACGTTATGTTTGAGTCACCTTTGAGTGATTATGCTCTTGGTAATAACTAGACCAAGGAAGAATTAAAAGTAAAGCTTTATATGTGTTATATCGAGTTGTGGACTTGTTATAGGAGTCCTATCAGATAAGGAGCCATAGTAGAAGTCTCTTATCAGTTTGTTGAGCCTTGGAAAAGGCAATGATGGGTAAGGCACCTCTAAGGGGTGGCCCATGATGAGTTGCAAGTTCCTTGCAAAAAGTGTATCGGTTTGCCTTGTTGATGAGATAAAGATGGGATAACTTATCCAAACAAGATAAAGGATGGTCGAGATATTATCTCTAGCTTATCCTCAAGACTCTTGCATGGAAAGATATATATGTGTGAATGAATGGCCATATGTCAACCATACATGGCCACGTGTCATCTAGTAGCATGAGGTGAAGACACCTCTTATATGCTTTATCTCATGAACCCAAGTATATATACTTCACCTTCCACCCACTTTTGGAAGTTTATGAACCCCACAACCCTCCTCCTTTTGGATATATCATGCATATCCCTTTATATATCGTGCAAAGTATCTCAATGAGCAAGGAGAGCTCGAGCACCAAGCTTAAGGTAAGGCTTTGGCCATCTTCAACCTTGGTTGAAGTAGGTTATCGGGTTATGGATATCCCTTTCTTTTCTTCTTCACCAAGTGCTTAACTATGGTGATTTCTTGTCTATGGAGGAGTTGTAAACGAGCCTTGGACCTTGGAGAAGTTCATATTCAACCTTAGGAACGTAAATCTTTGGATCTTGGAGCTATGAAGTTGTTCACAAGGCGGGTTATATAACTTGAACTCAATCATATTATTATTCACCATCTAACTTGCTATACTTAATGATCTACTTTAATTCCGAAATATTCTTGAATAGTTGATAAAAATATGAGTTCTAGTAGTTGCTTAGACCTATTTCTCATGAACTATAATAGTTAGAATGATGGTCTAGAGCTTGAATAAGATGGTATCACTTTATAAAGTGATATAGGGTTTAAGCATACACACAAGTACCTCTAACCTGATATGGGTATGTGCAAACATCACTTGCATGATATGTTTAAGAGTATTTTATCTCCTTGCACAATATGGAGATGAAGATCACTTGGAACACTATATGGTGTTAATTATACACCTTTTTCACAATGAGAAGTCAAGCAAGGACTCCATGCATGATATAGTGTCAAGTATACTTTTAAAAGTTGATATGCTAAAACCCTAGTTTGGGTAACCCGATATGAGTAAAAATAAGCAGATACCTCTTGCACGATATGATCATGTAGTACACGATATCTTGAAGCACACATCTTGTACACGATATGATTGATTGATCATACACTTGTGTACAATATAAGACATGGATTCAAATACATAGTATAACCCGATATGGTTGAAATACCTTAAAAATGATATGGAACCCAAGGTGGTGGTTCACCTGATATCAAAGTGAGTGATATCCCATGTACGTTATAAAACATGCCCTATGGATGATATAGTAGATACCTAGTACCCTATACATGATTCAAGGTAAAGCTATACCCTTACACGATATGGGAAAAACCCTATATGGAGAAGTGGAAACCCGATATGCTTTGAAACTAAATTGTCTTTGAAACCCAACATACCCTACCACCTTATGATGAGTTGATGAGTAACTAAGTATCTATCTTGTCGTGTAACCATAGTGAATGAATGGAATATTGAAAGCATGAAATGGTATGAGCTCAAGGGTTTATCTAATATAGATAACCCGATATGATATCCAACACATAACCCGATATGATACTTGATGGGATCATGATATGACAATCCAATAGAGGGAAAACCAGTATGATAAAGTTGATAGGGCAATCCAAGATAAGAAACCAATATGGTGTTATCTGTATAGACTTAAACAATACATGATGAAGCATATATGCTATGCCCGATATGGTGTCCACCTTGTGCACATTATGGCACCAAACACATAGCTTATACTCGATATGGGGTCAAGCACCTAGATCATACCTGATATGAAGTCATCTTGAGATGATAAGAACTAAGTGATAGTCAATTTGATGTGGGTACATGATATGATGATTAAGGGATACACCCTAAAACATGACATGGTAATGTGGATATACCACATGCCTAATATGGAAACATTACATGAAATAAGAATGTATCTTAAAGCATTATATGTTAACATACACACATCTTGATACACAATATGGTAGGGACACTTCAATCATATGTGATTGATTGAGTGACATATGTTGTAGGTTGTGTTAATTGTAATATAAAAGATGATGTGAATTGTTAATGATGATCTAATGTTCCTCAAGAGGAGGATTGAACCAAAAATATGATGTAATCAATATCCTAGTAAGGATGAGAGAGAAACACATACCTTGTGTTGATAATCATTCAATGATAAATGATGAGAGTAAATAAGTATGATTGAATACTTATGATATCAATGTATGCTCCTAGATGTGTGGATCAATGAATTAGGGTTTGAATTGATAATATGAACTTGAAACCCTATTCGACTATAAAGAGAAACCCTAACCCTAATAATGGGAATGTTGTACTTCTCTTATTGAATAAGCTTTGTGAAGCATGCTAAATATTTGTATAATGGTTATGTGGTCTGATGACCTAAAAGATGTTGTTACCTAGTGAGAGGTGACAAGATGTTTAATGGGCCTTGTGAGCCATGTGAATAAATGTTGCCTAGTGAGAGGTGACAAGATGCTTAATCAAACCATGTGAGCTATGTGAAATACTTGTATAATAGATATGATGAATACCTTGGTCTAAGGGCCTAGAGGTAATAATTACCTATTACAGAGGAAACAATGCTATGTGGTGATTTAAGGGTTTGAATACCAAGATCTAGTAATCATGATAATGATAATGTGAAGGGATGAATATTTCCAGTAATGTGATAAGGGACTGTGATCCCAAGTGTTATGTATCTAAATGTGTTCTAAAAATTAGAAAAGTACTTGATAGATGTATTACACCTTTCTTTGTAGCATTTGTTTATCATTAATGCTTATAACTTGATTGATGCTAAAAGATACAGTAATGCATTTAATTAAGCAAGATAGATGTTATCATGTAGTTGCCCAGACCATAGATCCATTCAGTGTCAGAATTTACTGATTGGTGAAATGAGTTTTACTCGGTATGCATATTTTTGAATGTGTGGTCATTAAATGAGGGTGCTCAGTGGACTCCCCAAATACACCAGGTTGCTCAGTGGATTTCCTAATGAAACTAAAACCAGGATTGCTCAGTGGTCTTCCTGATAAAATAATATGGGAAAGCTAAGTGATCTTCTCTCTAAGAGAGTACATGCTACGATAGTAACTCTATAGTGAGGATGCCGCTATACCCCGTCATAGCTAATTATAGCTGGCACAAGATGCCATGTTAAATCTAAGTGGTTTCGTACTAACTGAGACAGGTGAGGTATTGACAGCCAGCTCTGCCATTGATCTTGTATGGTATTGATGCAGCCCTGTTTTAGGGCTCCATCCTGTGCCATTTTGTATTTAAGTTGCATCTAAACATGTTAGATTACAAGTATTTTCCCCCAATATGATTATCATTGCAAATACGCTTATGGATTCTCTTTGCACTGTATTTCAGGTACTTGGACCATGCTTAGATGGACGAGAGAGAGAGGGAGTTCTAGGGTTCCCCCACTCAAGGAGGGACCCAAAGAAGGCCCCAAATTCTCCCTCAACCTACCTCCAGTGGCCAAGAATCGTCTTCAAGCAAAGGCATCCAAGATTTATGAAGTTTAAATCCATGCTAGCATTAGAAGACCCCAGCACGGTCGTGGTGCCATGGAACGGCCGTGCTGGCAATTGAGCAAATTTACAGGTTGATCGACAAATCACTGAAGTTCAAGCAAGTCAGCCACCACGGCCGTGTTGCCCAGCACGGCCGTGTTGGATGAAGATGGAACGGGCATGCTGCTCAGAACGACCTCCTCCCAACTCCGCCACCACGGCTGTGCCACCCAGCACGGCCGTTCTACCTAGTACCCAACACGGCCGTGCTGCCCAACACGGCTGTGCTGCCCAGCACGACCGTACCACCAGCCTTCGTTTTCACCCATCAACCTGTTGATTTAACATTTACCCAACACGGCCGTTCTCCTCCACCACGGCCGTGCCCACTCCTACCCACCACGGCCGTGCTGCCCAGAACGGCCGTGCTACCACCCCAAAACCTAACAACTTTTCACTACTTTTCCCATTCTACCCCCACTTAACCCTAGCTCATATATAAGCACTAGTTGCTTCTAGGGCTCGGGGGAGAGCACGCCTAGCCGACCCTAGCTGCTGCCCTTGCATCCTTTGCTCCAATCCACCCATTTCCTTGCAATCTACCCCATTTCCATCCATTTTCCACTCATTTCCACCATAGAAACCTAGTTTCTCTAGGTTTCTATCCATCCATTCCACCATTTTCATGCACCCCTGTACCTTTGGAGGAGGGAGGTCGTCCACAACTGCTTGGAGGTGAAGAAGGAGGCCACTACATCGAGCTTCATGGCGTTTTCCCTTCTTCTACCCCTTTCTCTTCCTGTTTTCATGATTATGTCTAGCTAAGCCCCCTTGTGGTGGGCTGTTTGGGATTAAAATGTTACTTTGATACCATGTTGGGGGATAAATTCTTGTAATGAACTCAATTCATATTTATGATGATTACTTCTTTCTTCCATCTCTTTTCCTATCTTATTGCATGTGGTTCGTGCTTCTTGTATGAACTACTTGTTTTGAGGTTTTTGATGACACTTCATTTCTAGGAGGAATTGGGGTGTATGTGGAAATCTTAGGAATGGCTCCTAGGTCCAATTAGTGGATCCCTAGCTAGCCCCCTTTGTTCCTACATACACACCCCTCCCCCTACAAATGAGTGTGAGATTTAAGTGGCTAGTGCAAGTGAGAGTGATGCAATTGCATAGGGCCTTCTAAAGGCTAGAGTGGCTAGTGGCATGAGGTTAAAACCCTTCATATCCACTCCCATCTCTACCCTCAACCCTCAATTGTCCACTATCACTTACCCTAGAAACCTAGATTTGGCCAATCTCACTAGAACTACACCTAACCCTAGTCTTCTACTAGTAGTATAGGGTATGTTCTAATGGCATTGCCCTTGTTGTTTGGTTTGGTAATCTAGATATGAATTGAGCACCATGCATGTTTAATGAACTCCCCCAACTAAAATCAAAGTGACATTTCCCAAACGGCCCACCCACCTTAATCACCTTGCTAAAACCCTAATCACTTAGTCTGCTTGTTAATGCGAGCTTAGTTCAATTGCTTTAGTTTAACTTAGTCAATTGCTTGGTTTTACTCTTTAGTTTTAACTTAGGCTTTTGCTCTTGCTAGTGGTTAGTTTAGTTCGTTCTTGCTTCTTGGCTTGCTAGAGTGGTGTAAACCTTCTTGTTCATGCTTAGTTAGTTTGATAACTTAGTTTGCTTGTTTGCTTGTTCTTTCATAATTTAGTTTCCTTTTCACATTTCTTACTCGCTCTCTTAGTTTAATCAACCAACAATCAACCTTAAAACCCTAAAAACCCTACTCTCCACACTAGGAACGTAGCTCATGCTGTCTAACTCTAGCACCCCCTCTATCCTCGCAGATCGACCCTGTGCTTGCCTCCTCACCTATACTACGACACGACCCCGTGCGCTTGCGGGTGTAGTGTCTTAGTAGACGTAGTTAGTTAGTGTGGGACCATACAAATATCGAAAGCTAAGATCCCATCACATCCCGTGCCTCCCGACCTCGTGGATTGCACTTGTTGCAAGCCTCTAGCGGGAGCGCGCCAGGTATCGATTTCAACTTACTAGTGATCAGTTGGAGAATGAACAGTGTATTTCATCTCTTGTGGGCATAAGTGTAATTGTAAAATGTAATCAGCCGTGTAGTGTATTTTCTTAAGGATCAAATATGGAAAACATTGGATGATACATGCTTCAGTTATACATCTTAATTGATATATGTTATTTATGTTTCTTTACATTCCTTGTAAAGTAGATAGATTTCTTATTACTCTACCATGGATATATGCATCCTTTTTCTTAAGTAAAGAGAATACTCAGTTCTGTTCATATAGTGAATAATCTTTCCTGTTGATATAACAGAAAATCTACTCAGTTTTATAAATACTTATCTGTGATAATAATATGGACGGCGGAGAGTTATATCTCTCACTGGGACAATTGTCTCACCCTATGGGATCCAAAAATTTTATGTGACGTGCATGAGGTGGTAGAGACCTTTCAGCATAGGAGGAACAACAACTGGGGAAGCAGTAATAGCTCAGGTTGACTATATTGTCTGTCGTGTCTTGTAGATAGAATTCCAAGGTGTCGTCTTTGTACTCTCGGGTCCTTGGAGTTGGTTTGTAATGATTTCATGAACAATCTGAGATTTTAGCTTGTAAGCCTCGAGGTTTTATGTTGCTTCAGTACATGTGTTGATATATCAATTGTTATATGTTGTCCTCGAGATGAAAGGAAACAATGTTGTATAATGTAAATCATGATATGTATGAGTTTTGGATCTTTCAGTAAGAGTTTTCTGGAGAAGGGTCTCTTTGCAAAATGGTTTTAAATTTTAGTGATTTTTGTTAATCCATTGTTTATGATTATTACGCATAATAAATAACGATTTGGTTGTCGGTTTGATAGCGGTCGTTACAAAATGATAGAAGTATAGTTACAACTTATAAGAAAATTCTGCTAATGATATCAACAAGGTAGTTATTATCATTTGACAGTTCAAAAGGAATATGAAGAACATGTATATTTTCTACCAACTAAGCATTACAAGACCAGAGCAAGGCCTCATCCAATGTCTTCATATTTGATCCTAAGAAAGTGTACTACACGACTGATTACATATTTTATTATGCCCCAAGGATTTGAGTCATACCACACAATTCTAATTGACCACTACTGTAACGACCCTGACTTGGGTTATGAGGTAACCCTATTTTTTTTGCTAATAAAGTTACTTAGAACTATAATATAATCCTCCAAGGTATTTTTTTATCATGAAACACACTTATGTTCTAAGTTTGGTCCTAATTGAATGTCGTTTGAGCAATGTTCCTTTATTTTGGACCAAAGTGCAATTTACCCAAGATGAGGGGTTATATTGAAAAATTTCACATGTTAAACATGCCTTAAGTTCTTTGGCATCATAATAGATAGATTGATGCTAAGGGGTGGCTTGTGGAAAGCCTAAATTTCAAGTTGCAACTTGTTTGAATAATGTTAGTGCATTGTACACTAATTTTGGTACAAATTGTAATTTACCCAAAATGTAGGGTTGATATGAAAATTACCACCTATAGAGTGTCCCTACTCCCTCCTAGTATCATGTAGAGGATATAGAAAGAAGGATACATCATGTTTGAATCAATTATGAATGATGGTAATTTTGGTGATGAAATGACAAAGAAAGGGGGTTGAATATAAAACCCTAACTTGAGTTTTATCAAGTTGAAAAGATTATATATGAGTGCCATTGGCCAAGGAGCCAAGGGACGAGCCTCATATCATCTTGTGAACTTTTTAAAAAGGCCATATCATGCAAAGTACCTCAATAAAGTGAAGTGTATCGGGTTACAACTTCCTTAGAAAAGTTGTATCAGGTTGTGGATAAAGTGGTGATTTAGTTGATATATTTTATTCAAAGGGATAAGTAATGGAAGAAAATTCATCCCTATCTTATCCTAAACTATTTTTCATGTCAAGATAAATGTTTATGGATGCATGTACATGTAAGGGCCCTGACCTCCATTTAGGGTTTACCCTGTTTGCTTTGCTTAACCTTGATGCTTAGTTGCTTGCTAATCACCTTTAAGTGGTGATTAGGGTTTGGTTGTGCTTTGTTGAGAGTTGGAGGTGATAATTGCAATTAACCCAAGTCTAGGGTTTGTGGGCAAGTTTGCCACCTTGTGAGTTGTTCCTCCCTCTCCCTTTCTTCCTCTAGAGTAGAGAGGAAGGTTTGGGCTCATTGTTTGGTTTCCTTTGGGCTTGTTTGAGCTTGTTGGGCCTTGTGGTGCCTTGCCTTTGTTTCCTTTGGACCTTGTGTCGGGCAAGGAGGTGGCTGTGTCGCCCTGGGGGCTGTATCGCCCAAGATGGTGTGTCGCCCTAGAGCCTTTGACCAAGCTTTGACCTCATTTGTGTCACCACTAGTGGACACTTGGTGCTTGATGCTTGCATGTAGCAATGACCTTGGACATGTGTTTAGGGCTTGCTAGAGTGGTGGCTCATGCACTAGGACAAGTGTCCCTAGATGGGCGAAACCTTTCTTGGATATACCTTGTTTTCTCCTCCCTTCCCTTTATATAGGCGTTTCCTTTCCCTTGCTATGAGTTCCTTTGGTTCCTTAGTTCCTTCTCCACCTTGGTGCACGACACCCCCCTCCTTCTTTTGCAAGTTGGTGGCTGATACCCTTGGAGGAGCTAGCTTGGTGGCCGATGTCCTTGGAGTCTCCTTCTTCCTTTCTTGGTGGTGCGTGGATCTAGGATCTTGGAGCTTTCTTAAGGCGGGTTCCATAACTCCTAACCCTAACTTCACTATCTCCTTCTATGATCTTATGTATATGTTTTTAGATTAGCATCTTTCTTAAGTATCCATGTTGGCCGATCCTTATGATCTAGGGTTTCTTGGTGAGCAATACTCCTTTCTCTCCTTGGTCTAGAGTAGTGAGTTTGAGCTTCTAGTAGCATGGGCAACACCCCTCTCTCGTTTGAGTTGAGAGGTGAGCTTGTGTTCTAGTTGCTTAAGCAATACCCTCCTCTCACCATGGACTTGAAGGGTGAGCTTGGTGATAGTTGTGAACCTTGCTAGGGTTGTTCCTTGTGTTACCCGTTTGGTGATAGATGATGTGCAAGACCCCTCTCTCGTTTAAGTTGAGAGGTGAGCTATTCTCTTGATCCTTTAGGGTTTTGGTGCCCTTGTGCTTGAGGTAGATGACGATCTTGTGAGTTGCACCTTGGTCGTTATGGGCTCTGGGAGGTGCTGCCCGACAGCCCTCTTGACCTAGACCCTTGGATGATATGTTGTTGGTAGTGTACGATACCCCTGGTCTCTGTTAACGACGTTACACCTTCACCCTACCTTGTGACGGCCGATAGGCTTTGGGTGGTTGGTTGACGATGGGTCCCCTGTTGGTTGGTCAAGCTACATCTCTGGACGTTGCTAGTGGTTCTGTGATTGGCGTCACGATTAGCCTTTTGTGTCAGCCGACAGCTACCCCTGACGGGCGTCGTGTGTTGCCTGATAGGCTGGGTGTACGACACCCCATCGCACGTTATGCTCCTTGCTTAGCTGCACGCCTTGTTGTTGTTTTGGTGGTAACACTGTGTTGCACGATATCATGTTGCACGACACGCCTGATGCCGCGTTGCATGACTGCACGTTGGTGCTGGCCGTTATGGTTAGGCGATAGGGTGAGCCCTGCCCGTTACAACTTATAGTGAGGATTCTTGGTGCTTTTAGTGAAGGTTCTGCTTATCATGGAAAGTCGATATGTTGGATATGTTCTTGTTAAATGATGGTGACTCTTTTCATGCTTAATAGTATTCATTATGATAAAGCTTGCCCCTTTAACTTAACATGGCTATACACATGAAAGTAATCATCTTTATTATCTGTATAAAGCTTAGGTAATGGTAAGCATGTAATGTGGATTGCCTAATGATGTGCCTTATGCATATGATCACAAGTTGAGTCTTAATTGATAAAGTATATAATCTTTAATGTCACCCTATGTTGATAAGCATAGTCTTTCTTTTAATCTTATGATTATTGTGTATACTAACCATGCAGGTGATGCATAGCCAATAAAAAGGGCTATGAGGTATATGAGTAACCATGCTGTGTAAAGTACATGACTAAAGTACTGGGGATTTCTATCCCATGATGATGATGAAAGCCTTGAAAGGCAGTGGCACTATGTGATAAGGGATTGAGATCCCATGGTATGTGATGATCCTTGAGATGGATCTGGATGATTGGCAAGAGGCCAAGTGATAACATGTACTGTTGGATCCTTGTGATGGATCAGGATGATGTGATAAAGGCATAATGTTGACTTTTATGTTGTTTATTTCCTATTATAGTTTGCATGTTATATAACTTGGTTGAATCTTGCAATCCATATAAAAGATACTAATTAATCACAGTGAAATATATCATGTAGTTGCCCTGGCCATAGATCCATCATCGTCAGGAGCTGGTGATGGTAAAACGGGTTCTCCTACGGGTTAACCCGGAGCGCATATTGTTGAGTATGCGAGGTTTCTCCTAGCCTAAAGTGAGGAGGTAAGAGTGCAACTTTAGTTATAGACTCCAGGGTGCGGATTCAGGCCCGTAGCCCAAGTATGTGAAGAGCATGGTGAATAGGCCCATGGCTCAAGATATGTGATATGAGGAGCATGAATGCATTCATGGCTCAGAGCGTGGTGAATAGGCTCGTGGCTCAGTTTCACTAGCGTCGATACCTGTACCGAGGCGGGCTAGGCAGAGGGTATCCTGACCCTGTGGCTAAGACCACTTCAGCATGAGACTGTGGTCCTGCTTGTGTTGCACTCGTGCACTGACCACGAGGTGGGAGGTCATGGAGTCCGGCTCTTCCATTGAACTTGTATGGCACCTTCTCTGGGTTTCACAGTCGTCGATTGGATTTGAACGGTACAGTTCACTTCCTCAGGGAAAAAAATATGTAATTCAGTCGTAGCCTTTATTGCTTAAGGCAAAACACAGAACATTGGTTGAGGCCTTGCTTGTGTAGTTAATCTCGTTATATCTTGCAGTTACTTATATGTTCCTCATGTAATGTGGCAATATATCTTATCTTGTTAAACCTGTTCCATAAAAGAATTGGTTATATGCCTTCCGTACATCTGGTAAGATTGTCGGTACGAATAGCTTTACTTTACATAACTGCTCTTGTTATACCTTTTATCAGTTACTTGTTGTTGCCTTATCTTTCTTAGGTTCTGTAGTTTCGGCGGGGAGTTATGTTTCTTACTGGGACTATGTGTCTCACCCAACTGGTTTACACCCTTTTTTAGGTGGTCGAGCTAGGTGTGGTGGTGGTCGCGGAGTTGCGGCCGAGCAGCTAGAAGAGCAGTAGAAGGCAAGCGATGGATATGTTGCTGTTTTGGATGTTTTGTAGTAGAGTCCTAGAGTAATCCCTGTACTCTCAGGTCCTTGGAGGTGTTTTGACATTGTTTCATGATGTATAACTGCTGATATTTTATGTATCCTGCTGCTGGCCGGATGTGGGCCTTTATGTATGTATAAATAGGTGAGGAACCCATGTGATGGTTAGACAGTTGTTCCTCTAAGCTGTGGACACGTATCAGGTCTTGTATATGGTTATATTACCTATTTCTTTGCAGGATGAGGACTCAGATGTAATAGTTTCTCAGTTTATCCGCTTTCCGCAATCGGTTTTAATTAACCCATGTTTTTGGTAATCTGTGGTTATGATGATTTCCGCACGTTTTCGCGTAACACCTCATTGTCTGTGTGATAGCGGGATGTGTTGTCGCAAGTTTGGTATCAGAGCCCTAGGTTCGTTGAGTCTACAGGGATTTAGGACTAGGTTGTGTCTATTCTTATGAGTTTTCTAGATTTTCTTACAATCATCTTCTTCCCTCAGCGGAAGAAAAGCCAACATGTCTGGAAACCATGAAGAACATGCTCCTAAGCACAACGATGCTGCATCAGTTGATGGAGCTATAGGGCAGGCACATGAAGATCGGGTGCTTGAGGTCCCCCAACCTAACATAGCCATTCTTGAACACCCTGCCTATCAACAGCTTATGGTGCAGGTGATGGCTACGATGAATCTCATGGTTGAGTGATTTCCAGTGCCTCCTCCGAGAGCACAGGCTCCCCATGGAGAAGCATCGGGTATTGGGAAGACCTTCGAGCGGCTTCGCCGAGTCGGAGCTTCAGATTATGCTGGAACGGCTGATCCAGCGGATGCAGATATGTGGCTGACAAGTCTTGAGAAGGCCTTCCGGATCCTCGACATCCCCGAAGCAGACAAGATAAAGAACGTTGTCTACCTTCTGAAAGGTAGTGCTGGTCACTGGTGGACCATCGAGGAAGAGAAGCGTCCTGGTGAGGTGATCGGTTGGGAAGTTTTCCGGTGTGAGTTCGTCAGCAGATACTTTCCAAAGACGTATCTGGATGAGAAGATTAGTCAGTTCGAGAGCTTGCGACAAGGAATGATGAACATCACTGAGTATGAAGCCAAGTTCATGGACCTGTTGAGGTTTTGTCCTCATATGGCAGCAACAGATGAAGAACGGAACAGATGTTTCGAGAAAGGTTTGAGTTCTGAGCTGACAACACCTGTGTCTACATTGGAGAATTGTGAGCGGTTTGCTACGTTTGTGGAATATGTCTGGAGAATTGAAAGGTCAGTAAGGGAGAAAGGAGAGTCCATGTCTCACAAAAGGCTTGTTCAGTTCCAAGGACAGAGGTTTGGTGGCTTCAAGAAGCCCAGGTTCCCACCACCTTCAGTGATAAGAGGTTCCAGTGCACCGTCGCAGAGGTCTCCGAGTAAAGGAAGAGGTTATGTTTCTTTTCCATCTAAGGCACATAGTAAAGCTTCAGTGGCAGTGACAGGACCATTTAGGCCACGGTTCGAAGATAGGGTATGCCATCTGTGTGGACAGACCAGGCATTTCAGGTCGAATTGCCTGAACAGAGATGTTGAAGTGACACAGCAGCCGAGGCAGAAACAACAAGGGTCAGATAGACAGTAGCCCAGTGGTAGTAGAGGGTGAGGACGTGGTCAAGCGTCTCAAGCGGGATCGTCTACTCAAGGAAGTAGAGGACGTGGACAACAAGTAACAGCTCGATTCTATGCTATGAGTCAGCCGGAGGCGATAGTCAACCCACGAGTAGTGACAGGTCAGATGGAGTTATTTCATTCTGATATGTCTTCTTCTTGTTTTATATCTGTTCTGGTTGACCCGGGTGTTACAGACTCTTTTATCGCCTATAGTATGCTTGAAAACTGTCATTTATCTATTAGTCGTAAGAAGGATATCTTGTTGTTAGAAACCCCTCTTGATGGTTCCTCGTTGCTTCGAGAAGAGTGTCCATCTTGTGTCTTGTCTTTCTCAGGACATAGAATTCAAATGGATCTTATACCACTTGATATGCATGGTTTCGATGTCATCCTTGGGATGGATACCTTAGAGAAGTATAAGGTTGTTTTGGACTGTGGTTCCAAGCAAGTTGTGTTCGATGATGATGGAAAGAAGTGGATCTTCCTGGGAGATAGGAAGATTCTTACGACATGTTTGGTATCAGCTATTATGGTAGAGAAGTTGCTACGGCAAGGATGTGAGGTGTTCTTAGCTCACGTTGTGGATACCGTTGTGGCTACCAAGGTAAAAGGTCCTAATCTCGAAGAGGTTTCAGTTGTCTGAAAGTTTGCCGATGTGTTTCCTGATGAGTTTCCTGGTGTTCCTCCACCCTGAGAGATTGATTTCAAGATCAATTTGGTTCCAGGAACGCATCCAGTTGCACAAACACCGTATAGGATGGCTCTAGTAGAGATGGAAGAGCTGAAGAAGCAGTTGCAAGAGTTGTTGGAGAAAGGTTTCATCTGACTGAGTACGTCACCTTGGGGTGCTCCATTGTTGTTCGTCAAGAAGAAAGATGGGTCGATGCGGTTGTGTATAGATTACCAGCAGTTGAACAAGGTCACGATCAAGAATAAGTACTCGTTGCCGAGGATAGATGATATGTTCGATTAGTTGTGTGGTGCTATAGTGTTCTCAAATATCGATCTACGGTCCAGATACCATCAGTTGAGGATTAAGGCGGATGACATACCAAAGTCAGCTTTTAGGATGAGGTATGGTCACTTTGAGTTTGTGGTTATGTCATTCGGGCTAACCAATGCACCTACTGCTTTCATGGATTTGATGAACAGAGTGTTCCGTCCGTTCTTAGATTAGTTTGTTGTAGTCTTCATAGATGACATCTTGATCTATAGTCGGGACAAGCAAGAGCATGAGCGACATCTTCGATTAGCGTTGACTCTTTTTCGCCAACACCAGCTGTATGCCAAGTTTAGTAAGTGTGAGTTCTGGTTGGAAGAAGTGACTTTCTTGGGTCATGTGATATCTGCTGAAGGAGTCAAAGTAGATCCAAAGAAGGTGGAGTCCATTGCAGAATGGGAACAACCGAAGACACCGACAGAAGTTCGTAGTTTTCTAGGTTTAGCAGGATACTATCGGAGGTTTATCAAGGACTTCAGTGCAATTGCATTGCCGATGACGAAGTTGACTAGAAAGGATGTACCTTTTGTCTGGGATGATCAATGTCAGCAAGCTTTCGAGAGTTTAAAAGAGAAGTTGACCAGTGCTCCAGTGTTAATCTTGCCAGAGCCTGGAAAGGGCTATGTTGTTTTCTACGATGCTTCCAAGAAAGGTTTAGGTTGTGTGCTGATGCAGGAAGATCATGTGGTTTCTTTTGCTTCGCGACAACTTAAGAAACACGAGGAGAATTATCCGACTCATGACTTGGAGTTGGCAGTAGTGGTTCATGCGCTAAAGATTTGGAGACACTATATTTATGGAGAAGAGTGTCAAATCTTTACGGATCATAAGAATCTGAAATACATCTTTTCACAGCATGAGTTGAACATACGATAGCGTCGATGGATGGAGTTAATCTGTAAGGCTCTTGAACTTACTTAATGAGTTGAATGAGCTTAATTACCATAATTGAATGCTTAGAACCCTAATATAAACTTTTGATATGTTTTAAAATCATAAGACAAGCTTAAGTTTCAAATTTGGTCCAATTTGGACATTGTTTGAGCAAGTTATGCAATTTTCTGTACATTTTGGACTTTTCTGCAATTTACCCAATTGAGGGGTTTTCTTTGCAATTTGTCACATAAATTATGTTCCTTAGTTGTTATATTATCATTCTTGAGATTTTTGATCCATGGGGCTCCTAGTTGAGCCATGGTTTGAAGGTGTTTTTATCAAGGGTATTTTAGGGTTTTTCCCTTCATGGATGAGCTACCTTTAGTAGCTATCAACTAAGGAATTATGTGATTGGCTGGGAATTTCGCCAAAGGAAAGCCAAGAAGGTATTGAGGGACGGTGGGAGAGCTGCTTGTGTGTGTGCTTATGTATTTTTAATAATTTAAAGCCATGGACACTTGGATATATACTAGAATTGCAACTTTTTCTTTTTCTTAATATTAAAGTGTCATATACTTATCCAAAAGCCCCCAAACGAGCCATTTTCTCTCCATTATCTCTCTCCTTCTCCCAGCTTCGTACTCCCTCTGTTCAGCTGCGATTTTTTCTGCCCAAGGAAGAAGAAGGTGGGGATCCTCTTGGAAACAAATTCTAGGGTTGAAATTGATTCTCTTTTTGGGTGTATGAAGCTTCCCCCTAGTGATATTGACCTAAAAGTGTAAGTTTTTCCTTACTTCCTCCGTTTAATTATTTTTTCCTCTTCCTCCTACATCTCTCCAGGTCGGAACCATGGTTTTCCATGGTGAAAGTTCCCCTACAACTCAAAACTCCTTCCTTCTTGTTTCTTTTCTAGGGTTTTGCTTGTTTGTGGAGAGAATTGCATAATTGGCCAAGTTCAGATCTGAATCCAAGGTTTCCTTGCCCTATTTTCTCGATATTTTTGCTGTTGGATATCTGTCCTACTCTATAGAGGCGAGTTATATAACATTTTTCACTTATATTGCTTATTAGAAGCTTGTTGGTTCATGATTATGCTTGAATGTGATGATCTAAGCATAGAGAAGCCATGCTTGGTTAGAATTACGAATTTTATTGTGTTCCCTGTTTTGTTTCAGTTCTATATGAACCTGTAAACATGTGTACAGCCTGTATAAGGTGTAACATGATCAGGGACAGGTTGATAGCAACAACCTATGGTGGTATGAACAAAACAAATGATGGTTCAAATTAGGGTTTTCAAGCTATTTCCTTCCCTATCACATAACTGATTGTTATACCATTCAACAACCAATAATGTTGCTATCTTGGCAACTGATGTTCATGATCAAGAGTGTCCAATTTATGGTGACAACCTATGGTCACCACCTTAGTTCAGGTTTTGACTCAATTAGACATTTAATTATCATCCACTAAGTATTCTAATGATGTTATCAATCGATGATGATATTGGCTTATTATTTGATGATGTTAACTGAATGTATTACTGATCTAGCAACCAATGGTGACCTAATGATCAAAATTAATGGTGTATCAGGTCATCATCATATATGATGAATTAGGAATGTAATTTTAGATTTGACTATACCTTGAACCAATGGTCCCTTGGTTCAATTGATCTAATGGTTAGACCTATACTTCGATTGATAACCTTGAACAATGAACCTGATCCAATGAATAATATTGGATGCTTTAACATCCAATGGATTAGAATAAATCACATGTTATTATATCTGGGTCATAGTGAAGATAATTCAATGGTTCAATACCATTAATTGGTAGTCTTTCCTTTGCCATTATATAATTATATTTGATAAATCAATGTAATGAGTGGATGCGTAACTCCCATGTGATCTAGCCTATTATCATAACCTTGATGTAATTATATGATGTTGATTGGTTATAATCATACCTCTTGAATGATTAATGTGATAATGAATTACACTCTTCTTATGTTGAAACCACAATGTAGTATTATTTGAATATCATAGTGCCTTGCCATGTTAAAATCTATGGACGTACATGTGCTAATGATCTTTTGAGCCTTGTTTAAGGCATGGAATGATGATGATAACCTTACTATGAATAATGTGATGGTCTTAAAGACCTTTTGGCATGTTTGAAGCCATGATTGAGGTGAAATCCTCTTCATGTTCCAATAAGGGTTAAAACCCTGGAACTTGTGATAAGATATTGGTATCTTGCAATAGTATGATGATAAGTGTGGTTTGTTAATTTACAATGAACGATAGATGTGGTAATTTGATTAAGATTTATATCTCAAATGTTTTATATCTTTTGAAGTTGTTATACATATACTCTTGTTAGAAAAGAATTAGGGTTTGAATGTCCACTTGTATGATAAAGCCTTAATGCATTCAATTGGCAGTAATTAATCAAGTGTAACCTTAATCATGTAGTGCCCTGTGCCATAGATCCATCTGAGTGTCAGAACTTGCCAGATGGTGAAATGAGTATTCCTAAGGGAAACTCGGAGCGCATACTGATGAGTATGCGGGGTGCTTGTCATCCTGAATTCAAGTGTTTAGGGAGGATGACTGCGGTCATACCTAGCCCTCAGTTTGAGAATGACTGCGGTCGTGTCTCGGTGATTATATATGTGATGAGATGGGAGGACAACTATGGTTGTACCTCGGATGGTAGGGTATGCGTACCCACCTCCTTTCACTAGTGTAGTGACCTATACCAAGGACGGACTAGGCTGTTAGCAGCTTGACCTTATGTGTCGTTGTGGCGGACCCGTACTGACCGGGGGCGGAGAAGATCTTAGGAGTCCGGCTCTTCCTAGATCTTGTATGGTACTGATTTCGACTTAGTAGTGGTGAGTTGGGACTTGAGTGGTATTTCTCAAATCCCTCAGGGCAATGTAATAAAAGAAGTGATATAAGCTGTGTAGTATACTGACTAGGGTTAAATACGTTTCATATTGCTTGATTAATCTTTAACTAGTCCTTATATTATTCAGTGTTTACAAGATGATATCATATGACATTTGAGTAATTATACTTCTTGTCGAGTTAATTTGCTTAATGGCTTAGTATGCTTAACCTATTCAATCTGCTTAAATTGCTTATTCATTTCTATATCTGCTCAGTTCATTTACTGTCAATTAATATGTTATAATCAATATATGTTGGAGAGAGTTATATCTCTCGCTGGGACTGGGTCTCACCCGTGGGTCATCACATTTTTTTTAGGTGGTCGCGGGCAACGAGGTCGAGGTCGTGCTGTGGAAGAGAACCAACCTGGTGATCAATAGACTCAGAAGGTTGGTTAGTTGTAGATGTTAGTTATAGATGTTAGTAGTGGAGTCCTAGTGTCGTCCCTGTACTCTCATGTCCTGGTATGGGATGTGTTTTCTAGATGATATATTTGTATCGACACGAGGTTTTGGTATTATGCCAATGTTTGTAAATATATGGCACGGACATGTGAAATATCTTTTGTATGCAGGATATGACTGAGATCTTTGGACCCATATGCAAATGCTTGTTAAAGTATATGAGAATAGAATGATGGACCTTTTATAAATGTTCTAGAGTTTATTTACATTGTTGGAATCAGTTTTAATTGTTTCACATTTTCGACTATGTGATTAATTAGTAGTTGCTTGTGTTTTGTGTTTTGAGTAATCTCATTTAGTGTGATGAGGTATCACATAATCAATAATTACGACTGCACTATCGAGTATCATCCTGGTAAGGAGAATGTGGTAGCTGATGCGCTTAGCCGAAAGTCTTCTTCTCTTTCTTCAAAGAAGGCACAGTTGAGTTCCCTGGTATGCCATAGACGGGACATGCTTGTTTCCTTGTGGCAGATGAACGTGCAGATGGAAGTTTCCTCATTAGCTGGACTTTTAGCATAGATGCAAGTCAAGCCTACGCTGAGATGGCAAATCAAAGATGCACAGCAAACAGATGATGCGGTACAGTTGATCAGATCAGAGTTCGGTAGCGAAAAGCATGATGGGTTCCATGAGTCCGAGGATGGGCTAGTTTGCTATCGTGACAGTATGATGGTTCCAGATGCAGATAATATGAGGAAGTTAGTGCTCGAGGAAGCACACACATCGATGTATGCTATGCATCCAGGTGTCACCAAGATGTATCATAGTCTGAAAGACTTGTATTGGTGGCCTGGCATGAAGAAATATGTAGTTGAGTTCGTGGAGAGATGTGCGGTCTGTCAGCAAGTCAAGGCTGAGCATCAAAATCTCACAGGTACGTTTCAACCCTTGCCAATACCGCAGTGGAAATGGGATCATATAACCATGGATTTCATAGTTGGTCTACCCAGGACAACTAGGAATCATGATTCCATTTGGGTGATAGTGGACATATTAACGAAGTCTGCCCATTTCCTACCAGTAAAGACGATGTATACAGCTGAGAAGCTCGCTCGAGTATACGTGGATGAGATCATATGCTTGCATGGTGTGCCATCGACGATAGTTTCTGACAGAGGTCCTTAGTTCACAAATCGTTTCTGGGAATAGTTACAGAAAGCGTTGGGAACGTAGTTGAGGTTCAGTACCACCTTCCACCCGCAGACAAATGGATAGTCTGAGAGGACTATTTAGACTTTGGAGGATCTCCTTCGAGCTTGTGTTTTGCAGTTTCTAGGTAGTTGGGATGTACATCTCAGTTTGATAGAGTTTGCCTACAACAACAGTTATCAGCAGAGCATTGACATGGCTCCTTATGAGGCTTTGTATGGAAGGAAGTGCAGATCTCCTTTATGTTGGTACGAGTCTGGTGAATATCAGCTTTTAGGTCGTGAGTTAGTACAACAGACAACAGAAAAGATCAAAGTGATACTACAACAGTTGAAAGCGGCACAGGATAGGCAGAAGTCTTACACAGACAATCGTTGACGAGGTCCAGGTAGGAGACAAAGTATATCTTAAAGTCTCGTTGTGGAAAGGTTTGGCCGGAAGGGTAAGCTAGCACCCAGATATATGGGGCCTTACCCAGTCATAGCACGTATGGGCAAGGTAGCTTACGAGTTGGAGTTGCCTCCAGAGTTGCATAGGTTACATCCAGTGTTCCATGTCAGTATGCTGAAGAAAAGCCATCTGGATACAGGGACAATGATACAACCAGTTGAAGTTGAGCTTGATGAAGATGTGACCTACGAGGAAGGTCCTGTGGCGATCCTTGACAGAAGGGTTAAGAAGCTGAAGAGGAAGGACCTAGTTCTTGTGAAGGTTCTTTGGCATCATCGTGGCATTGAGGAAGTCACGTGGGAGCTTGAGGAAGAGATGAGGAGGAAGTATCCCTCGCTTTTCTCTTCGGATTTCGGGGATGAAATCCCTTTGTAGGGGGTTAGCTTGTAAGGGCCCTGACCTCCGTTTAGGGTTTACCCTGTTTGCTTTGCTTAACCTTGATGCTTAGTTGCTTGCTAATCACCTTTAAGTGGTGATTAGGGTTTGGTTGTGCTTTGTTGAGAGTTGGAGGTGATACTTGCAATTAACCCAAGTCTAGGGTTTGTGGGCAAGTTTGCCACCTTGTGAGGTGTTCCTCCCTCTCCCTTGCTTCCTCTAGAGTAGAGAGGAAGGTTTGGACTCGTTGTTTGGGTTCCTTTGGGCTTGGTTGAGCTTGTTGGGCCTTGTGGTGCCTTGCCTTTGTTTCCTTTGGACCTTGTGTCGGGCAAGGAGGTGGCTGTGTCGCCCAGGGGGCTGTATCGCCCAAGATGGTGTGTCGTCCAACTGTATCGCCCAAGTGTGTCGCCCTAGAGCCTTTGACCAATCTTTGACCTCGTTTGTGTCACCACTAGTGGACACTTGGTGCTTGATGCTTGCATGTAGCAATGACCTTGGACATGTGTTTAGGGATTGCTAGAGTGGTGGCTCGTGCACTAGGACAAGTGTCCCTAGGTGGGCGACACCTTGCTTGGATCTACCTTGTTTTCTCCTCCCTTCCCTTCTATATAGGTGTTTCCTTTCCCTTGCTAAGATTTCCTTTGGTTCCTTAGTTCCTTCTCCACCTTGGTGTACGACACCCCCTCCTTCTTTTGCAAGTTGGTTGCCGATACCCTTGGAGGAGCTAGCTTGGTGGCCGATGTCCTTGGAGTCTCCTTCTTCCTTGATTGGTGGTGCGTGGATCTAGGAGCTTGGAGATTTCTTAAGGTGGGTTACATAACTCCTAACACTAACTTCACTATCTCCTTCTATGATCTTGTTTATATGTTGTTAGATTAGCATCTTGCTTAAGTACCCATGTTGGCTGATCCTTATGATCTAGGGTTTCTTGGTGAGCAATACTCCTTTCTCTCCTTGGTCTAGAGGAGTGAGTTTGAGCTTCTAGTATCATGGGCAACACCCCTCTCTCGTTTAAGTTGAGAGGTGAGCTTGTGTTCTAGTTGCTGAAGAAACACCCTCCTCTCACCGTGGAATAGAAGGGTGAGCTTGGAGATAGTTGTGAACCTTGCTAGGGTTGTTCCTTGTGTTACCCGTTTGGTGATAGATGATGTGCAAGACCCCCCTCTCGTTTAAGTTGAGAGGTGATCTATTCTCTTGATCCTTTAGGGTTTTGGTGCCCTTGTGCTTGAGGTAGATGATGATCTTATGAGTTGCACCTTGGTCGTTATGGGCTTGGGGAGGTGCTGCCCGACAACCATCTTGACCTAGACCCTTGGACAATATGTTGTTGGTAGTGAACGATACCCCTGGTCTCTGTGACGGACGTTACACCTTCACCCTGCCTTGTGACGACCGATAGGCTTTGGGTGGTTGGTTGACGATGGGTCCCCTGTTGGTTGGTCGAGCTACATCTCTGGACGTTGCTAGTGGTTTTGTGATAGGCTTCATAATTAGCCTTTTGTGTCGGCCGACAGCTACCCCTAACGGGCGTCGTGCGTTTCCCGATAGACTGGGTGTACGACACCCCGTCGCACGTTATGCTCCTTGCTTAGCTGCACGCCTTGTTGTTGTTTTGGTGGTAACGTTGTGTTGCACGATATCATGTTGCACGGCACGCCTGACGCCGCATTGCATGACTGCACGTTGGTGCTGGCCATTATGGTTAGGCGATAGGGTGATCCCTGCCCGTTACAACTTATAGTGAGGATTCTTGGTGCTTTTAGTGAAGGTTCGACTTATCATGGAAAGCAGATATGTTGGATATGTTCTTGTTAAATGATGGTGACTCTTTGCATGCTTAATAGTATTCATTATGATAAAGCTTGCCCCTTTAACTTAACATGGCTATACACATGAAAGTGATCATCTTGATTATCTGTATAAAGCTGAGGTAATGGTAAGCATGTAATGTGGATTGCCTAATGATGTGCCTGATGCATATGATCACAAGTTGAGGCTTAATTGATAAAGTATATAATCTTTAATGTCACCCTATGTTGATAAGCATAGTCTTTATGTTAAGCTTATGATTATTGTGTATACTAACCATGCAGGTGATGCATAGCCAATAAAAAGGGCTATGAGGTATATGAGTAACCATGTTGTGTAAAGTACATGACTATAGTACTGGGGATTTCTATCCCATGATGATGATGAAAGCCTTGAAAGGCAGTGGCACTATGTGATAAGGGATTGAGATCCCATGGTATGTGATGATCCTTGAGATGGATCTGGATGATTGGCAAGAGGCCAAGTGATAACATGTACTGTTGGATCCTTGTGATGGATCAGGATGATGTGATAAAGGCATAATGTTGACTTTTATGTTGTTTATTTCCTGTTATAGTTTGCATGTTATAGAACTTGGTTGAATCTTGAAATCCATATAAAAGATACTAATTAATCACAGTGAAATATATCATGTAGTTTCCCTAGCCATAGATCCATCATCGTCAGGAGCTGGTGATGGTAAAATGGGTTCTCCTACGGGTTAACCCGGAGCACATATTGTAGAGTATGCGAGGTTTCTCCTAGCCTAAAGTGAGGAGGTAAGAGTGCAACTTCAGTTGTAGACTCCAGGGTGCGGATTCAGGCTCATAGCCCAAGTATGTGAAGAGCATGGTGAGTAGGCCCATGGCTCGGGATATGTGATATGAGGAGCATGAATGCATTCATGGCTCAGAGCACAGTGAACAGGCCTGTGGCTCAATTTTACTAGCGTTGATACCTGTACCGAGGTGGGCTAGGCAGAGGGTAGCCTGACCCTGTGGCTAAGACCACTTCAGCATGAGACTGTGGTCCTGCTTGTGTTGCACTTGTGCACTGACCACGAGGTGGGAGGTCGTGGAGTCCGGCTCTTCCATTGACCTTGTATGGCACCGACTCCGGGTTTCGCAGCCATCGGTTGGATTTGAATGGTACGGTTCACTTCCTCAGGGCATAAAAATACGTAATTCAGCCGTAGTCTTATTTCTTAAGGCAAAACACGGAACAATAGTTGAGGCCTTGCTTGTGTAGTTAATCTCGTTATATCTTGCAGTTACTTATATGTTCCTCATGTTATGTGGCAATATATCTTATCTTGTTAAACTTGTTCCATAAAAGAATTGGTTATATGCCTTCCGTACATTTGGTAAGATTGTCGGTACGAATAGATATACTTTACATAACTGCTCTTGTTATACCTTTTATCAGTTACTTGCTGTTGTTGCCTTATCTTTCTAAGGTTCTATAGTTTCGGCGGGGAGTTATGTTTCTCACTGGGAATGTGTGTCTCACCTCGCTGGTTTACACCCTTTTTTAGGTGGTTGAGCTAGGTGTGGTGGTGGTCGCGGAGTTGCGGCCGAGCAGCTAGAAGAGCAGTAGAAGGCAAGCGATGGATATGATGATGTTTTGGATGTTTTGTAGTAGAGTCCTAGAGTCATCCATGTACTCTCAGGTCCTTGGAGGTGTTTTGACGTTGTTTCATGATGTATAACTGCTGATGTTTTATGTATCCTACTGTTGGCCGGATGTGGGCCTTTATGTATGTATAAACATGTGGGGAACCCATGTGATGGTTAGACAGCCGTTCCTCTAAGCTGTGGACACGTATCAGGTCTTGTATATGGTTATATAACCTATTTCTTTGCAGGATGAGGACTCAGATGTAATAGTTTCTCAATTTATCCGCTTTCCACAATCAGTTTTAATTAACCCGTATTTTTGGTAATCTGTGGTTATGGTGATTTCCGCACGTTTTCGCGTAACACCTCATTGTCTGTGTGATAGTGGGATGTGTTGTCGCAGTACACGTGTCATCCATGCATGGACACGTGGCACCTACTTAGCTCAAATTGATGACACCTCGTTTTTACCTTCCTTCATGAGCAACAAGTATATATACCACTAGTTTCACCCCTTAGTGAAAATTTTTCGACCCTTACCACCCTCCTACCCTAAGGTATCATGCATAGATCTCTTGTATTGTACAAAGATATCGTTCATAGGTCCTTGGATATCGCCCATAGCAAGAGCATATCGGCCAAGTAGGTTGATATCAGCCAAGAAGGGTGATATCGGCCATAGTGAAGTGTTTTTGGCCCCAAGTGAGAGGGATATCGGCCACAAGTGGTGGCATATCGTGCAAGGGTTGTGAAGTATCATGCAAAGGTGCTTGAGCAAGAAGGAGCTCAAATATTAACTCAAAGGTGAGGCCATGATCATCTTCAACCTTGGATTGAAGCATGATTTTAGGGTTTTGATCTTCTTTTCTTTTCTTCTTCACCAATTGTGTATCCATGGTGATTCCTTGTATATGAAGGAGTTGTGAACGAGCCTTGGACTTTTGATAAGTCATATTCAACCTTAGGAATGTGGAGCTTGGAGCTTTGAAGTTGTTCTTAAGGCGGGTTATATAACTTGAACTCAATCATGTTATTATTCATCATCTAAATTGCTATACTTAATGAATTACTTTTAATTCCGAAATTTCCTAAAATAGTTGATGCAATTATGAGCTCTAGTAGTTGCTTAGACCTATTTCCATGAACTATAACTATTATAATGGAGTTCTAGAGCTTGAAGAAGATGGTATCACTTTGTAAAAGTGATATCGGGTTCAAGTATTTACACAAGTAGCTCTAACCCGATATGGGTATGTCTTGCCCAATATACTTGCACGATAGGAAGTCAAGTATAGACTCCATGCACGATACAAGGTTAAAATTATACTTATAAGTTGATATGAAACCCTAATTTGGGTAACCCGATATAAGTGAAGAATATCAAGTGCTATTGCATGATATGGTAGCCCGATATGGCAAACCCTAACCCGTCACGGCCAAACCTAGATGGTGAGGCACTCGATATGGTGATTGAATGTACCTCTAGTCCGACATGGTGATGGTGTAATACCCCATGCACGATATGGGTCACACATACAAACACCTCTAGCCCGATATGGATGTTGTTCATACACCTCTAACCCGATATGGATGGTGTTCATACACCTCTAACCCGATATGGTGAGTGCTCATACACCTACAACCCGATATGGTGGTTTCTATACACCTACAACCCAATATGGTGAATATATGCACACCTCCAACCTGAGACACTTTGTAAAGGTGAGGGAAAAATACTCTTAGGAGTGATGAATATAATACCAAGTAAGGGTTTGGCTAATACCTTGATAGGTGATACACCTAAAGTGATTGATAGTGGACAACTTTGTATCAACAATGCTTCAACCTGATATAATTCCATATCAATTGATGATGGTTAGACAATTCAAATATGTGACTTATGACCAATACACTACATGAGATATGTGATAAGTTAGTGGATAAAGTATTAGGATGGGAAATACCCTAATACAAGATAAATTGATGAACTTAAGTAAGTTAAAAGTGATCAGGGAAGTGATACACCAATGCATGAAAAGTATCACATCCATCACTTCAAGGTTGATGCACCTTGATGCACCTTAAATCCAATATATTTGGATAAGTAACGCATGAAGTGTGTCATGTCAATGGTTACATTGAGATGTTAATGGGCCTTATGAGCCATGTGGTTAGTTGTTGCCTAGTGAGAGGTGACAAGATGTTTAATGGGTCTTGTGAGCCATGTGGTTAGTTGTTGCCTAGCAAGAGGTGATAAGATGTTTAATGGGCCTTGTGAGCCATGTGAATAGTTGTTGCCTAGTGAGAGGTGACAAGATGTTTAATGGGCCTTGTGAGCCATGGGAATAGTTGTTGCCTAGTGAGAGGTGACAAGATGTTTAATGGGCCTTGTGAGCCATGTGGTTAGTTGTTGCCTAGTGAGAGGTGACAAGATGTTTCATGGGCCTTGTGAGCCATGAGAATAGTTGTTGACAAGATGTTTATAAAAGTCTCATGTAAGAAATAATAATGATCAAAATAAACTATGAAATGGAAAGTTATTTTTAATAATAATAATAAATGGATACAATAATAGTAATCAAATCTTGTTCATGCATGCTTTATGCTTATAGCCAAATAAGAGCTATAGTGTTTTGAATATGTTTAAAGGATATAAGAGGAATACTTATATTATATAAAGGATGTGAATAAGTATGATGGCTTGGCCAAGGTAATGCCTAGTAAAAGTGATGTGGTATTCAGTAATGAGATGTGCATGATTGGTAATAACCCAATACCTGGTTGTTAATCACATGATTGGTAATAACCCAATACATTGTTGGTAATCACATGATTGGTAATAACCCCATACCTGGATATTAATCACAGGATTGGTAATAATCCAATACCTTGTTGTTAATCACAGGATTGGTAGAGTCTAATACCTGGCTATTAATCACAGGATTGGTAATAACCCAATACCTAGTTGTTAATCACAGGATTGGTAGAGTCCAATACCTGGCTGTTAACCACAGGATTGGTAATAACCCAATACCTGGTTGTTAATGATAGGATTGGTAATAATCCAATACCTGGATGTTAATCACAGGATTGGTAATAATCCAATACCTAGCTGTTAATTACAGGATTGGTAGAGTCCAATACCTAGCTATTAATCATAGGATTGGCAATAACCCAATACATGGTTGTTAATCACAGGATTGGTAATAACCCAATACCTGGCTATTAATCACATGATTGGTAGAGTCTAATACCTGGCTGTTAATCACATGATTGGTAATAATCCAATATCTGGCTGTTAATCACGGGATTGGTAGAGTCCAATACCTGGCTGTTCATCACAGGATTGGTAATAATCCAATGCATGGCTGTTATCTCAGGGTTGGTAATAACCCAACACCTGGCTATTATCAAAGGATTGGCATATTCCAATGCCTGGAATGGTTGCACAGGATTGGCATAGTCCAATGCCTGGACAGAATATGATGATGTATACTCACATGAATGGTACAATTCAATATCTAGTTAGCAGATTGGCTGAGGTCAACAGGTAGAAATGAGAATGATTCATGGATGCCATACCATGATAATGAGTATCACAGGATAAGTTTGAGATATTGATATAGTATGATGGGTAAATGTCATGCATGTTCTTCATATTCTTTATAAAGTGAATAGATGATTTACAGCTCTATCATAGATAGTTGCAATGCTTTAAAAGATGAGAATATTCTAAACTACTTATCCTCTGCTCAGTATAATACAATTTAACTATGATTATAACATTATTGGTGGAGAGTTATATCTCTTGCTGGGACAATTGTCTCACCCCGTGGGATCCACATTTTTTTAGGTGGATGTGCATGAGGGGGATTGAGACTGTACTATAGAGAAAGAACAACAGCAACAGGGACAGTAGTGACAACTCAGGTTGAGTGTACTGACTTTTGTGTCTTGTAGATAGAAGTCCTATGTGTTGTCTCTGTACTCTCAGGTCCTTGGATTTAGTATGTGTTGGTTTTATGAACAATCTGAGATTTTGGCTTGTATGCCTCGAGGTTTGATGTTGCTTTAAGTATATGTTTTGAGAAAGCAACTATTATATGTTGTCCTTGAGAAGAAATGGTACAGTGTATGTACAATATATGATCAATGTGAATATCAGGTTTTGGTTATTCCTTAAATAGTTTTCCTAGAAATGGATCTCTTTGCAAAAAAATGGTTTTAATTTTTAGTGATTTTTTTTAATCTGTTGTTTATGTTTATTCCACTTAATTAGTAATGATTTGTTTGTCGTTTTGACAACTGTCGTTACATGTTTGGTATCAGAGCTTAAGCTTCGCTGAGTCTACAGAGATATAGGACTAAGGTGTCGAGTATGTTCTAAAGGTACCTCAGTATATCTTATAGTGACTTATGCTTATGTAGAAGAAGGGATATAACTCAAAGATGTCTGGAGAACATGAGGGACATGTTGCTGAGAGAAATGTTGCTGCACCAGTAGGAGGTGCAAGGGATTAGGCAAGAGAGGAACCAGTGCCTGAGAATCCCCATGTTGATGAAGTCATGATAGAAAACCCAGACTTTCATACTCTTTTTGGGCAATTCATGACCACAATGATGCATATGGCAGACCAGATGCCAACACCACCACCTAGGGCACCAGTTCCCAATGAGGGACATGGGTCTGGTAAGACTTTTGAATGACTACGCCGTGTGGGAGCCATAGAATATGTCGGGACATCTGACCCAGCAGATGCTGATCTATGGTTCACTGAGTTAGAAAAGGCTTTTAAGATCCTTAGTATTCCAGATGCTGACAAAGTCAAACATGTTGTATACCTTTTGAAGGGTAGTGATGGACACTGGTGGGCCATAGAAGAAGTAAAAAGGAATGATGAAGAGGTTGATTGGGAGGAATTTTGACGAGAAATCTTCAATAAGTATTTTCCAAGGACATATTTAGATGAAAAGATCTCACAGTTTGAGAAGGTTCAACAGGGAACCATGTCAATAAATGAATATGAGGCTAAGTTTATGGAACTTTTGTGGTTTTGTCCTCAAATGGCAGCTATTAAGTAGGAGAAGATTCAACATTTTGAGAAAGGACTGAATGCTGAGGTGTCTATCTCCGCATGTGCATTAGAAAGTAGAGAGCGATTTGCCACGTTCATGGAATATATCAGGAGGATAGAAAGGTCTCTGACAAAGAAATAGGAGACAAACATCAAACAAAAGTCTACACAGTCACAAGAACTGTTGATTAGTGGTACTAAATAGCCAAAATCTTCATTATCACCAGTTCAAAAACAATATGGTGCACCAATGTGGAAGTCGCCAAGTGGGGACCGAGCTTGCCACAAATGTGGACAGATAGGACATCTGAGGTGGCAGTGTCCAAGAAGAAATAATAAGGTGACCCGACAGATGAGACATTAGATAACCCGTAAAGGTAACATGTCTAATAGAACTTTTCATTCTGAATTGTCTTTCATTTTTCTTCTCTCTGCCTACTGATTATAAGTAAGGTAGTTATTGTTGAGCTTTCTTTAATTAGTCCTATGAGTACAAGAAGAAGAGATAAAAAGGATGGGAACTTATATTCAGTCCAAAATTCTCTTATATGTTTTGAAATTTCTCTCTTCATTAAGGAAGGGAAGAGATGTAAAAGAAACACCAGAGAAAACCTGAGATACTAAGTAGTAAAATTTAAAGAGATGTTAAAAGTATGAAACATAATATAAAACAAATGCATACTACCTAATTTCAGTTCTTGAATACCCTGGCCAGGTATTCATCTATTGAAGACAAGGTAAGTATGACACTCTTAGATTGTTATCTTTCTGATTACTCTAATCAAGTGGTCATTTTCAGACAATATAAATAGATGAATGAGGTAGAAGATGTGGCATAGATATTTCTACCACATCCTAATTGATATACGAAGGAATCTGAATTAATTATATGTCAACATATAAAAAAAAGAAGATGATTAGTATAATGTATACCTTGGTATGAGGACCTAGAGGTAACAGTTACCTGATGAGAGGTAACAATGTTCAGTGATGAACTGAGGGTTTGAATACCCATATCTAGTAATCATGGTGATGATGATACTAAGGGATTATGACATGTAATCATCTCTATAATTCCTATACAGATGGAAAAGAACCTAGGATGAAACAAGAGTAAATGACTCATGAATAGTTGAAAGTTCATGCAATAATCGGAGGAGATGATAATCTCTTCTCTTTGATAAACAACCCTGAGTAATGATGGGGTGATAAAAGGAATATGTTCCTTTGTGTTCTTTCCCTTCAGGGACATTGCAATCAAGTGAGTCTTATGACACTTGATGTGCATATGTTAAAAATGTTCAATTGTTGGATACTTAGAAAAGTATCAGTTTGTCTTGGACTTTGGTTCCAAGATAAAGATATGTGTAACAAGTAATGTCCCAAGATGAAAGAAGATGATTTATGTTGGTTACCTGGAATGGCCAATTGTGAAATTAGTTTAGTTACATAAAATACTATGGACATCATATGTTAGGGGTTTAATGCTCTGCATAAACATAACATCAATAAGGATGTACTCATTGAATGAACAATTGTAGAATCATTGTGGGAAAAACTTATCAAGCTAAAAATAATTCCTTAGAAAGTGTTATCTGACACAGAGTTGACTCTACAGTCAATAATGAAAAGGATAGTGGAGTATGTGTCCTTTGTGATCGATTCTATGATAATCCTGTGTGAAAGGACTTTGTGTTGGTCAAAGTTCTATGGAATCTCCATGACATTAAGATGTTATGTGGAGACTTAATGATATGATGAATGAATAATATCTGTCTCCCTGTACCTGGGATTTTGGGGACAAAATCCTTGTTAGGGGTTTATAACTTGTAACGACCATGACCTGGGTTATGAGGTAACCCTATTTGTTTTGGCTAGTAAAGTTGCTTAGAACTATAATATAATCCTCTAAGGTGTTTTGTTATCATGAAACATACTTATGTTCCAAGTTTGGTCCTGATTGAATGTTGTTTGAGCAATGTTCCTTTATTTTGGAACAAAGTGCAATTTACCTAAGATGAGGGGTTATATTGAAAAATTTCACAAATTTAAACATGCCTTAAGTTCTTTGGCATCATAAGAGAGAGATTGATGCTAAGGGGAGTCTTGTGGAAAGCCTAAATTTCAAGTTGCAACTTGTTTGAATAATGTTAGTGCATTGTACACCAATTTTGGTACAAATTGTAATTTACCCAAAATGTAGGGTTGATATGCAAAGTACCACCTATAGAGTATCCCTACTCCCTCCTAGTATCATGTAGAGGAGATATAAATAAGGAGACACCATGTTTGAATCAATTATGAATGATGGTAATCTTGGTGATGAAATGACCAAGAAAGGGGGTTGAATATGAAACCCTAACTTGAGTTGTATCAAGTTGAAAAGCTTATATATGAGTGCCTATTGGCCAATGAGCCAAGGGACGAGCCTCATATCATCTTGTGAACTTTTTACAAAGTCCATATCGTGCAAATTACATCAAAGAGGTGAAGTGTATCGGGTTACAACTTCCTTAGAAAAGTTGTATCGGGTTGTGGATAAAGTGGTGATTTAGTTGATATATTTTATTCAAAAGGATAGGTAATGGACGAAAATTCATCCCTTGCTTATCCTCAATTGTTTTGCATGTCAAGATAAATGTTTATGCATGCATGTACACGTGTCATCCATGCATGGACACGTGGAACCTACTAGCTCAAATTGATGACACCTCATTTTTACCTTCCTTCATGAGCAACAAGTATGTATACCCCTAGTTTCACCCCTTAGTGAAAATTTTCGACCCTTACCACCCTCCTACCCTAAGGTATCGTGCATAGATCTCTTGTATCATGCAGGAGTGAAAATATATCGTGCATAGGTTCTTGGATATCGACCATAGCAAGATCATATCGGCCAAGTAGGTTGATATCAGCCAAGAAGGGTGATATCGTCCAAGAAGGGTGATATCGGCCATAGTGAAGTGTTTTTGGCCCCAAGTGAGAGGGATATCGGCCACAAGTGGTGGCATATCGTGCAAGGGTTGTGAAGTATTGTGCAAAGGTGCTAGATCAAGAAGGATCTCAAATATTAACCCTAAGGTGAGGCCATGATCATCTTCAACCTTGGATTGAAGCATGATTTTAGGGTATTGATCTTCTTTTCTTTTGTTCTTCACTAATTGCTTATCCATGGTGATTCCTTGTATATGAAGGAGTTGTGAACGAGCCTTGGACTTTTGATAAGTCATCTTCAACCTTAGGAACATGGAGATTTGGAGCTTGGAGCTTTGAAGTTGTTCTTAAGGTGGGTTATATAACTTGAACTCAATCATGTTATTATTCATCATCTAAATTGTTATACTTAATGAATTACTTTTAATTCCGAAATTTCCTAAAATAGTTGATGCAATTATTATCTCTAGTAGTTTCTTAGACCTGTTTCCATGAACTATAACTGTTAGAATGGAGGTCTAGAGCTTGAAGAATATGGTATCACTTTGTAAAAGTGATATCGGGTTCAAGTATTTACACAAGTAGCTCCAACCCGATATGGGTATGTCTTGCCCAATATACTTGCATGATATGCTTGCATGATAGGAAGTCAAGTATATACTCCATGCACGATACAAGGTTAAAAGTATACTTATAAGTTGATATGAAACCCTAATTTAGGTAACCCAATATAAGTGAAGAATAGCAAGTGTTATTGCACGATATGGTAGCCCGATATGGCAAACCCTAACCCGTCATGGCCAAACCTAGATGGTGAGCCACCCGATATGGTGATTGAATGTACCTCTAGCCTGACATGGTGATGGTGTAATACCCCATGCACGATATGGGTCACACATACAAACACCTCTAGCCCGATATGGATGTTGTTCATATACCTCTAACCTGATATGGATGGTGTTCATACACCTCTAACCCGATATGGTGAGTGCTCATACACCTCCAACCCGATATGGTGGTGTCTATACACCTACAACCCAATATGGTGAATATATGCACACCTCCAACCTGAGACACTTTGTAAAGGTGAGGGAAAAATACTCTTAGGAGTGATGAATATAATACCAAGTAAGGGTTTGGCTAATACCTTGATAGGTGATACACCTAAAATGATTGATAGTGGACAACTTTGTATCAACAATGCTTCAACCTGATATAATTCCATATCAATTGATGATGGTTAGACAATTCAAATATGTGACTTATGACCAATACACTACATGAGATATGTGATAAGTTAGTGGATAAAGTATTAGGATGGGAAATACCCTAATACAAGATAAATTGATGAACTAAAGTTAAAAGTGATAAGGGAAGTGATGCACCAATGCATGAAAAGTATCACATCCAGGACTTCAAGGTTGATGCACCTTGATGCACCTTAAATCCAATATATTTGGATAAGTAACGCATGAAGTGTGCCATGTCAATGGTTACATTGAGATGTTAATGGACCTTGTGAGCCATGTGGTTAGTTGTTGCCTAGTGAGAGGTGACAAGATGTTTAATGGGCCTTGTGAGCCATGTGGTTAGTTGTTGCCTAGTGAGAGGTGATAAGATGTTTAATGGGCCTTGTGAGACATGTGAATAGTTGTTGCCTAGTGAGAGGTGACAAGATGTTTAATGGGCCTTGTGAGCCATGTGAATAGTTGTTTCCTAGCGAGAGGTGACAAGATGTTTAATGGGTCTTGTGAGCCATGTGGTTAGTTGTTGCCTAGTGAGAGGTGACAAGATGTTTCATGGGCCCTGTGAGCCATGAGAATAGTTGTTGACAAGATGTTTATAAAAGTCTCATGTAAGAAATAATAATGATCAAAATTAACTATGAAATGGAAACTTAGTTTTAATAATAATAATAAATGGATACAATAATAATAATAATCAAATCTTGATGATGCATGCTTCATGCTTATAGACAAATAAGAGCTATAGTGTTTTAAATATGTTTAAAGGAGATAAGAGGGATACTTGTATTATATAAAGGATGTGAATAAGTATGATGGTTTGTCCAAGGTAATGCCTAGTAAAGGTGATGTGGTATTCAGTAATGAGATGCACATGATTGGTAATAACCCAATACCTGGTTGTTAATCACAGGGTTGGTAATAACCCAATACCTGGTTGTTAATCACAGAATTGGTAATAACCCAATACCTGGATGTTAATTACAAGATTGGTAATAATCCAATACCTGGTTGTTAATCACATGATTGGTAGAGTCCAATACCTGGTTGTTAATCACATGATTGGTAATAACCCAATACCTGGATGTTAATCACAGGATTGGTAGAGTCCAATACCTAGTTGTTAATTACAGGATTGGTAATAACCCAATACCTTGCTGTTAATCATAGGATTGGTAATAATCCAATACCTGGCTGTTAACCACAGGATTGGTAGAGTCCAATATCTGGTTGTTAATCACAGGATTGGTAATAACCCAATACCTAGTTTTTAATCACATGATTGGTAATAACCCAATACCTGGTTGTTAATCATAGGATTGGTAGAGTCCAATACCTGGATATTAATCATAGGATTGGTAATAATCCAATACATGGTTGTTAATCATAGGATTGGTAGAGTCTAATACTTGATTGTTCATCACATGATTGGTAATAATCCAATGTCTGGCTGTTATCTCAGGGTTGGTAATAACCCAACACTTGGCTGTTATCAAAGGATTGGAATAGTCCAATGCCTAGAATGGTTGCATAGGATTGGCATAGTCCAATGCCTGGACTGAATATGATGATGTATACTCACATGACTGGTACAATTCAATATCTAGTTAGCGGATTGGCTGAGGTCCATAGATAGAAATGAGAATGATTCGTGGATGCCATACCATGATAATGAGTATCATAGGATAAGTTTGAGATATTGATATAGTATGATGGGTAAATTACATACATGTTCTTCATATTCCTTATAAAGTGAATAGATGATTTACTGCTCTATCATAGATAGTTGTAATGCTTTAAAAGATGATAATACTCTAAACTGCTTATCCTCTGCTCAGTATAATACTATCTAACTGTGATAATAAAATTGTTGGCGGAGAGTTATATCTCTCGCTCGAACAATTGTCTCACCCCGTGGGATCTACATTTTTTTAGGTAGACGTGTACGAGGGGGATTGAGACCATATTGCAGAGAAAGGACAACATCAACAGGGACAGTAGTGACAGCTCAGGTTGAGTGTACTATCGTGTCTTATAGATAGAAGTCCTATGTGTTGTCTCTGTACTCTCAGGTCCTTGGATTTAGTACGTGTTGGTTTTATGAACAATCTGAAATTTTAGCTTGTATGCCTCGAGGTTTGATGTTGCTTTAAGTATATGTTTTGAGAAAGCAACCATTATATGTTGTCCTCGAGAAGAAATGGTACAGTGTATGTACAATATATGATCAATGTGAATATCAGGTTTTGGTTATTCCTTAAAGAGTTTTCCTAGAAATGGATCTCTTTGCAAAAAAATGGTTTTAATTTTTAGTGATTTTTGTAATCTGTTGTTTATGTTTATTCCACTTAATTAGTAACGATTTGTTTGTCATTTTGACAACTATTGTTACAACTACTAAGTCGAAATTGGTTCCATATAAGGTCTATGGAAGAGTCGGAATCCACTATCGAACCTCATGGTCAGTACATGTGTACAAAGCAGAGACATACTTGTCAACTGTAACATGTGACATATAGTCAACAGTGAAAGTCCTATCCTACCTTAGTACATGTCACGATGCTAGTGAAAGTAAGCTACGAATTGCAACCACACTCCTACTAGGGTATGGCCCGTAACCAATCTTGTAAAACCTCATAAGCATCAATTCACTGATATATGGCCCGCAGGTGCACTCCTTCCAGGGTATGACCCACAACCAATCCTGTGAATGCATATACTCAATAGTATATGACTCCAAGCTTTCACTAGGGAAAGCGTGTTTCACCATCCAACAAGTGTTGACACTGAGATGGATCTATGGCACATGGAAAAACTATATGATTAAGTTTCACTTGATTAGTTTCATCAATTAAGTGTCTATTAGTGTCAATCAAGTTACAACATATAAAGTCACAACAAAATCTACAAAGATAAGGGCATGAAACAACTCCAGAAGATATAAAACATATATGGTGTGAACTTGTCACACTATCATCACATGATACCTGCATCACTGCCATTCACCACATCATCAATACCAAAGTCACATACTATGGGATATCAACCTCTAAACTCATCATTGGGAAATTTCATCTCCTAATAGGCAGTAAGCCACTGCCAAGTCATAGGACCCATTCACATCATTCATGTATCACAAGTGCCTCAACATGCCTCATGAAGGAGCCTTCAACTTGTTTCATATCATAGTCACCATAACATACACTAGCTATGATTATCAAGCTCATAACGCATGCATGGTTAGAAGTTCATAAACAAGGTGGATAACATCACACACTATAGTCATTCCATGAAAGAGAAACAAGAATGATCATTGCACATTATTAGGGTTAGGGTTCCTTCTTAGCCGATTAGGGTTTACAAATCTAGGTTCAACCATCAACCCTAGATTCACCACCTCCCTTCATCTTGGAGTATATTAGGGTTAAGGAAAATCATTAGAGTTGATTATTAACCTAAACAACAAATATATATATATATATATATGTGTGTGTGTGTGTGTGTGTGTGTCTTATACATTTCTCATACAAGAATAACATTATGTGTCACAACATATCTCTCAAGCACCCATCAGTCATTTGTCTACACCAGTCAACCAATTAGGTCAAGACCACTCAACCCACAACATGTCATGACCGCGACACATATGGTGTCTAGGCCGCGACACCCCTCAAGTTTGACCTCCTACACCCTCATGTATGGATCCATCTTGGGTTAGGGTTCCAACCACTCATAAGGATGTCACGACCCCAAGGGACATGGCTATCTAAACTTCAAGACAAAGCATCATGTCGCATACCAGAGTCAACATGTCACGACCTATCTCTCAAGGTCATACCATGACCAAGACAAGGGTAAGACCATGAACCAAAAAAACTAGGGCAACAACCCATCCAAAACATGGGTAAACATAACCTTGATCACCAAGTGTCGCGACCTTAAACAACACTAGGTCCATCCCAACAAAAGGGAAGCATCTCGACTAAGACTAGCCATGGTCATGACCAACAAGTAGATGGGTGTCTCGATCATCCTAAGGGATGATATCTTGGTCTCAAAATAGGAACAAAACTAAGGGGAAAACCATAATTATCAAGGAGGGAAAACCCATGCAAACGGTCATCAAGAAACCTAGGTCATGGATCATGAAACCACCAAGAGAGGATCTTATCCAAGGCAGAGAAACCATGATCAAGATGTTCAAAACAAAACCTAACCTCCCCTCAACATATAGGTACACAAACACCATGCATGAGAGCAAGACCAAGGTCAAAATATAGGGAAGAACCTCTAAGCATATCCACCACAAAAACGGTTGCATGTAGATTAGAGTTTCATATTTCTACCAAACCAATCAAGATATCCCCACCAAAAAAGTTCTATAGATTATCATTATCTACTAGAATGATAAGGAAGCATTTTAGAGAGAGAATACAATATCAAACATGCATAAAAGAGTGCAATAATAGTGTAGTTTAAGTGTTATATAACCCACCTTAAGAAGATCACCAACAAGGATTCCAAACTCCAAGATCAAGAGCTCCAAGAACACGATCCAAGGGTTGAAGAAGCTCCACCAAAAGCTCCACTCTCGACCATAAGATCACCTCAAGAAGGAGAATACACCAAGGTCAAGATCATCTAAGAAAAGAGAGGCAGAAAGCTCTGGGCCGAGCCAAAAGATAAAAGGAGAAAGAGAGAATAAACCCTCCTCACACTTGGGTTTGCCTTCTCAAAACATGGTTTATGACCCTTGTGGTGAGGAATCTCTCCCAAAACGACCACCATGGAGGAACAATGGTCTAGGGCCAAGAAAAGAGAGGAAGATGGAGGTAGGAGATCAAATGAAATGTCATAAAAGAAGATAAACACTTACAAAGGTTGAAGATGAGTTATGGTTGCCACAAACACCACGTGTAATAAGAGATTGGGTCACCAAGCTCCAAGGACGGATCTCCTTGCTCCACCAAGCCCCAAGAACAAGAAAAAGAGAATGAAGAAGGTGGAGGGCCAAAAGGGTTACACGCATGAAGAGATAAGGGGTTATATAGATGGAAGATGAGAGAGAAGGCAAGGAATGATGTGTCAACACTCCAAGGTACCAAGGGACACTTGTCCACTCAAAAGACCAATGTGCATCCATATGAAACCACCTTAACCATACATGCAATACATGGTGATACACTCTAGGTTGGGTCTCGACCACCTTAGTCACCCACATGGTCGTGGTCACAACCCTCCCATGGATCACCATCCTTGGTCGCACCAAGCACCATCAATCATCACTAGGTTGAGACAAGAGATATCCACAAAACCTAGGTCGAGACATCCTACAAGAAGGCAACCATCTTGACCCAAGACCACCTTGGCCGAAGCCCCACCATCTATAGGGGGTGTCTCAACCGTGACACCATCCAAACCATCCCTAGGTCATGACCTAGGTCAAGACAACACATCACATACACATAGGTCGAGACATGCAACACTCGTAGGAACACTAATCATCACTAAGGGTGACACTCCTCAACCAAGCACCAAACAAGGTGCCCACTTATTTCTCTCTCCCCTACATGATGTCAAGATAGAGAAGAAACACTCTAGAGGTGTCAAATTGCACATTAACCCCCTACTTTTGGTCAATTGTAATTTGCACCAAAACTAGAACAAAGAAGATTCAAACAAGATCAAACTTGAAACTTTAGCTTTCCACAAGCCCTAATTACATCTCAAAAGATTAGAGCAAGGTTCTAAGAACATTATTAGGTAAAAGAAAATAGGATTACCCCAAAACTCGGGTCAGGGGTCTTACAAGCCATAAACCCCTAACAAGGATTTCACCCTAAAATCTTAAGAGAAAAGAGAGGGTTACTTCCTCCTCATCTATTCCTTAATCTCCCATGTGGATTTCTCAACACCACACTAATGACACAAAACCTTCACAAGAACTATGTATTTCTTCTTTAGCTTCTTCACTCTCCAATCAAGGATCAACACTGGACCTTTCACATAGGACATATCCTCATCAAGCTCCACCTCCACATACTGTAGCACTAACTCTGTATCAGGATGCCACTTCCTCAACATACTCACATGAAACACTAGATGAAACCTGTGCAACTCAGGTGGCAACTCCAACTTATAGGCCACCTTCCCAATATGGGCCACCACAAGGTAAGGTCTCATAAACATGGGGGGCAACTTACCCTTCTTCCCAAAACTCAAAAAACCTTTCCAAGGAGAGACCTTGAGGTACACTCTGTCTCCCACTTGGAAGGTCTACGGTAGTTGTCTGCATATGACTTCTTCCTATCTTGTGTTGCCTTCAACTATTATTGAATCACCTTGATCTTTTTTGTCGTCTATTGTACAAGCTCAGGACCAAAAGTTGATACTCACCTGACTCATACCAATATAAAGGAGACCTGCAATGTCTCCCATACAATGCCTCATATGGTGCCATGTTGATGCTTCACTAAAAATTATCATTGTAGGCAAACCCCATCAAACTAAGGTGGACGTCCCAACTGCCCAAAAATTGAAGGACACAAGCTCTCAGCAGATCCTCCAAGGTCTAAATGGTTCTCTCAGATTGACCATATGTATGTGGGTGGAAAGTAGTGTTGAACCTCAACTATGTACCCAAAGTTGTGTGCAATCGTTCCTAAAAGTGACTCCTGAACTAAGGACCTCTATCAGAAATGATAGTTGTTGGAACACCGTGCAAATGCACTATCTCATCAACAGATATCTAGAAAAGCTTCTCAACTATATATGTTGTCTTCATAGGAAGGAAATGCTCTGACTTGGTCAACCTATCAATGATCACCCAGATGGAATCATGACCTTTGACTATCCTAGGTAGACCAACAACAAATTCCATGGTCACATGATCCCATTTGCACTGTGGTATGGACAACGGTTGCAATGTCCCTACAATATTTTGGTGCTAGGCTTTAACCTACTGACACACAATGCATCTCGCAATGAACTCATCTACATCTTGCTTCAAGCCAGGCCACCAATTCATGTCCTTGATATTATGATAAATCTTGGTGCTACATGGATGCATAGCATACATATACAAGTGAGCTTCCTCCAAAACCATCTTTCTTAGATCATCAACATCAGGAACCACAACTCTGCCATGGTAACAAATTGTCCCCTCATTTGATTCATGGAAGCCATCATGCTTCTTACTTCCAAACTCTGATCTAATATGCTGTATCACAATATCAACCTATTGTGCCTCTCAGATCTGCGGTCTCAGCATGGACTTCACTTGAAATTGTGCTAACAACCCTGCCAGTAAGGAAACCTCTAGCTTAACATTCATCTATTATGGCATGCCAAGGAACACAACTACACCTTCTCTATAGATGATGATGAAGAAAACTTCCTACTCAGCACATCTACCACGACATTCAACTTCCCTAGATGGTAATCAATCATGCAATCGTAATCCTTTATTAGCTCCATCCAATACCACTATCTTATGTTCAACTCCTACTATGAAAAGATATACTTCATATTATTTTGATCTGTGAACATTTGACACTTCTAGCCATAAAGGTATGGTATTTAGATCTTCAAGGCATGAACCACAACAACTAACTCTAGGTCATGGGTTGTGTAGTTCTCCTCATGTTTCTTAATCTGTCGAGAAAAAAAAAGAAACTACATGCTTAACCTGCACCAGCATGCAACCCAAACCATTCCTGGACACATCATAGAAGGCAGCGTATCCCTTTCTTGGCTTAGGTAAGACCATAACTGGTACACTAGTCAACTTCTACTTCAACATCTGAAAGGCACGCTGACATCTGTCATCCCAGACAAACGACACACCCTTCCTTGTCAAATTTGTCATGGGTAGAGCTATAGTGTTGAAGCTCTTGATGAACATCCTATAATAACCTACCAAACCTAGAAAGTTGTGTACTTCTGTCAGTGTCTTTGGCTGCTCCAACTCTGTCATGGACTCAACCTTCTTGGAATCCATAAGAATACCCTCATCAGAGATAATGTGATGTCCCCAAATTTTCTAAAGCTTAATCTAGTATGTAACGTCTAAATTGAAACCCTCACCTCAGTGAGAATCCAGATTTAAATACCACACATTAGGCTAAGAAGAAGAAAATCAGAGGAAGTCAGAAGGAACAATAGTAGCACATGCACATGAACAATAATAAAACCATACAACACATGTTCACCATTCAACATATCATTACAACATGAATTGTTACAACATTTGATATTACATGTTGAACAACAAACTTTTACACATACATGTACTACCACTAAGCAACATGATCTTAAGACAATAGGTCCACCTGTACATCAGCTCACCATACAACTCTCAACTACCCTGGTTCTTCAAGATCATATGTCCACAACCTAAACAAAAGATTGCATGTGGTACATGTCAGCACAATATTCAATAATATTGTACCGAGTACGACTACATGTCTTTTATATACCTCTCATTACTAAGCTTAAGAATAAGATAAAACTATTACTTGGCAGTTATAAAGAAATATAAGAAAAAGCATATACTTGCACAAAGATGTTCATTAACAAAAGAGAACACATATTTTAAGAACATTTTCCATTATATCATCCATGCATTGACCGCCGAAGGTTGAATGCATTAATGGCCTTATGATCAACTACTAAAGAGTTGGATCATTTCATAATGTGATCAGACTACCAAAGAGTTGGATCACTTTCAAGTACTTGACTACCAAAGAGTTGAAGTACTTTATTTTCCAGCACTTTACTACCAAAGAGTTGAAGTGCTTAGATATAATGGAACATATATATTATGTTTCATGTGTTCATAGCCATAAGTATGAAAAATAAAGCAAGATATCATACCAGAACAATCAATTCATCCAATACCATATGCCAAGTATTTTACTACACGTATAACACAAGCATATTGTATAATAAGCCAAGTAAGAGATAATGGCATACCTTGATCAAGACAATCATCAGATTTCCCTCATGTCAACTCTAACCTCTAGGTCAAACCCTGATTCATACAAGACCGTGTACTATCATCAGATTCTCATCATCTTAACCCAACTATGTCCATTAGGGTTTAGCTTAGTTCATTAGGATATGTGCATTATTACTTGCATTCTTGTCTTAGAATTATCTTTCTGATATTTTTTTTCCATATTATGGTTCATTATTTGAACATTAGGTTCCATATCCTTTTTGTGCACATATTAACCCTAGTTTATATACATTATTCAAATACAACCCATGTATTAAGGGTCATCTTCATATAACATGTATTCTGTGCATTTTGTTGATCCCAAATTTACATATTATCTTCCAATTACTGATATGAGGATGTTCATTGAATTTCATCATTTATTGAGTATATATTTATTTATTGCATTTTATTTAGGGTTATTAGCCCTAGATAGACATTCTAAGCAAAATACATGATTTTGTGTCATAACATGATCATATTTGACGTTACATGAATTCTAAAACACATTTGAGAGTTACTGATATATTCTCATAATTTTTTGTCATTATTTGATATTTATTACTCTTAAAACAAGTGTAATACATCTTACATTATATCACTATCATTTAAGAATAAAAAGGCTAATATTATGGTTCCATCTTATTCTACTCATTTTTATAAACATTATGATACCTTGTTTGTATTTTTCGGATGAGCGTACTAATTCTATGAATTATTGAACATCTACACATTTTCTAGAATTTTCGAGTTCATAATTACCTGTAGCAAATCGGTGGTTGCCACGTGGCCATTTGGGTGCATGCTACTTCTTATCTGAGCCGGTCTGATTCAAGCGGTTGGGTCAGTTTAAGGCTTGATTTGGGAAATTGGACCCGGTCTGGGCCTTATCTCTCACGCGGTCTCTGACCCTCTTTCTCTCCCTCGCGTATCGCGGAGTCCGCGATTCAGACCCGCAGGTCGCCGCCACAAGGGAAGACATCGGTGAGCAATCGGCCGTCCTCCAGCGATCCTAGCAACCTGCTTGATCTCCGTTGAGGTTCGGCCTCTCTCCCTCCACGTCGCCGGCCTCTTGGCTTCGGTGCTGGGGGCTCCTTCGGGAAGATTGGGGAGCTCGCTACCACTTGTGTCTGCTGCAGCGGAGAAGAAGAGGCGAAAGGCCTCTGCTCATCCAAGCTTCTGCCGAAACCCTCCATTGTCTTCGCCTAGTCTTCCACAACTCCACCGAGGCTCCAGCAGTCAGAAGGAAACACCAATACATCCCTTTCGAACTCAATCTTCTTCCCTGGCCTAACTTGGCTTTGTCAGCATCGTACTTACAATGGTAGGGCACGAAACCACTGTGATTCATCTCCCCTAGAACTGAGCTTTGTTTTCCCTCCATTATCTTCCTCCGCTCTTCCTTCTACCTCTGTTCTCTACTCTCAACCACCACCTGCTCTCCTTGGTGGAGAGGCAATGGGAGTGGAGGGCTCGTTCCAGCAGTACACTGAACTAATGACCACAAATGAACTGTCAGGGTACTCCTTACGACGAGGAGGATGCAACCGTTTGGTCAATCTCACACTCTCTCTCCACATTCTTGAGTAGTGGAGGCACACAGGTCGCCCAAGGAACTGCTCCCTGTCCTTGTTCTAACTGCAAGGTAGGTGATGAACCATAGTCGTCCGATCAGAACATCCAAGGGTTAATGAGGCTCCACGTCTCCAATTCATGGCCTCTCACAACAAAGGAAAAAGGGGGGTCGCGACACATCATATGATTAGCAACTTAGGTCCGCAAATCATCAAATATACACATTATTTCTCAAATTTCAAACCTCAATAACTCCCTTTAGGATACTCCAATTGTCACCAAATTTTAACCTTAAATTTGCTACCCCTTAAGGTACATTCTAATAAATTTTGGTTCCAAAATATCATTGCTTGACCCATCAAACAAATACCTCAAAATGGCACAAACTTAGGGGAAAAAGACATAATATCAACAACAAAAGGCTTTAAACATCCATCTTATTCCAAATTCTTGGAACCCTTGGTATAAACCAAAAGAATAAACTCAAATGTCATTAGATGCTCAAAGATCCAAAAGTTCACTTCATCACATCCTTATCATATCTTATCTTACAAAAACATACATCCTTTCATCATAAAAGCCTATCTCAAATCCTCAAAACTAGACCTTAAACCTTAAAGACAACATTGATCGTCATAAACCATCTTATCTCATCTATATAAGACTTACATCATATCATCAAAACTTATTTCATCTATTCCTTCTATTACATATTCTAGCAAGGCTCTAGACATCTAATCTAGAACTACTCTCTCTTCTAGAACGATGTCATTCACTTTCAGTTAGGTTGCATGACCACCTCCTACTCATACATGTGTGGGGACATAATTTTGTAATAAATATATATATTAAAATATTATATAGTTTTCCTCTGATAAAACATGCGTCAGAGAAAACTATCAACGTTCGATCCGATTGGAATCCAAAACCAAATCCATAAAACGAGTGCCCCACACATAGTAGAGAGAATAGTGCCATAAAAACTAATGAAAAGGGTGAGAACATGGTGTAGACTAGTGTAGCTACTCTAGACAATGAGTGTCATATGTCTAGGGTTTCTCTTCCCTTGATGTACGTCATTTCCAAATAATGCAACGTCTCATACTGCTGCACTATAAGGAAAGAACGACATCTAATGACCTGCTATACAACAAGCACCAATCTAGACCTTGTTCTCAGACATCTAGGTGTTAACCTAGAGGATAGGCCAGATCTAGTCTCTAAAATATGACCAATCTAGCCCTAAAGATTTTTAAAGTTCAAGGTTCTTTAGTTTTGAGTTGCATAATGAGAAAATATTAGGCTTTGTTATTATTCATGCTCTGATACCACCTGTGATGTCCCCATATTTTCTAAAACTTAATCTAGTGTGTAACGTCTAAATTGAATCCCTTACCTCAGTGAGAATCTCAATTTAAATACCACACACTAGGCTAAGAAGAAAAGAAGTCAGAGGAAGTCAGAAGGAACAACAGTAGCACATCACATGAACAATAATAAAATCATACAACACACATTCACCATTCAACATATAATTATAACATGAATTGTTACAACATTTGATATTACATATTGAATAGCAAACTTTTACACATACCTGTACTACCACTAAGCAACAGGATCTTAAGACAACAGGTCCACCTGTACATCAGCTCACCATACATGAGGGCTCTGATCTCCAAACCACGATATAAACACGATTTAAACGTAACGGAAACGGTTCGATTAACAACGGAAGACAAAAATCACGGAAAATTAAAACTTTTCGAGATAAGAGCTTGAATCCATAAAAACTTCTTTCATAAAAGGAGATAAACTGTTTACATCTTTGATAATTACTTCTTGAGTAATTATATACAACATGATACAAAATCTCAAGAACTCAGAATCAAAATCTCAGACCAAAAGACTCCAAGGACCTGAGAGTACAGAGAACACATAGGACTGACTATCTAACTACACAACTCAGTAGTCTGAATCTCCACCTCAGATTTACTGCTGCTCCTGGTGCTGCTGCTGCTGATACTGTCCACCTGCAGACTGATTCCTTCGTCCTCGACGACCACCTAAAAAGGTTGAAATCTACGGGGTGAGACAATTTTAAATAATTGTCCCAGCGAGAGTTATAACTCTTCGCCAGAAGCTTTATTATAACAATTCAAGAACAACATAGGCAATAAAAGCTTTAAGGTAATCAACAGCAGATTGTTATCAATTAGAACAACAACATTTAAGGGATATGAAGAACATGTATACTAAGTAATGTATCTTCAATCAATGTATCTCGTGGATCAACCTAAGAAGATATGCTACGCGGTTGATTATGTTTTACAAACATCATTATGCCCTGCGGAGATGAGGTATACCGCTCATACTCCAACCGATCACTATTAAGTCGCATCGGTATCATACATAGGTCATCAAAAGAGCCGGATTCTTATGACCTCATCTTCCTCAGTCAGTGTGAGGATCAACATGCAGGACATCTAATGTCTCTGCTACTATAGCTTACCAGGGTATTCTGGTACTTCGCTATTAGAGTCACAGTGGCATTCTGTTCTCTCTTCGCCATCGAAAGATTTCTTGTTTATCTCTCATCGATTGCGGTATAAAAGACTTCCTCAGGAGATTAGTGTTTCATCACCCCGGCATAACCCATAGTGAAGGATTGATATATTAAGATACATATACATCAATTCCTACACTAGGATGTAAGGACATTCACATCCATTTTCCCTACATACTCAAAAGTATGTGATCCAGGAGTTCCCTTAGGAAAACCTGTTTCACCATCATTTAACTCCTGACAATGATGGATCTATGATCAGGGCTCTACATGGTATGATTATACTTGATTAGTTAGGTACATTTTAGTATTCTTTTAACATCATACATGTTTTCAAACATTAATCATTAGAACAACAGTTATGAAAGTAGAATACTAAATGTATCAAGTCTAACTCACATAATCATCATTTCTCAATACTCTCATCACAAGTCATCTCTTAAAGCATGACCTTGATGGTATTCATGGCTCTCACAGCCTATCAATCTCATAAGATGCTATTAACAAGGCATCAGGATAAATCACTTATTCATAAAGCTAACAACATGCTTTCAATGAATATAGTATCATCATCCATACCTGGATATGATCATCCTCATATAGGAACCTGCATGGTTAAATCAACTGATAACAATAAATAACTCATTTAAAGAAATTGTATCTCCCTACTCATACAAGAGCTAGGTTTCCCTGATTTTCATCAATTAGGGTTTACTATTCACAATACATGTCATCATCCTAGAATTAGGGTTTACTATTCACCTATTGGTGAATTGATCTCATAACATCACCATGTATGAGAAACATCATCATTAAAGTCCTCAGATAAGATTAAGATTCATCAATTATCATAAATAGGGTTTTCATGATCTCACATAGGTGGATCATACCCTAATCATGTACATTCATATATATTGAAGGTATTTTACTTGGATTTCAACCATAATTGGGATTTTCTCTCTCCTCTTGCTCATAGGTGATGATTACATCCCTCTAGATTGGGTTAGGTCTAATCAACATTGATAAGCCTAGCCAAGTCATCACCATTGTAACCATTGGGGTTTGCATGATAAAAAGGGGTTACCTACTTGAATCCATAAAGGGTATTTTGGTAAAGTTCACCATTGATCATAACATGGGTTAATAAACTAACCACTTGACCCTTAATGTCCCTAGGTATCATTACGGTTTAGGTTGAACAACCATCAAACCATCTAAGCCTTCAAGGCATTAGGCAGACTTATCCTTAAAAATCCCCAATAGGTTTCACACCTTCAACCTTCAAACGATCCTGAGATCGTTTAAGGTTGTAGACCGTTTAGCTTTGGTTGACTTCAAGACCGCATGACACTCAAGACCGTTTACCCTTAAACGATCTTGAGGTCGTTTGCCCAAGATGGGGTGAAGACCGTTTAGTCATAGTTTGACTTCTGAAGTCGTTTGAGCTCATTCAGACCTGAAGTCGTTTGAACTCATTCGGTCTCGAAGTCGTATGAACTCATTCGGTCCTGAAGTCATATGAACTTATTCGGTCCTGAAGTCGTATGAACTCATTTGGTCCTGAAGTCATATGAACTCATTCGGTCCTGAAGTCGTATGAACTCATTCGGTCCTAAAAGCTCAAGATCGCATGGACCTCCAAGGTGATTCAAAGGGTAAACTCGATTAGGGTTTCCTATGTTGAAGCCTTCAATTGGTCTCAAGTTTGCTAACCACTTATCAATTGAGACAATTAGGGTTAGCCTTAACCAATTGGTCACTCAATTGATCCTCAATTGATATCCAATTAGGGTTGGAGTTGGTTCAATTAAGGTCTATAAACATTCAACCATCAACACTCAACAATGTGAATCAAATCAAAGTTGATCCCATCAATTGACCTCCAATTGGGCTCAAACTTGGCCCAAACGGTCTTGAGACCGTTTGCCCAATAATTCATCAAAATTTAAGTTGATTTGATAGGGGTTGAACCTTAATTAAGTCACAAATCAGCAATTTGATTATTTCAATAACCCACTGTAATTGGGCCCTCAATTGATCAAATTACCTTAACTCTAGACCTCCAAACGGTCTTGGGTTGACACCAAACGGTCTTGAGACCGTTTGGATGAGTTCCAAGTGGTCTTGAGACCGTTTTCCCATCCATCCTTTGGACTCTAGTGAAAATTCATCAAGGTTTGATCTATTGAATTGATCATCACATCAATACTTAATTGCAATATGATTTGGTACCGTTGGACCTTCAATTGGTCAACTATACTTGACCCCAGACCTCTAAACGATCTTGGGTGATCCCCAAACGGTCTTGAGACCGTTTGGATGATTCCCTAAACAGTCTTGAGACCGTTTGGGCTAATCAACCCAAAATCACTAGTTAACTCATTGGAATTTCAGCACTGATTTCAATTAGGATTTGCCCTATTAATCAACCTTCAACTCATAACTCGTTTGGAATTTATCCATCAAATTTGGTGAGTCATTAATCAACATCATTATGAACAGTAATCCTAAACAGTCAACACTTGGTCAACCATCTTAAACGGTCTTGAGACCATTTGCCCAAAAAGGGAAAATTAAATAGATTGAAAATCAGAACTTAATTCAATTGGATTTGCTAATTGATTTGCTTATATCTCACGATTCCTTGGAGTTAACCCCTAAAATTTTGTGGGTGATTAACCTACATAATTATAAACAAGATTCCCATACGTTCATCGCTTGCTCAACGCGACCAAATGGTCTTGAAGGCCGTTTGCCTTCATACGACCCTGAAACCGTTTTCCCACCAAACGGTTGTGTAAACCGTATGGGAAATAGGTGGAGGTCGTTTGGTAAAGTGGAAATCCATGAATAAGCATAGGAATTAACGCCCTTATCTTCTACCTCAAGAATAGTAGCAGTTCTTCATGATTTTTCTTGCAAGGATGCAAGGGAAGATAGGGAAGAAGAAGAACTAGCAACTATATGCATAGAAAAAGATGTATAATCAAAGCATAAGGTTTATAGTTATAAAACCCGCCTAAAGGTTGTTCCTTGAGCTCCAAGCTTCCAAGCTTCAGGTCTTTAATGGCGTCTTTGAGCTCCACAGGTCGGCCAAGGTGAATTCTCCAAGGAAAAGTAGGAAAGGAATGGCTAGAAAGATAAAGCTAGGTGAGCTAGCCATGAATTCAACCTTGAAATCGAGTTTCCTCCATGAATTCAAGCAAAAGGGATGATCCAAACTTACCTTGAACTCCCTGGTCGTTCTCCTATGATCCAGAGCTCTTCCTTAGTCAGTTTGAGCAAGGGGGATAAGTGAGGGAATGAAAGAAACGTTCCTTTTCTTGCAAAGGAAGTGGTATATATATTTTGGGAGAAATTTCTCCATAAAGCTTCTACTTTATCCCATTTCTCATCTAAGTCCTTCCTTTCTTCTTTGCTTGTACCTACCCCTTATTTCTAAGGACAATCTCCTTCTAAGGTCAAGAATTGAAGGCAAAGAAGATCAACCCATTACTAAAGTATACATATAAAAGAGCTATTATACTTATTCCTTGATTATTTAATCACAAAGGTGTTCTTTATTATATGATTATTCAAATGAAGTGCCCTTTTCATCATTTCTACTCTAAATGATGACAAAAGTTATAAAAGATATTTTAGAAGATGAAAATTACAAGTTGCACTCCAAATTTTGGGTAAATTGCATTTTACCCCAAAACCAGGGTTTCAAGCACAGGGATTGCTTCCACAACTGCACCTTGGTGCTCAAGCTTGGGAAATCATTCAAACTTTACCATAATCATTCTTATGATGCCTCAACATCATAGGAACATCTCAACATGTGAAAATTGCAAGTTAACCCTTCTAACTGGGTAAATTGCACATAGGTCCCTATATTACAAAACAATACTAAAACATTGTTCAATTAGGGCAGAAATGGAAATATGTGTTCCTCAAGAGTTTAATTACATGCCAAAAGATAATCACCAGTATCTTAATTACATAATTAGGCAAAACACCTAGGGTTAACTCATAACCCAGGTCAGGGATGTTACAAATTATCCACCCCTTACAAGGATTTCGTCCCCGAAATCGATAAAACATATTAAGAGAAAAGAGCAGGGTATTTCCTTCTCATCTCCTCCTCTAGTTCCCAAGTGGTTTCTTCAACACCACGGTGGTTCCAGAGGACTTTCACAAGGCTTATATCTTTCTTCTTTAACTTTTTAGTTCTACTATCAAGGATTGACACTGGTCCTTCCTCATAAGTTATATCTTCATTCAATTCTACTTCCATAGGTTGTAGAACTGACTCGGTATCTGGGTGACATTTCCTCAGCATAGAAATGTGAAACACAGGGTGTAACCTCTGTAACTCTAGTGGCAGCTCTAGTTTATATGCTACCTTTCCAATCCGTTCAATGATTGGATAAGGCCCCATAAATCTAGGAGCTAACTTCCCTTTTCTTCCAAAACGAAGAACTCCTTTCTAAGGCGAGACTTTGAGATACACTCTGTCTCCGACCTGGAACTGTAAGGGTCTACGACGCTTGTCAGCATAAGATTTCTGCCTATCCTGTGCAGTCTTAATCTGTTGTTGTATTACCTTAATCTTTTCTGTAGTTTGCTGCATAAGATCAGGTCCTAACAACTGATCCTCACCAGTCTCATACCAACACAAGGGTGATCTACAACGTCTACCATACAAGGCTTCATAAGGTGCCATATCAATACTATGCTGATAGCTATTGTTATAGGCAAACTCTATCAAGCTTAGGTGTAGATCCCAACTTCCGGTAAACTGGAGAACACATGTTCTCAACAGGTCTTCCAAGGTCTGTATGGTCCTTTCCGACTGTCCATCAGTTTGTGGATGAAAGGCCGTACTAAACCTTAACTGGGCGCCTAAAGCATTATGAAGTCGTTCCCAAAAATGACTAGTGAACTGGGGACCTCTATCAGAGACGATAGTAGCTGGAACCCCATGCAAACACACTATCTCATTTATGTAAATCTGTGCGAGCCTCTAAGCAGTGTAGGTTGTCTTGACAGGTAAGAAATGCGCTGTCTTAGTCAACTTATCAACAACTACCCAAATGGAATCATGTCCTTTGCTTGTCCTGGGTAGGCCAACAACAAAGTCCATGGTAACATGGTCCCACTTCCACTGTGGTATGGGTAAAGGTTGCATTGTTCCTGCAGGCTTCTGGTGTTCAGCTTTAACTTGCTGACACACAGGATACCTCAGAACAAACTCTGCAACATCCTTCTTCATTCCAGGCCACCAATACATATTTTTCAAGTTTCGATACATCTTGGTGCTCCCTGGATGCATGGCATACATCGAAGAATGAGCTTCTTCCAGGACTAACTTCCTCAAGTTGTCCACATCCGACACTATCATCCTCCCATGATAACAGGCTATTTGATCATCTGAGTCATGGAAACCATCTCGTTTCTCACTACCATACTCCGATCTAATCTGCTGAACTACAATATCACCTTGTTGTGCTTCCTTAATCTGCTCTCTAAGGGTAGGTTTAATATGCATCTCAGCTAACAACCCGGCTAACAATGACACCTTCAACCACACATTGTCTTGTCTCAAAGAGATAAGCATATCCCTTTTAGAGTATACTAAAGAGTTTAGTTGTGCCCTTTCCATGGTTGATGTTGCTGATTTCCTACTCAAGGCATCAGAAACCACATTAGCCTTCCCCAAATGGTAATCAATTGTACAATCGTAGTCCTTGATTAATTCCATCCAGCGGCGTTGTCTCATATTAAGCTCATGCTGAGAGAAGATGTACTTAAGGTTCTTATGGTCAGTGAAAATCTGAAACGTCTCTCCATAAAGATAATGTCTCCAGATCTTCAGGGCATGAACTACAATAGCTAACTCCAGATCGTGTGTCGGATAATTCTCTTCGTGTTTCTTAAGCTGTCGAGAAGCAAAAGAAATTACTTGTTTATCCTGCATCAACACACACCCTAGTCCATTCTTAGAAGCATCACAGAAAACTATATATCCTTTGCCTTGCTCAGGTAGCACAAGTATGGGTGTACTTGTCAACTTCTCCTTCAACAGCTGGAAAGATTGCTGACACTTATCACTCCAAACAAAAGGAACATCTTTCCGGGTCAACTTAGTCAAGGGTAAGGCTATGGAACTGAAATTCTTAATGAACCTTCGATAATAGCCTGCTAACCCTAGGAAACTTCGAATCTCCATCGGCGTCTTCGGTTGTTCCCACTGTAGAACAGATTCTACCTTTGTAGGGTCAACACGAATTCCCGATGCAGATATCACATGTCCAAGAAAAGATACCTCCGGCAGCCAGAACTCACACTTGCTAAACTTAGCATACAGCTTGTGTTCTCTTAGCAAGGTCAAAGCTTGGAGAAGATGCTGCTCATGCTACTGAGCATCCTTGCTAAAAATCAGAATGTCATCTATGAAGACGACAACACACTGATCGAGGAAAGGTCGAAAAACTCTATTCATGAGTTCCATGAATGCAGCTGGTGCATTGGTTAGTCCAAACGACATAACCGTGAACTCATAGTGACCATATCTTGTGCTAAAGGCAGACTTGGATATGTCACTATCCTTAATACGGAGTTGATGATATCCAGACCTCAGGTCTATCTTTGAGAAGACGGTTTCACCACGCAACTGGTCAAATAGATCATCAATCCTCGGCAGAGGGTACTTATTCTTTATCGTTACTTTATTGAGTTGTCTATAATCAATGCACAACCGCATTGACCCATCTTTCTTTCTAACAAACAAAACCGGAGCACCCCAAGGTGAAGTGCTCAGTCGGATAAAACCTTTCTCAAGTAACTCTTGAAGCTGTTTCTTGAGTTCTTCCATCTCAGCAGGCGCCATCCTCTACAGTGTCTGGGCTATAGGTTTCGTGTCTGGGATCAAATTGATTTCAAAATCAATTTCCTGAGGCGGTGGTATACCTGGAAGTTCTTCAGGAAACACGTCCTTGAATTCCCTGACTATAGGAACTTCAGTAGGGTTGAGACCTTCTTTGGTAACATCTACCACATGGGCCAAGAATGCATAACATCCTTGCCTCATCAGCTTATCAACAACCATAGCTGACACAAGACAGGTGGGTAGAATCTTCCTTTCTCCTTGAAAGATCCACGTGTTGTTTTTATCAGCAAACACAGCAAGCTTGGATTCACAATCCAAGACAACTCGATATTTTTCCAAGGTATCCATCCCGAGGATTATATCAAATCCTTGCATATCAAGTGGTATAAGGTCCACTTGAATGCGATGATCAGAAAAGAAGAGAATGCAGGGAGAGCATACCTCTTGCAACACGGCAGACCCACTCAACGGAGTTTCCAAAAACAAGCTATCTGCACTATGACTGACTGTCATATTGCAGTTACGAATCACTCTCCGAGTGACAAAGGAGTGTGTAGCACTCGGGTCAATCAGAACAGATACCACACATGATTTAGACATATAAGAATATAAAAGTTCCATCTGACCTGCCACTACCCGTGGATTGACCACTGCATCAGGTGGGTTCATAGCATAGAACCTTGCTGTCGCTTGGTGTTGAGGTGGTGTTGATGATCCAGCTTGAGACGTTTGTCCACATCCTCGAGCTGCTCCTTGAGATTTCCTTCTCTGAGATCCCTGTTGACTCTGCCTCTGAGGTTGTGTCACACTAACATGCCTAGATCGACAGTCCTTCATTAAATGCCCCACCTTCCCACAGTTGTAACAGCTCCTATCTAGTTGTTGTGGTCTGGGTGGTCCTGTGACTGACATCGATGCTGAACTACGAGTCTCTTGTTGAGGTAGGCTTCGTCCCCTGCCTCTACTCAGTGACCACTGTGTCTGAGCACTCGTTCTGGGTGGTGGAGGTGTAGGTGCAGAGAATCTAGGCTTCTTAAAGTCTCTAGATGAAGAACTCTGGAACTGCGGATATCTTTTATGGGTTTGTCTCTTCTCGACTACGGATTTCTCTATCCTTCCGACTGACTCAACGAAGGTAGCAAACATCTCCCGATTCTCTAGGGCAGACACGGGAGTAGTCAAGTCGGCGTTTAAACCCTTCTCGAACCTTCTGATTCTTTCTTCTTATATGGCAGCCATGTGCGGACAAAACCGCAGTAACTCCATGAACTTAGCTTCATACTCGCTAATGTTCATCATGCCCTGCCTCAGTCTCTCAAACTGAGAGATCTTCTCATCTAGGAAGGTCTTTGGAAAATATCTATTGATAAATTCCCGACGGAAATCTTCCCACGAGATCTCCACTCCAGGCCTCTTCTGCTCTTCCATGGTCCACCAGTGACTAGAACTTCCCTTGAGAAGATAGACAGCGTGTCTAACCTTCTGGGCTTCTGGGATGTTGAGGATTCTAAAAGCTTTTTCCAATTCAGTCAACCACAGATCGGCATCTGTAGGATCAGCTGTTCCAAAGTATTCGGTTGCTCCGACACGACGAAGTCGCTCGAACGTCTTACCGATACCTTGTCCTTCAGGATGGGAAGGTGCCCTAGGTGCAGGCATGGGCATCCTGTCGGTGATGTGTGTCATGGCAGTCATAAACTGCCCGAACATAGTTTGAACAACTGGGTTTTCCATGTCAGCTGGGTCAAACTGAGGTGGCTCTCTGGGTGGCTCAGGTACAGGTTGTTCTATCTCCAGGTTCCTTGCACCTCCTTGGGGTGCAGCAACACTACTTTCTGCCACGAACTCCTCGTGTGGTTCAGACATTCTTAATTATCTTCTTCTCCTGAGGAGCAGAAGACTCTATTAGATAAGAAAGAAATACTAAGGATAGACTCGACATCCTAATTCCTATGTCTCTGTAGACTCAGCGAACCTAGAGCTCTGATACCACTAATTGTGGGCTCTGATCTCCAAACCACGATATAAACACGATTTGAACGTAGCGGAAACGGTTCGATTAACAGCGGAAGACAAAAATCACGGAAAATTAAAACTTTTCGAGATAAGAGCTTGAATCCATAAAAACTTCTTTCATAAAAGGAGATAACCTGTTTACATCTTTGATAATTACTTCTTGAGTAATTATATACAACATGATACAAAATCTCAAGAACTCAGAATCAAAATCTCAGACCAAAAGACTCCAAGGACTTGAGAGTACAGAGAACACATAGGACTGACTATCTAACTACACAACTCAGCAGTCTGAATCTCCACCTGAGATTTACTGATGCTCCTGGTGCTGCTGCTGCTGATACTGTCCACCTGCAGACTGATTCCTTCGTCCTCGACGACCACCTAAAAAGGTTGAAATCTATGGGGTGAGACAATGTTAAATAATTGTCCCAGCGAGAGTTATAACTCTTCGCCAGAAGCTTTATTATACAATTCAAGAACAACATAGGCAATAAAAGCTTTAAGGTAATCAACAGCAGATTGTTATCAACTAGAACAACAACATTTAAGGGATATGAAGAACATGTATACTAAGTAATGTATCTTCAATCAATGTATCTCGTGGATCAACCTAAGCAGATATGCTACGCGGTTGATTATGTTTTACAAACATCATTATGCCATGCGGAGATGAGGTATACCGCTCATACTCCAACCGATCACTATTAAGTCACATCGGTATCATACATAGGTCATCAAAAGAGCCGGATTCTTATGACCTCATCTTCCTCAGTCAGTGTGAGGATCAACATGCAGGACATCCAATGTCTCTGCTACTATAGCTTACCAGGGTATTCTGGTACTTCGCTATTAGAGTCACAGTGGCATTCTGTACTCTCTTCACCATCGAAAGATTTCTTGTTTATCTCTCATCGATTGCGGTATAAAAGACTTCCTCGGGAGATTAGTGTTACATCACCCCGGCATAACCCATAGTGAAGGATTGATAGATTAAGATACATCTACATCAATTCCTACACTAGGATGTAAGGACATTCACATCCATTTTCCCCACATACTCAAAAGTATGTGATCCAGGAGTTCCCTTAGGAAAACCTGTTTCACCATCATTTAACTCCTGACAATGATGGATCTATGATCAGGGCTCTACATGGTATGATTATACTTGATTAGTTAGGTGCATTTTAGTATTCTTTTAACATCATACATGTTTTCAAACATTAATCATTAGAACAACAGTTATGAAAGTAGAATACTAAATGTATCAAGTCTAACTCACATAATCATCATTTCTCAGTACTCTCATCACAAGTCATCTCTTAAAGCATGACCTTGATGGTATTCATGGCTCTCACAGCCTATCAATCTCATAAGATGCTATTAACAAGGCATCAAGATAAATCACTTATTCATAAAGCTAACAACATGCTTTCAATGAATATAGTATCATCATCCATACCTGGATATGATCATCCTCATATAGGAACCTGCATGGTTAAATCAACTGATAACAATAAATAACTCATTTAAAGAAATTGTATCTCCCTACTCATACAAGAGCTAGGTTTCCCTGATTTTCATCAATTAGGGTTTACTATTCACAATACATGTCATCATCCTAGAATTAGGGTTTACTATTCACCTATTGGTGAATTGATCTCATAACATCACCATGTATGAGAAACATCATCATTAAAGTCCTCAGATAAGATTAAGATTCATCAATTATCATAAATAGGGTTTTCATGATCTCACATAGGTGGATCATACCCTAATCATGTACATTCATATATATTGAAGATATTTTACTTGGATTTCAACCATAATTGGGATTTTCTCTCTCCTCTTGCTCATAGGTGATGATTACATCCCTCTAGATTGGGTTAGGTCTAATCAACATTGATAAGCCTAGCCAAGTCATCACCATTGTAACCATTGGGGTTTGCATGATAAAAAGGGGTTACCTACTTGAATCCATAAAGGGTATTTTGGTAAAGTTCACCATTGATCATAACATGGGTTAATATACTAACCACTTGACCCTTAATGTCCCTAGGTATCATTAGGGTTTAGGTTGAACAACCATCAAACCATCTAAGCCTTCAAGGCATTATGCAGACTTATCCTTAAAAGTCCCCAATAGGTTTCACACCTTCAACCTTCAAACGATCCTGAGATCGTTTAAGGTTGTAGACCGTTTAGCTTTGGTTGACTTCAAGACCGCATGACACTCAAGACCGTTTACCCTTAAACGATCTTGAGGTCGTTTTCCCAAGATGGGGTGAAGACCGTTTAGTCATAGTTTGACTTCTGAAGTCGTTTGAGCTCATTCGGACCTGAAGTCGTTTGAACTCATTCGGTCTCGAAGTCGTATGAACTCATTCGGTCCTGAAGTCGTATGAACTCATTCGGTCCTGAAGTCGTATGAACTCATTCGGTCCTGAAGTCGTATGAACTCATTCGGTCCTGAAGTTGTATGAACTCATTCGGTCCTAAAGTCGTATGAACTCATTCGGTCCTAAAAGCTCAAGATCGCATGGACCTCCAAGGTGATTCAAAGGGTAAACTCGATTAGGGTTTCCTATGTTGAAGCCTTCAGTTGGTCTCAAGCTTGCTAACCACTTATCAATTGAGACAATTAGGGTTAGACTTAACCAATTGGTCACTCAATTGATCCTCAATTGATATCCAATTAGGGTTGGAGTTGGTTCAATTAAGGTCTATAAACATTCAACCATCAACACTCAACAATGTGAATCAAATCGAAGTTGATCCCATCAATTGACCTCCAATCGGGCTCAAACTTGGCCCAAACGGTCTTGGGATCATTTGGATAACCTCCAAACGGTCTTGAGACCGTTTACCCAATAATTCATCAAAATATAAGTTGATTTGATAGGGGTTGAACCTTAATTAAGTCACAAATCAGCAATTTGATTATTTCAATAACTCACTGTAATTGGGCCCTCAATGGATCAAATTACCTTAACCCTAGACCTCCAAACGGTCTTGGGTTGACACCAAACGGTCTTGAGACCGTTTGGATGAGTTCCAAACGGTCTTGAGACCATTTGCCCATCCATCCTTTGGACTCTAGTGAAAATTCATCAAGGTTTGATCTATTGAATTGATCATCACATCAATACTTAATTGCAATATGATTTGGTACCTTTGGACCTTCAATTGGTCAACTATACTTGACCCCAGACCTATAAACGATCTTGGGTGATCCCCAAACGGTCTTGAGACTGTTTGGATGATTCCCCAAACGGTCTTGAGACCGTTTGGGCTAATCAGCCCAAAATCACTAATTAACTCATTGGAATTTCAGCACTGATTTCAATTAGGATTTGCCCTATTAATCAACCTTCAACTCATAACTCGTTTGGAATTAATCCATAAAATTTGGTGAGTCATTAATAAACATCATTATGAACAGTAATCCCAAACGGTCAACGCTTGGTCAACCATATTAAACGGTCTTGAGACCATTTTCCCAAAAAGGGCAAATTAAACAGATTGAAAATCAGAACTTAATTCAATTGGATTTGCTAATTGTTTTGCTTATATCTCACGATACCTTTGGAGTTAACCCCTCAAATTTTGTGGGTGATTAACCTACATAATTATAAACAAGATTCCCATACGGTCATCGCTTGGTAAACGCGACCAAACGGTCTTGAAGGCCGTTTTCCTTCATACGACCCTGAAACCGTTTGCCCACCAAACGGTTGTGTAAACCGTATGGGCAATTGGTGGAGGTCGTTTGGTAAAGTGGAAATCCGTGAATAAGCATAGGAATTAACGCCCTTATCTTCTACTTCAAGAACAGTAGCAGTTCTTCACGATTTTGCTTGCAAGGATGCAAGGGAAGATAGGGAAGAAGAAGAACTAGCAACTATATGCATAGAAAAAGATGTATAATCAAAGCATAAGGTTTAGAGTTATAAAACCCTCCTAAAGGTTGTTCCTTGAGCTCCAAGCTTCCAAGATTTAGGTCTTTAATGGCGTCTTTGAGCTCCACAGGTCGGCCAAGGTGAATTCTCCAAGGAAAAGTTGGAAAGGAATGGCTAGAAAGATAAAGCTAGGTGAGCTAGCCATGAATTCAACCTTGAAATCGAGTTTCCTCCATGAATTCAAGAAAAAGGGATGATCCAAACTTACCTTGAACTCCCTGGTCGTTCTCCTATGCTCCATAGCTCTGCCTTAGTCGGTTTGAGCAAGGGGGATAAGTGAGGGAATGAAAGAAATGTTCCTTTGCTTGCAAAGGAAGTGGTATATATATTTTGGGAGAAATTTCTCCATAAAGCTTCTACTTTATCCCATTTCTCATCTAAGTCCTTCCTTTCTTCTTTGCTCGTCCCTACCCCTTATTTCTAAGGACAATATCCTGCTAAGGTCAAGAATTGAAGTCAAAGAAGATCAACCCATTACTAAAGTATACATATAAAAGAGCTATTATACTTATTCCTTGATTATTTAATCACAAAGGTGTTCTTTATTATATGATTATTCAAATGAAGTGCCCTCTTCATCATTTCTACTCTAAATGATGACAAAAGTTATAAAAGATATTTTAGAAGATGAAATTTACAAGTTGCACTCCAAATTTTGGGTAAATTGCATTTTACCCCAAAACCAGGGTTTCAAGCACAGGGATTGCTTCCACAGCTGCACCTTGGTGCTCAATCTTGGGAAATCCTTCAAACTTTACCATAATCATTCTTATGATGCCTCAACATCAGAGGAACATCTCCACATGTGCAAATTGCAAGTTAACCCTTCTAACTGGGTAAATTGCACATAGGTACCTATATTACAAAACAATACTAAAACATTGTTCAATTAGGGCAGAAATGGAAATATGTGTTCCTCAAGAGTTTAATTACATGCCAAAAGATAATCACCAGTATCTTAATTACATAATTAGGCAAAACACCTAGGGTTAACTCATAACCCAGGTCAGGGATGTTACAATACAACTCTCAACTATCCTAGTTCTTCAAGATCATATGTCCACAACCTAAAAAAAAATTGCATGTGGTACACGACAACAAAATATTCAAGAATATTGTACTAAGTACACCTACATGTATTTTATATACCTCTCATTACTAAGCTTGGAAATAAGATAAAACTAATACTTGGCAGTTATAAAGAAATATAAGAAAAAGCATATACTTGTATAAAGATGTTCATTAACAATAGAGAACACATATTTTAAGCACATTTCCCATTATATCATACATGCATTGACCGCTGAAGGTTGAATGCATTAAAGGCCTTATGATCGACTACCAAATATTTGTATCATTTCATAATGTGATCAGACTACCAAAGAGTTGGATCACTTTCAAGTACTTTACTACCAAGGAGTTGAAGTACTTTATTTACCAGCACTTGATGTAACATCCTGATCTCCTGCTTAAGTTAAAACTCCTTATTTAGAGCTATTCATAAAAACAAGATTCTTTGAGGATTTTTTTGTAAAATCAATTTTAATATTAAAATAATCCATTTTGATTAATTTAAAAGCTTTTATATATTGAAAATATAATTGTGGTACTTTTACCAAATTTTGGAAATATATATATATTGGTGGGTAAGCACACAAGTAGGTAGCTGGGTGGCAAGCAAGTTGCTTATAGAGGCAAGCATGTAGCTGGGTAGCAAGTAGGTAGCTTGAGCAAGCACATTAGTTGGTGAAGCAAGTAGATGAGTGACATGCTCCTTCCCTTGACACCTAGCACCTCCAAAAGTTGACACCTATCCTACCATGTGTCAACCACCCTTTAATAGCTATCTTGAGATGACACATATGCTTCCATGTGTCATCTAGCAATTCTTGAGATGACACCTAACCATCCATGTATAACCTAACTAGTAAGCATCCACCTAAAGATGACACATTGCACCCATGTGTCATCCACACACTTTTTTCTATTAGGACCATGCTACCCTTCACCATTCCTATATAAAGAGCCCCCATCCACCCCACCATAAGCATAAGTTCTCTCCTCTTCATCCCAAAGCAAAGGTGAACGTCCCTTCTCCCTCCTTTCCTATCTCGTTCACCATAAACCTCCAATCTCTGTCTAGATTAGCAAACCACTCTCTCTTTCTTTATGTTAGTGAAAGGAACCACCTCCCAACAAATACTCTCTCTATAGAAACTTACTACCTCCTTCCTCCACCATAGTAAGAGCAACCCAATACTATGTCTTCCAAAATATCCTTTCTCTAAGAATATATAAGCCATCTCTCTTCTACCCTAGTGAGAGAAACCCTAGAAGCTGATCTAGCTAGGAACGATGATTGAGGTAATGGAAAATGCAACAGAATGTTACCGAAATATATCAAGACTGGATATATTTAATGATGCTATGGTCTTCTTGGGGAACTATGTATCAATGTACATCTAAAGGTATGGTTCCTACAATTTATCATCCAAAAAGTACAACTTATTATTGTTTAATATGATATTCAATTCCTATTGTAATCTATTATATCAACATCAATAAAAGGTATGGTATAGAATGGTTTGGTATTATATGCAGTAAGAGTATAGTATAATTCATATATGGTACAGCTGATCCAGTGGATGTGGATATGTGGCTAACTAAGCTTGACAAAGCCTTCAAGATCCTTAACATCCCAAAGGCTGATAAGGTGAAGCATGCAGTGTACCTTCTAAAAGGGAGTGTTGTCCACTAGTGGGCCATAGAATAGGAGAAGAGGCATGGTTCTGAGGTAGGATGGGAGGAGTTCTAATGTGAGTTTGTCAGTCGGTACTTCCCATAGACATATCTTGATAAGAAGATATCCCAGTTGAATGGATCAGGTAAGGATTCATGGTGATAAACAAGTACGAGGCTAAGTTTATGGAGCTTCCTCAGTTTTTTCCTCACATAGCTGCCATAGATGATGAGCGGATTTGACATTTTGAGAAGGGGTTGAATGCTGAGCTGTCTACCCTGGTGGCTGCTTTGGAAAATTGGGAGAGGTTTTCCACATTTGTGGAGTCAGTTTGGAGGATAGAGAGATCTGTGATATAGAAGCAAGAGGCGAGTGCCAGGAAGAGGCATGCACATCCCCAAGGGTAGTCGTCAGGAGGCTTTGAAAAACCAAGGTTTTTTGCACCTACAGTACTATAGAGGTTCAATGCGCAGACGTAGTGGTCATCGAGTAAAGGCAGAGGTCGTAGACTTCCACCCGTTGGAGCTCATAGCACAACATCAGTGTCAGTGATGGGGCCACCTAGGCCATAGTTTGAGACCAGAGCTTGCCACAAGTGTGGATAGGTTGGACATATGAGGTGGGAGTGCCCAGTGAGAGATGACGAGGTGACCCAGCAACTGAGGCATAGCCAGTAGGGCTCATAGAGGCAACAGTTCAGTGGCACAGGAGGACGAGGATGTGGTGAAGTGTCACAGGCTAGATCGTCTACTCAGGGAAGCAGAGGACGAGGGTGAAAATAAGAAACGGCTAGATTCGACGCCATGAGTCATCCAGAGGTGGTGGAAAACCTGCGAGTAGTGACAAGTCAGATGGAGTTATTTCATTCTAATTTGTCTTTTTCTTGCTTTGTATCTATTTTGGTTGACCCGAGTGCAACACACTCTTGTATCACTCATGAAGCGTTTGATGGTTATCTTTCACTTGTTAGTCCTAGGAGATATAGTTTGTTGTTAGAGACCCCATTATTTGATTCTATAGTGTTGCAAGAGGTGTGTCCTTCATGTGGCCTTTCTTTATTAGGTCACATCCTTCAAGTGGATCTCATACCACTTAATATGCAGGGATTCAATATAATCCTTGGAATGGACACCTTGGAGAAGTATAGAGTGGTATTAGATTGTGGTTCCAAGCAGGAGACGTTTGTAGATGGTGATAAGATGTGGATCTTCCAAGGATATAGGAAGATTCTTCTGACATGTATTGTGTTGGTGTTGGTGGTGAAGATGTTGTTGAGGCAGGGTTGTGAGGCGTTCTTGGCACATGTGTTGAATACTAAGGTGAGGAGTCCTAGTATTCAGGAGGTGTCAGTTGTCAGAGAATTTGAGGACATGTTTCCTGAGGAGTTTCTAGGTGTTCCCTCATCCTAAGATATTGATTTTAAGATCAATCTAGTCTCAGACACGCAACTGATATCTCAAACACCGTACAGGATGGCTCTAGCTGAGATGGCAGAGCTGAAGAGATAGTTGTAAGAGCTGCTTGACAAAGGTTTTATCAGGACGAGTATGTCGCTGTGGGGTGCTCCAGTGATGTTTGTGAAAAATAAAGACGGGTCCATGAGGTTGGGTATGGACTACAAACAATTGAACAAGGTGATGATAAAGCACAATATCCTTTGTCAAGGATAGACAATTTGTTTGACCAATTATGTGACACAGGTTATTCTTGAAGATAGACTTGAGGTCAGGATATCACCAGTTGAGAATCAAGGAGGATTACATACCTAAGTCAACTTTTAGGACAAGCTATGGTCACTATGAGTTTTTGGTTATGCCGTTTGGGCTAACCAATGCAGTGGAAGTGTTCATGCACTTGATGAATAGAGTGTTCTGGGCGTTTCTTGATCAGTTTGGGGTGGTCTTTATAGATGAAATCAATAATAAAGTCATGACAGCCATCAACATGAACAACATCACCATCAAGCATTGACCTTGTTGAGGCAATAACATCTTTACACCAAGTTCAACAAGTGTGAGTTCTGGCTGAAAGAGGTGGCTTTTCTGGGGCATGTTATTTATGATAGACTTGATTTTTGGCTAAATTTCGAGGATGAAATTTCTTTTAAGGTGTGTAGGATGTGATGAAGTGAACTTTTGGATCTTTGAGCGTCTAATGACATTTGAGTTTATTCTTTTAGTTTATACTAAGGGTTCTAAGAATTTGGAATAATATAAATGTTGAAAGCCTTTTGTTGTCGATATTATGTCTTTTTCCCCTATGTTTGTGTCATTTTTAGGTATATATTTTATGGGTCAAGCAATGATATTTTGGCACCAAATTTTAATATAATGTACCTTGAGGGGTAGAAAATCTGTGGTTACAATTTGATGATAATTGGAGTATCCTAGAGGGAGTTATTGAGGTTTGAAATTTGGGAAATAATGTGTATATTTGATTATTTGTGGACCTAAGTTGCTAACCATATGATGTGTTGCAACCCCCCTTTTTGCCTTTGTTGTGATAGGCCACAGATTAGAGATGTGGAGACTCATTAACCCTTGGATGTTTTGATCAGACGACTATGGTTCATCACCTACCTTACAATTAGAGCAAGGACAGGGAGCAGTTCCTATGACGACCTGTGTGCCTCCACTCGTCAAGATCGTGGAGAGAGAGTGTGAGATTAACCAAACGGTTGCATCCTCCTCATCGTAAGGAGTACCCTGACCATTCATTTGTGTTCATTAGTTTAGTGTGCTACTGGAATGAGCCCTCCACTCCCATTGTCTCTCCACCAAGGAGAGTAGGTGGTGGTTGAGAGTAGAGAACGGAGGTAGAAGGTAGAGCAGAGGAAGATAATGGAGGGAAAATGAAGCTCAATGCTAGGGGAGATGAATCACAGTGATTTTTTTCCATGGAATTATTAGTACGACGCTGACAAAGCCAAGTTAGGTCAGGGAAGAAGATTGAGTTTGGAAGGGATGTATTTGTGTTTCCTTCTGAGTGTTGGAGCCTCAGTGGAATTGTGAAAGACTAGGCAGAGCCAATGGAGGGTTCCGGTAGAATCTTGGATGAGTAGAGGCCTTTCATCTCTTCTACTCTGTCATAGCAGATGCAAGCAGTGGCGAGCTCCCCAATCTACCGGAAGGAGCCACCAACACAAAGCTAAGAGGTCAGCAACGTGGAAAGAGAGAGGCCAGACCTCAAGGGAGATCAAGTAGGTTGCTAGGATCACTAGAGGATGGTTGATTGCTCGCAGGTGTCTTCCCTTGCGGTGGCGCCCTATGGGTCTGAATCGTGAACTCCACGATATGTGATGGAGAGAAAGAGGGTTAGAGAGCGCATGAGAGAAAAGGCCCAGACCGAGAACAATTGCCCAAATCAAGCCTTAAACCGACCCAACCACTTGAATTAGACCAGCTCAGATGAGAAGTAGCACACCCCCACATGGCCATGTGGCAACCACTGATTTGCTATAGGTAATTATGAACTCAAAAAATCCCAGAAAATGTGTAGATGTTCAATAATTCATAGAAATTAGTACGTTCATCCATAAATACAAACAATGTATCAGAATGTTCAGAAAAATGAGTAGAATGAGATGGAACCATAATATTAGCCTTTTTATGTGATATAATGTAAGATTTATTTCACTTGTTTTATGAGTAATAAATATCAAATAATGACAAAAAATTATGAGAATGCATCATTAACTCTCAAATGTGTTTTATAATCCATGTGACATAAGATATGATCATGTTATGACACATAATCATGTATTTTTCTTAGAATGTCTATCTAGGGCTAATAATACTAAATAAAATGCAATAAATACATATATGTTCAATAAATGATGAAATTTACTGAACACCCTCATATCAGTAATTGGAAGATAATATGTAAATCTGAAATCAATGAAATGCACATAATCCCTATTATATGAAGATGACCCTTAATACATGAGTTGTAACCCTAATTTGAATAATGTATATAAACTAGGGTAAATATGCGCACAAAAAGGATATGGAACCTAATTTCAGGTAATGAACCATAATCTAGAAAATGATATTAGTAAGATAATTCTAAGACAAGAATGCAAGTAATAATGCACATATCCTAATGAACTATGCTAAACCCTAATGGAAATAGTTGGGTTAAGATGATGAGAATTTGATGATACTACAAGGTCTTGTCTTAATCAGGGTTTGACCAAGAGGTTAGAGTTGACATGAGGGATATCTGATGATTAGATTTGTCTTGATCAAGGTACGCCATTACCTCTTACTTGGTTTATTATACAATATGCTTATGTTATACGTGTAGTAAAATACTTGGCATATGGTATTGGATGAATTGGTTGTTCTGGTATGATATCTTCCTTGATTTTCCATACTTATGGCTATGAATGCATGAAACATAATATATCTATTCCATTATATCTAAGCACTTCAACTCTTTGGTAGTCAAGTGTAACGTCCCCGATTCAACCACCTGATTTTCTTCCTTTGAAAATCAAGTAGTTGAATCTGAGTCATTAATATGGCTCCAAGAATCAAAGAACAAGTGTGAGATAAGCAATATTTCATTTCAAAATATTACACCCTTACAAAAGGTATTTTTACATTATCTCCTATATCAATAAAAATGATACATGAGTTTAAAATTAAGCTTGATCCGCCTTTGATTCTTGACGCCCTTCAGGATCTTTTCAAGATGAGTCTTCCACAAGGAAAGGTCTCTTATAAATAATATATCCTGCAACATGGAAGAATATGTCACAGCCCAAGAGGGAGAGTATGGGTTAGACAATTGTCTAAGTATGGAAAAATAGAGATAAGCAGCAAGACACTATTAATATAATTGTATTCTTAATGTATTACTCAGATAACTAAAGTAACAAAAGTCCAAACCAAAATTATTGACCATCTATTAGCATGAAGCATAAGGAATGTGTATGTACATATATTTATAAAGCATTTATTAGATGACAACTCTATCAAAATGTTAGACCGATACTGTGCAACATAATCAGGATTATTGGAATAATGATAACAAAAAGGGAGACCTTATTCCATAAATGAGTTTAACAACAACTCTCAAAGAAGGTGTCAATTCACCTTGGGAAACTGGCCTGCAACCACAAAAACTTGCTTAGCCAAGACTTTAGTCCATTAGGGTCACCAAAATACCTGTAAGTACCCTGGCACACCCCCAGCCACTCATGCACATGACATGCTCTATTCAATGAATCAGATTACCACATGCAGCCACTGGTCGCCTTTCCAAGACCAGAAGAGGGTGCTCTTTGCACAACATGCCACTTGAATAATCATTAGTTAGCATGCTTAATATTTGCAGGAGATTATTCCCCATTACTAACTTGATCATGCCTGACTCTACATGACCAACCCAAGTGTGGGCCTGAGTATGGTAGAGCATTATACTCATCCATCCCTAACTCCAAAGGACTTAGATCTGGATCCCAAATGTATCAATCCCCGACCAAGACATGCCGACTCTATTACCAACACATCTCCCAATATGAATTTTAGAATCAAAAGGACATCATCAATGATATACAACTATTTGATGGATATTCAGAGTTGGAGAGATCAAAAGGTAGTCAAGTAAATGAATCACTGATTATTATTTCACTATGAAACCTAAAATGTAAACTTGTGGGATTGTGGTTTTGAATCAGACAAGTCTACGGCCAGGAGCGTGCAAGAGGTTAGGGAGTACCCCCGTGCGAACACGGAACTAATTAAATAACCTTTCCTCTTTACTAGCTACAAACATCAGTGAAACAGGCTCCTAGTCACCTTAGAAGTGTCTGATAGAATTCCACTTTCCAACAATATCACATGACACAATTAATAGAGAGAAATAAAGGAAAAGGGAACCAAAAGACAATAGGACTAGAATCCAAAGAAATGTTTGATTATCATCTAAAGCCTTTAAACTCAATTTTAAAGTATAATATGGACGAATATATGGATGTCATACCTAGCTTATTAATAAAGATGTTGTGTATAGTTGATCACTTATTCATTCTTTCAGGCACCTGGTCTTCTCGTGCATGGTTCCTTGCACCACCACCTGGTGCAGCAACACTACTTTCAACAATGTGTTCTTCATGTTCTCCAGAGATCTTTAAGCTTTTCTGCTCCTTCTGCATAAGCAGAAGTCACTATAAGAAATATTGGAGGACACAAGAATAGACACAAGCCCTAGTCCTAATTCCCTGTAGACTCGGCAAACTTAAAGCTCAGATACCAACCAAACTATGACACCCCATGCCACAAATCACGAGATAACTCCAACTAAATGCAGAAAACAAAACTTAACAAGCAGATTACTATAAAACACTAAAAATTAAAATCGATATCATTAAGCACCAAAGCTGCAAAAGAAACCTTTACATATAAGTCATCACATAACACTTACATCAGATATCATAGATCAGAAGGTTCTTATATCAACATGTTCTTATCACATATGCCATCAACCTACTACAAGCGAAGCCTATCCCATATATATACATATAAACATATGTCATATCCTTACATCAAAAGGGGCACAGAAGCCAAAATCATGTGTCGATGACATCTCTATAAAACACACCCAAAGACCATCCCAAAGACCTAAGTATACATGGACGACTGTAGGACTCTGCACCAAAATACTAGCAACACATCCAACCTTGTTTGCTACTATTCTTACTATTGTTCTGCCTCTGCTGCACAATCTCTACCTCCTCATGCACATCCACCAAAAATATGTGGAGAAACCCATGAGGTGATATCCAAATCTAATAGGGAGATATAACTCTCCACCAACGCTATTATTAACACGTATAAGGTAGTTCAAAGACAGAAGTATAGTTACAACTATGATAAGAAAATTCAGCTAATGATATCAGCAAGGTAGTTATTATCATTTGACAGTTCAAAAGGAACATGAAGAACATGTATATATTCTACCAACTTGTCAATACAAGATAAAAAAAGGCTTCATCCAATGTCTTCATATTTGATCCTAAGCAACTGTACTACATAGCTGATTATGTATTTTATTATGCTCCGAGGATTTGAGTCGTACCATCCAAATCCAGCCGACCACTACTAAATCGAATTCAGTTCCATACAAGGTCTATGGAAGAGTCAGAATCCACGACCTCACAAAACCTCGTGGTCAGTACATGAGTACACAATAGATTCATACCAGTCAACTACAACATGTGACATATAGTCAACAGTGGAAGTCCTAGCCCACCTTGGTATAGGTCATGATGCTAGTGAAATTGAGCTACGGCCCGCAACCGCACTCCTGCCAGGGTATGGCCCGTAGCGAATCCTGTGAAACCTCATAAGCATCAGTTCACTGAGCAAAGGTCCACAGCCACACTCCTACCAAGGTATGGCCTGCAACCAATCATGTGAATTCATATACTCAACAATATATGACTCTAAGCTTTCACTAGGGAAAGCCCATTTCACCATCGAGCAAGTGCTTATAGTGAGATGGATCTATGGCACATGGAAAAACTATATGATTAAGTTCCAATTCATTAGTTAAGTCAATTAGGTGTCTTTTAGCACCAATCAAGTGACAACATATAAATTCACAACCAAATATACAAAGATACAGTCATGAAACAACTCTAGAAGATATAAAATGTATAAGGTGTGAACTTGTCACACTATCACCACATGATGCATGCATCACTACCATTCACCACATCATCAATACCAAAGTCACATACTATGGGATATAAATCCCTCAACTCATCACTAGAAAATGTCATCTCATAATAGGCAGTAAGCCACTGCCAAGTTATAGGACCCATTCACATCATTCTTGTATCACAAGTGCCTCAACATGCCTCATGAAGGAGCATTCAACCTGTTTCATATCATAGTCATCATATCATACACTAGACATGATTATCAATATCATAAAAAACTTTATGGTTAGAAGTTCATAAACAAGGTGGATAACATCACACATCATAGCCATTCCATGAAAGAGAAACAAGCATGATCATTGCACATTATTAGGGATAGGGTTCCTTCATAGCCGATTAGGGTTTACAAAGATAGGTTCAACCATCAACCCTAGATTCACAACCTCCCTTCATCTTTGAGTATATTAGTCTTAAGGAACATCATTAGAGTTGATTATTAACCCAAACAATATATATATATATATATATATATATATAGAGAGAGAGAGAGAGAGAGAGAGTGAGTCAGGCTAGAATACACTCGAGTGTACAGATCACACGAATACACTCAAGTGTGTTTTCATATCAAGACTAATTTTTGCAAAATGTAAACCATTGATCTTCACCGTCATACTATAACTAGGCTACATACAAATTTTGAGCCCATTTAGACGAGTGTAAGCCACTCATCCAAGGTCAACAAAATCGATGCGCGAAACTAATTTGAAATGCATTATTTTTGCGGTCTTTATAACATGACCTATAAATGCCCAAATGTGCTCAAATTTTGTGTATGAACTATTCACAAGATGTTTAAGAAGATCAATAGATTATATTTTTGAAAAAAAATATTTCATCATGAAAAACTACTTGAGTGTATTCTGCTCAGAATACACTCGAATGTATTCTGCTCAGAATACACTCGAGTGTATTCTAGCCCGACTCTCTCTCTCTCACTCTATATATATACATATATATATGGCTTATATATATATATATAGTTATACATTACTCATACAAGAGTAACATTATGTGTCACAACATATCTCTCAAGCACCCATCATCATACGTCTCAACCACTCAACCAATTAGGTCGCGACCACTCAACCCACAACATGTCACGACCGTGACACATAGGGTGTCTAGGCCACGAAACCCCTCAAGATTGACCTCCTACACCCTCATGTATTGAACCATATAGGGTTAGGGTTCCAACCACTCAAAAGGATGTCATGACCCCAAGTAACATCATTGTCTTGACTTCAAGCCAAAGCAACATGTCATGACCCAGGGCCAACATGTCAGGACCTCTTTCTCAAGGTCATGTCATGAGCAAGACAAGGACAAGAACATGACCCAAAAACTAGGGCAATAACCCATCCAAAATAGGGCCCAAATTAACCTTCATCACCAAGTGTCGCGACCTTATAAAACACTAGGTCCATCCCAACAAAAGGGAAGCATCTTGACCAAGACTAGCCATGGTCACGATCAACAAGGAGATGGGTGTCTCAACCCTCCTAAGGGATGATATCTTAGTCTTAAAATAGGAAAAAAAACTAAGGGGAAAACCATAATCATCAAGGAGGGAGAAACCCATGAAACTATCATCAAGAACCCAAGGTCATGGATCATGAAACCACCAAGAGAGGATCTTATCCAAGGGAGAGAAACCATGATAAAGATGTCCAAAATAGAACCTAAACTCCCCTCAACATCTAGGTACACGAACACCATGCATGAGAGAAAGAGAACCTAAACTCCCCTCAACATCTAGGTACATGAACACCATTCATGAGAGCAAGACCAAGGTCAAATGATCGGGAATAACCTCCATAGCATATCCACCATAAAAGTTGTTGCATGTAGATTTGGGTTTCATATTTCTTCCAAACCAAGAAAGATATCCCAACCAAACAAGTTCTATAGATTATCATTATCTACTAACATGATAAGGGAGAATTTTAGAGAAAGAAGACAGTATCAAACATGCATAAAAGAGTGCGATAATAGTGTAGGTTAAGTGTTATATAACCCACCTTAAGAAAATCACCATAAAGGATTCCAAGCTCTAAGATCAAGAGCTCCAAGAACACGATCCAAGGGTTGAAGAAGATCTACCAAAAGCTCCACTCTCAGCCAGAAGATCACCTCAAGAAGGATAAGACACCAAGGTCAAATATCATCTTAGAAAATAGAGCCAAAAATCTATAGGCCGAGCCAAAAGAGAAAGGGATAAAGAGAGAAGAAAACCTCCTCACACTTGGGTCTACCTTGTTAAAACATGGTATATGACCCTTTGATGAGGAATGTCTCTCCCAAAATGATCACCATGGAGGAACCATGGTCTAGGGCCGAGAAAAGAGAGGAATATGGAGGTAGGAGATAAAAAGAAATGCCATCAAAGAAGATAAACACTTTCCAAGGTTGAAGATGAGCTATGGTTGCCACAAACACCACATCTAAGAAGAGATTGGGTCACCAGGATCCAAGGACGGATCTCCTTGCTCCACTAAGATTCAAGAACAAGAAAAAGAGAAAGAAGAAGGTGGAGGACCAAAAGGGTTACAAGCATGAAGAGATAAGGGGTTATATAGGTGGAAGATGAGAGAGAAGGAAAGAAATGATGGAACCAAGGGACACTTGTCCACTCAAAAGACCAACATGCATACACATGAAAACACCGTAACCATACATGCAATATTTGGTGATACACTCTATGTTGGGTCTCGACCACCTTGGTCACCCACATGGTCACGTTCATGACCCTCCCATGGATCACCATCCATGGATGCGACAAGCACCATCCATCACCACTAGGTCGAGCTAAGATATCTCCACAAAACCTAGGTTGAGACGTCCTACAAAAAGGCAACCATCTCGACCCAAGACCACCCATGAACACCTTGGTTGTAAACCCACAATCTAGAGGGTGTGTCTCAACCGCAACACCCTCCAAACCATTCATAGGTCGTGACCTAGCTCAAGACAACACATCATATACACATAGGTCGAGACATGCAACACTCATAGGAACCCTAATCACCACGAAGGGTGACACTCCCCAACCATGGCCTAAACAAGGATCCTAGTTCTTTCTCTCTCCTCCATATGATGTCAAGAAAGATAAGGAACACTCTAGGGGTGAAAATTTGCACACTAATCCCCTACTTTGGGTAAATTGAAATTTTCACCAAAACTAGCACAAACAACATCAAAATAAGCTCAAAATTAAAACTTAAGATTTACAAAAGCCCTAATTACATCTCAAAATATTAGAGCAAGCTTATAAGAACATGATTAGGCCAAAGAAAATAGGGTTACCCCAAAACTCAGGTTAGGGGTCTTACAGCTTGGAGACAGACTTGGTGTAATTTAGAATTCCCTGTACTGGATTCTTATGACATAAAATCCATGTAAACCCCATGTGGGATATGATGATGTACTTTTGTAAAATAGATTATAGTCATGTTTTACATTCTACTTCCATACTTTGGTATTTTGTATACCATCATTTGAGATTTGAAAATTTTACACCTGTTCCAGCATACCTTTTGAGTGTGTTTGGAATGGATGTTTTATTCTTCAAATTTTAGTAGGGAGTGGATCCCCTATGGGTCCCACTATTTACAGTAGTTTTCATATTCAAAAAACAAGGTCTGAATCTTTTTAAGACAATATATGGCAACTTATTTATTTGCATTGAGTATCATGATGCAACACCCACTTCAAAAGTAAAATGCTTCTCCTCAATTATATTATGTTTTGAAAAAAATGGTTTTTTATAATCAATGCCAATAAAATTAAGTGAATAGAAGAATCATTAACAATACATACAAAATATGATAAGATTTTATGTGTACTAATATCTTAAAATTTAATAAGAATAAAAAAACAAGTAGTGGTACATCTAATACATCAATCACCAATATTTTTAATTATGATAATTTTTGCATCAATTATATTATAGTGATGTCACTACTAAAATTGAATCAATCAAAATAATATAGAAGAATGTATCTATTGCTATTTGAATTGATCAAAACTTCGATACTGCATGTTAGTGGTCAATTTTGAACTTATTAGAAACAATTACAATTGTTGAAATACTAATGGTCATTTGTCACGGGTAACAATGACCACAAGATCAAGATGTGAAATGCATCAAATGTATTTGGTCTAATACTATAAAGATATACAAGTTATGGGGTTTGACATAAAACAAAATTTGAAATCTGGTTTGTCATTGAAAAGATAAGTTTTTAATATGATAAGTGTTGATGCGATCACACGATAGTGAACACTTTAACATTATGTTTAACTATATATTAAAATCCTAAATAAACAATTAAACATTTTCTTGTCTAAATCCTAGTCATATACAAGATTCACTCTGGCTGCCACAAATCACATTTAAGAAATTTATTTCCTTACTATCTAGTATTTAATTTTTTTTATGTTACACATTTTGTCGTGTGTGTAAAGAACAACCACGTTTCTGATGAACTTTGTTGCACATGTTTGGTTAAATCTAAATAGCCACTATTGAGTCAACGTAGCGGAAAGAACAACGAGAAACATGTATACAATGAGAAGAAGAATAACAATCCACACAAACAATGAACACATGATTTATGTGGTTTGGTCTATACGACCTAATCCATAGGAGGAGAGAGAATTTCACTATTGTAAGAAGATTATAAAGGAGAGATACTCTCAAAGAGAGAGAACCTTAAAAGGTTACACCCAAAGAAGAGTGAGAACTCTCTTCTGTACAACATTGTAACTTGGCACTTCTCAATACAAGAAAATCCCATGCTCCTAAGGTCCTATTTATAGGCTCCATACCATAAGGCTTCAACTAGGAATATAATCCTAATAGGAGTGTAGTACACAATAAGACTCCAAGTTGCATGAAGATAGAGACATCTACAACTCCAATTAGGAATACTAATCTAAATCCAAGTAAGAACATGGGTTGGACTCAAACCAAGGCAAGACCCAAAATAGGACTGCCACACCATGTCAGATTAGGATTAGAACTAGGAGTCTTCAAGGCATAACAAATCTCCATCTCATCAACATATTGTAAGAAAAATAGCAATCTTCTTCTCCTCCATCCCCTAAGGGCATCATTTTCAATTGTGAAGGCTAACCAAGTCCAAGCATGTCTTGAACTTGGAAACTGGTGATGGCTTTGTCATCATATCAGCAAGACTATCTTTGCTGATGATCTTCTTATCAATAGAAGTTTTGACAAGCTCACATATCTGATTCTTAAGAAGAGGTTTCATCTCTTCATTCACATCTGAAACCCACATAGAAAAATCTAGAGACACCACAACTTCAATGTATGTAGATGGCTCAACAACAAATTGATCTCCTCTATAGTAGCTAAAGCATATGCAACAATATAATTTGAATGTCTTGATGGTGGCCTAATATGTCTTATTTCTTTGACATGAGAAAAACTATAGGGTTGTGCATCAGGTACCTCATCTTCAACACTATCTGAGGTATCTTGATTAATTGTAGTAGGCGTCAAACTGCCATGTAGTGATGATGGCCCATCATCAACCTCTAGCTCCACCTATTTGGCGACACTAGGAGAAGGACATGTACCATAATTAGTAACAAATTCCTTTTTCTTCAAGAACATAGAAAAACCTTTCTTTCTCATGTGACCAAGTCTCATATGCCATAGCTTGGTGTTGTCAAGATCAGAAGTGGATGAAGAAGAAACAACAATTTTCCCAATCATAGTTTCACCAATAAGTGAATATATATTTCTAGTCTGTCTTTGACCTTTGATCACAACAGTTTCATCTTTGTAAACAAACATGATTTTATTTCTAGCAGCATGTAGAAAACCTTTTTCTTCAAGTGTTCCTAGAGAGATGAGATTTTTCACAAGACCTTGAACATGATGGACACTGGAGATGGTTCTAATAACACCATCAAACATCTTGATATGGATAGATCGAATTCTAATAGTCTTACAGGTAGAATCATTTGGCATAATAACTACTCCACCTTCAAGTGCAGTATGTATGGAGAACCAATCCCTTCTAGGATACATGTGAAAGGAGCAACCAAAATTAAGAATCCATGAATTATGACATTTTAAAGTAGAGGATGACATGAGAAAAAAATCATCAACTTCTTGTATGATATTGGCACCACCAGGTTGTACTTGAAGGTCTTTGTCTTCACGCCTCTACTTATTCTACAAATTGAAGCATTCTTCAATTGTATGACCCTTCTTTTTGCAGTATTTACATGACTTGTTGTTATTAGGCATGGACATAGATCGACTGTGTTCTACTGTATTTCCTTTCTCTTTTTATAGACTCCTTACATGGAGATACTCTACGTGACTTCCATTAGAAGAAAATATCAATTCCTTGTCCATCAAGGATTTGTACACGAGAGAAGAAATTACTTCTAGTTTGATGGAATATTTGCCATAGAAAATGGTCTCATAGAATTGCTTGTAAGAATGAGGAAGAGATCATAAAAGAATCAAGGCTTTATCTTCATATTCCACTTTGATGTCAATATTATCTAAATCCACAATGATGGAGTTGAATTGATCAATATGATCACAAATAGATGTACCTTCAGCCATGCACAGTAGATATATATGTTCCTTATGATGCAATTTTGTTTGAAGAATCTTTGTATTATAGAGAGATTCAAGATTCCATCACAAATCTATGACGACTTCACCAAGAATCATCCATGAAAGTGACAAATGGATGGTAGTTAGGACTTTCTCATCCATTTCTTGCTTCTACTCAGCAGTCAGTGAAGCTGGCGTATTCTCCACTCCTAGAAGTGCTTTAGCGACACCCTGTTGTACTAGTAGGCCTCACATCTTGATCTTCCATAACCCAAAGTTGATTGTGTGGTTAAACTTCTTGATGTCGACTTGGTCGTAATTGTTGTTGATCACCAGGCTATAATACCAATTGTTGTGTCGGTGCAGCGGAAAGAACAACGAGCAACACATATACAATGAGAAGAAGAATAACAATCCACACAAACAATGAATACGAAATTTACGTGGTTCGGTCTATACGACCTAATCCATAGGAGGAGAGAGAATTTCACTATTGTAACAAGATTACAAAGGAGAGATACTCTTAAAGAGAGAGAACCTGAAAAGGTTACACCCAAAGAAGAGAGAGAACTCTCTTCAGTACAACATTGTACGTTGGCACTTCTTAGTATAAGAAAATTCCATGCTCTCAAGATCTTATTTATAGGCATCATACCATAAGGCTTCAACTAGGAATATAATCCTAATAGGAATCTAGTACACAATAGGACTCCAAGTTGCATGAAGATAGAGCCATCTACAAATCCAAATAGTAATACTAATCTAAATACAAGTAGGAACATGGGTTGGACTCAAACCAAGATAAGACCCAAAATATGACTGCCACACCATGTCAAATTAGGATTTGGACTATGATTCTTCGAGGCATAACAACCACGTGTAGTCAAATCAACACAATTTGATTTTCTAGACTGTGTATTGACAAAGTAATTTCTAGATTACCCTTTTTGAATCAATCATTTCAACACCCTCTTAGAGAGAAATATGTATCTAATGCATTTTTTTATACACTTTGTCAAAATGGAAAGCTATAAGTATTCTTGTCGACACAATTTAATTTTTTAAAGATTAATGCATATTTAAAAAAGTGATTTTTATATGTATCTATTCTGAATTGCTTAGAGTAATATCTTATTAAAATTTAATATTACTATCAAATGATTTTCTATGAAATTAATACTACTAAAAAAGTTTTAAAATTGAGGAGGGCATTTATTACTACTTCTGTAACATACCCGATCATGGACCCTACCCTAGAAGTTTGACCTTTTGGGTTTGACCAAACAAGGTTGAGGGTAGAATGATCCGAATAATCCAATGCATGAATAATATAATCTAATATGTGACATAATTCGTTTGGGGATAAAAAGATGATAAAGAACTTAATTGAATAAGTAATTCAGTTAATGGGCCACTAGTGGGCCATGTGACATAACTCATGTAAGAAAGCCTCAAAATAAATAATAGACTTCAAATTCGTAATTTACACATTAAAATAAGACTACATGTCAATTTTCATTTAATTTGGACCACCTTGAAATAATATGGTAAGTTAGGAGAGAGAAATTACCTAAAAGGTGTAATTAATAAATAAATATAATAAATGAATCCAAAAGAGGAAAATAATTTTAGATTTATGATCTACATAATAAATATAGCCTTTGGGTAAATTTTTATCCAATTTGGAGAAAGTTTGCTTAAAAGGTAATATCAAGAGAGAGAAAGTATGTAGAACCTTCAAAATATTAAATAAATATTCAAAAAAATTCCAATATGTAAAATGGATGAAAAATTCGTATCCAACACATTAAATATGACTTGTGGCTCAAGTTTCATCAAATTTGGATAACCCTAATGCCAATAATGATGGAGGAAAGAGAAAATGAGATTTGATTTATTTAACAAATTAAAAGTTTTCAAAAAGTAAATCTAATTTTATATTTGGAATCTACATGATTTAATTAACCGGTGTGCAAAATTTTACCTAATTTGGGGTTCGTTTTCACCCTCAATAGAAGAGAGAGAAAAAGAAAAGTTAATTTAATAAAACTTTAGTTTTAAACAGATTTTCTCCCTGTCACACTTTTGTTTTGGTTCGCCCGATCTGGACCGTGGATTTTGGATCCAACGGTTCCAAGATCATCTCCTAGCTCCGATCAGAGTAGGAGTACACGCCACTTTATGTGATTTTTTGGATGAGGATATCTCCCTCTATTCTTACTCTTTTTCGACGATTTCTTCACCAATGAATTTGTGCTTTAATTCTGCATAAGCCGATCCCTTCTTTATCTAGTTTCATGGAGTTTTCTGGAAATTCCCAAAACGTGGAGACTAAGCTTCTTGGTTGTCCTATCTACTTTCCACATCTTGGAACCACACCTATATATAACACAACCCAAGCCTCCTTCGGTCCTTATGCAACTTTCCCCTTCCCTTAATTTCTCTATTCTTTGCGTGGGAGGCTGTCAGTTGCTGATTTTTTACTCAAGACTTGCGGAACCCCTTCTTCTCTACCCCATTCACCTTCGACTCAATTATTTGTTCCGGTTAGTTCAGACGGTCCTTATCTTCCTTTTTCTTCTGTTTGCTCGACGGATCATTGATTCTCGTGGATTCGCCCAAAGTCTGGTTAAGCCGGAAGCTGGTTGTTGTGGCCATGGTGAGGCTTTGTGATGGGGATGATTCCCCTGTTGACTTTTACCGTTACACCCTCATTTTCCTCTTCGTTCTTGTTTTGTTTGCGAGGGGCATTTTCATCTTTTCGCGGCTCCCATCTTTCTCCTTTAGTTGTGGTATCATGAGGGATTGACCAGTGACCTGGTTGGTTGTGATTGGGCCAAGTCACGTGGGCCCCTCTCCTTCTTTTCTCTTTCGATCCAAATTTATTACATGGAATTATCTGATTGGTCACATTTCAAAATTTCATAACTAATTACTTTCTTATCATAAATATATGTAAAAATAGTCGTTGGATTCAGAAAAATGCAAGATTTCTAATGGGATTGGTTTTGTCGCCTGAATCTGATGTTTAAAGAGGTGATTTTAATGGATCTAATTAATAAGTTAATAACTTATATAATTCATAACTAAATATTTAAAAGTTATAAAAACATAATAAAATATTTTATGAACTCATAAAAATATAACCTAAAACATGGCATGGTTTTAATGACCTAATTCACTTATAATAAAAAGGCAATTTTTAGGGTTTTGAATAAGTAATGGAAACCTAACCCTAATTCCACATATATGTTTAATAGATTCTTTGGATGCCTAGGCTTGGACCTAGATGTGACTTTGGATCGTTTGACTCTGATGTTGATGTATGTTGTATCCACTATTCATCTATATTGAACAATTCAACTATCTTATCATTCTTTTGAATTTGGCCTACACAATATGTGTAACATCCCTGACCTGGATTATAACCTAACCCTATAAGTTTTGCCTAAATATGTAATTAAACACTTGTAATTATCTTTTAGCAGGTAATAAAAGCTCTTAAGGAACATATGTTTCCATTCCTGTCCCCTAGGAACAATGTTGTAGTATTGTTTTGCAATACAGGGACCTATGTGCAATTATCCAGTTAAGAGGTTTAACTTGCAGAGTTCACAGGTTAAGATGTACCCTTGATGATGAAACATCATAAGAGTGAATCTGATGAGGCATGATGGATTTTCCAAGCTTGGGCATTCAGATGCAGCTTGTAGAATGATCCTGGTGCTTAAAAACCCTAATTTGGAGTAAAGTGCAATTTACCCAAATTATGGGTGAAACTTGTAAAATACACCTTCTATAGCATCTGATATGACTCTGGGCATCATTTAGAGTAGAAATGATGAAAGGAGCACATCAATGAATAAACAGATGAAAAGAATGATCTTTGTAGTAGTTTCACCTAGTATGAGCATGAAGACCCTTCATATATGTATCCTAGTTGAAAGATGGCTTTCTTTACCCTTAGATCTTGAGTTTAGATGGGCTTTGCATAAGCTTTGATGTCTTATATGTGCCTTAGAAGAAAGGAAGTACTTAGATGAGAAATGGGATAAAGTAAAAGCTTTATGGAGAAATTTCACCCAAAATATATATACCACTTCCCTTGCAAGCAAAGGAACGTTTCTTTCATTCCCTCACTTATCCCCCTTGCTCAAACCGACTAAGGCAGAGCTCTGGAGCATAGGAGAACGACCAGGGAGTTCAAGGTAAGTTTGGATCATCCCTTTTGCTTGAATTCATGGAGGAAACTCGGTTTCAAGGTTGAATTCATGGCTAGCTCACCTAGCTTTGTCTTTCTAGCCATTCCTTTCCAACTTTTCCTTGGAGAATTCACCTTGGCCGACCTGTGGAGCTCAAAGACGCCATTAAATACCTGAAGCTTGGAAGCTTGGAGCTCAAAGAACAACCTTTAGGCGGGTTTTATAACTCTAAACCTTACGCTTTGATTATACATCTTTTTCTATGCATATAGTTGCTAGTTCTTCTTCTTCCCTATCTTCCCTTGCATACTTGCAAGTAAAATTGTGAAGAACTGCTGCTGTTCTTGAGGTAGAAGATAAGGGAGTTAATTCCTATGCTTATCCATGGGTTTCCACTTTACTAAACGGTCCTAACCAATTGCCCATGCGGTTTGCACAACCGTTTGGTGGGCAAACGGTTTCAGGGTCGCATGGAGGAAAACGGTCTTCAAGACCATTTGTTCCAGTTGACCAAGCGACGACCGTATGGGAATCCTGTTCCTAATTATGGAGGCTGATCACCCATCAAAGTTAAGGGATTAACTCCAAAGGAATCGTGAGATATAGGCAAATCAATTAGCAAATCCAATTGAATTAAGTTCTGATTTTCAACCTGTTTAATTTGCCCTTTTTGGGAAAATGGTCTCAAGACCGTTTGAGATGGTTGACCAAGCATTGACCATTTGGGATTACTGTTCCTAATAATGTTTGTTGATGACCCACAAAATTTGATGGCTTAATTCCAAACGAGTCATGAGTTGAAGGCTAATCAATAGGGCAAACCCTAATTGAAATCAGTGCTGAAATCCCAATGAGTTAATTAGAGATTTTGGGTCGATTAGCCCAAACGGTCTCAAGACTGTTTGGGGAATCATCCAAACGGTCTCAAGACCGTTTGGGGATCACCCAAGACCGTTTAGAGGTCTGGGGTCAAGAATAGTTGGCCAATTGAAAGTCCAAAGGTACCAAACCATATTGCAATTAAGTATTGATGTGATGATCAACTCAATAGATCAAACCTTGATGAATTTTCACTAGAGTCCAAAGACTGGATGGGCAAATGGTCTCAAGACCGTTTGGTGTCAACCCAAGACCGTTTGGAGGTCTAGGGTTAAGGTAATTTGATCAATTGAGGGCCCAATTACAGTGGGTTATTGAAATAATCAAATTGCTGATTTGTGACTTAATTAAGGTTCAACCCCTATCAAATCAACTTAGATTTTGATGAATTCTTGGGCAAACGGTCTAAAGACCGTTTGGAGGTTATCCAAATGATCCCAAGACCGTTTGAGCCAAGTTTGATCCCGTTTGAAGGTCAATTGATGGGATCAACTTCGATTTGATTCACATTGTAGAGTGTTGATGGTTGAACGATTATATACCTTAATTGAACCAACTCCAACCTTATTTGGATATTAATTGAGGGTCAATTGAGTGAAAAATTGGTTAAGGATAACCCTAATTGTCTCAATTGATAAGTGGCTAACAAGGTTTTGGCCAATTGAAGGCTTCAACATAGAAAACCCCAATCGTTTATAACCTTTAATCCACTTTTGAGGTCTAAACGGTTTGAGCCCATTTGGACCAAATGGTCTCAAGACCGTTTGGATCCAAATGGTCTCAAGAACGTTTGAGGCCAAACAGTCTCAAGACCATTTGGGGCCAAACGGTCTCAAGACCGTTTGGGCTCAAACGATCTCATGGTCGTTTGGACCAACCGATCTCAAGATCGTTTAAGATCAAACAGTTTCAAACCGCATATGCTTCAAACGGTTTGAAAGTCAACTCTCCCCAAACGGTCAACACACCCAAACGGTCTCAAGACTGTTTGAGGTCAAACGGTCTCAAGACCGTTTGAGACCAAACAGTCTCAAGACCGTTTGAGACCAAACGGTCTCAAGACCGTTTGGTTGTTGAAGGTTGAAACCGTTTGAAGGTTTTCAAGGTTGTTTATACTTAATAACTTGAAGGTGTAAATGGTTCAATGGTGATATAATCTAAACCCTAATGGTAAGTTAGGACATTAAGGGACTAAATGACTAATGAATTGACCCATGATGATGATCAATGGGTAATTTACCAAAATGCCCTTGAAGGGTTCAATTGAGTAATACCTTGTTCTAATCAAACCCTAATCACATGATAGTGGTGATTTGGCTTATGATAGTCAATAAGGACTTAACCCAACCTGATCTAGAGTGATGTAATCATCACCTATGAGTAAGAGGAGAGAGAAGATCCCAATTATGGTTGAAATCCAAGTAATGTACCTTCAATATATATATATATATATATATATATATATATATATATGAATGTGCATGAATAGTGTATGATCCACCTATGTGAGATCATGGAAACCCTAATTATGATAATTAGTGAATCTTAACCTAACTTGAGGGCATTAATAATGATGATTTTTATACATGATGATGCTATGAGCTCAATTCACCATAATGTGAATGGTAAACCCTAAATTCTAGGGAAATGACACATAATGTGAATAGTAAACCCTAATTGAGGGTGATGCATTGAATTATACAATAACCCAAATTCCAGGTGATGTTCTTAAGCATGAATCATCATGACTAAAGCATGAGAAAAGGAATCACTATTCCTAAACATAATGAAAGGGATTGAATAACCCTAATTGATATAAATCAGGGAACCTAGCCTTAATGGAGGAATGAAGGTTCAACCCTTGAATTGAAAGGTTAATTCTGTAATAGTAATTGTTGATCTGGAGATAAATTGTTTATTCTTGTCTATTGAATTAACCATGCATGTTCTTATAAGAGAATGATCATAGCCAGGTAAGGGTTATGATATCATATTCACTGAAAGCATAATTATAGGCTTGTGAATAGTGACATATGTTATGCTCCTTAAGCATAAGAGAAACATATGAGATTAATGGGCTGCAGGAGCCATGAGTAACATCAAGGTCATGCTGATAAGATGACTTATGATGAGAGAATTAAGATTTGATATCCATTTGATCATAGGTATGAGACAGACTTGATACATTTAGTATTCTTCTTGTATATTATTGTTTTAATACTTACATGCTTGGAAACATGCTTGATGTTAAAAGAATACTGAAATGTACCTAACTAATCAAGTGTAATGTAGAGCCCTGATCATAGATCCATCATTGTCAGAGATCAAATGATGGTGAAACAGGTTTTCCTAAGGGAACTCCTGGATCACATACTTGTGAGTATGTAGAGTATATGGATGTGTAGAACCTTACACCCTAGTGTAAGTGTTTGATGTAGATGTGTAATCCGTCAATCCTTCACTATAATCTCATACCATATCAGTGGATGGTAAACATGAAACCTCCTGATGACGAAGAAAGCACAGATATCCGTATCAGTGGAAGATAATCCTATGAAAAGCTTAATTACAGACTAATGGGTTATGAATGTAAATAACCCTTATATTACATAAGTAATGTTAAGTCTGATATCATATGTACAAGTTATGCAGATATGTTGTGGAGTTGGAATCCTAACACTTTGGGAGAAGGAGTATGGCTACAGGCCATCCTTTCCCAAATAATAATGCCAGGCAATGGATATATGATCCAAGTCTGAAGGGAGTTAGTGATGTGATAAGTGACATGTGATTTTATCAATTTATAGTTGCATTGCTTTTAGTAGAAAGAATAGTTTAATATGTTAAACATTGTTTTAACTACTCTCAAATATACATAACTTCTTTGTGTACATTTATTCTCTTGTGCTGCCTTAATTATGCTTCTGGCGAAGAGTTATATCTCTCACTGGGATGCTTTTTATAATTATCTCACCCCGTAGATTTCAACCTTTAGGTGGACGTGGGCGAGGAGGCAGAAATCCTTCAATAGGTGAAGGGCAGCATCAGCAGTACCAAGGACAGCAGTGAAGCTTTAGGTGGAGGCATTGGCTGCTATGTCATGTGTAGATAGTGTTAGAGTCCTATATGTCGTCTCTGTACTCTCGAGTCCTCGGAGTAATAGTTAGTGCTTTCGAGTTTTTGGTCCAGTCCTTAGAGACTTTTGTATCTTGCCTTACAGAGTTTTACTGAAGGATCAATTGTAAACAACTTATCATGTTGCTTTATGAGAAAGCTTTACCTTTAAAGGATCTCTTTGTAAAAAGTTTAAAATTTTTAGTGATTTCTGGTAATCTGATGCTTAGTGAACGTTTCCGCATTAGTTAATCTTGTTTTCTCGAAATAGACGTTTCAATTAGTGGTATCGGAGCTCTAGGTTCGCTGAGTCTACAGAGACATAGGACTTAGGATGTCGAGTCTATCCTTAGTGTTCCATCCTTATCTAATGGAATCTTCTGCTCCTCAGGAGAAGAAGATATATAGGAATGTCTGAGCCACATGAAGAGTATGTGGCGGAAAATAGCGTTGCTACACCACAGGGAGGTGCAAGGAACCCAGAAATAGAGCAACCCTTACCTGAACAACCCAGGGAGCCACCCCAGTTTGACCCAGCTGAGATAGAAAACCCAGCTATCCATGCTTTATTTGATAAGTTTCTGACAGCTATAACACACATAGCAGTTAGGGTGCCACCATCTGCACCTAGGGCACCAACCCATCAGGAAGGTTATGGAGCCGGCAAGACTTTCGAGAGACTTCGCCGGGTGGGAGCCATAGACTATGCTGGTACATCTGACCCAGCAGATGCTGATCTATGGTTGACAGAGCTGGAAAAGGCTTTCAAGATCCTTAATATTCCTGAAGCTGAAAAGGTAAAACATGCGGTATACCTACTAAAAGGGAGTGTTGGTAATTGGTGGATGATAGAGGAGGATAAGAGACCAGGCGAAGAAATATGATGGGAGGTTTTCCGATGAGAATTCGTCAATAGATACTTCCCTAAGACGTATCTAGATGAGAAGATCTCTCAATTTGAGAAGATCACACAAGGACATATGAATGTTAGCGAGTATGAAGCTAAGTTCATGGAGTTACTACGGTTCTATCCACAGATGGCAATTAGTGATGAACAAAGAATTCGGCGTTTCGAAAAAGGATTGAACTATGAACTAGCCACTCCTGTGTCTTCTCTAGAGAATAGAGAAAGGTTTGCCACCTTTGTGGAGTTAGTGAGAAGGATAGAGAGGTCGGAAACCATGAAACAACATACAAGTAGTAAGAAGATGTACACCCAGCCTCGAGATCAAAGGTCTGAAAGCTTTAAGAAACCAAGATTTTTTTTACACCATCAACAATGTCAGGATTTTCCTACCCAGACACAATGGGTGTCAAGTGGAAGTAGGAATCATAGTAGTATTCCAAGAGGATCTTCCGACATAGCATCAGCATCGGTAACTGGATCATATAGACACTTTGCACCCATGATCTGTTACCTATGTAGACAACCAGGACACCTGGCAAAGGATTGTCCAGACAGGAATACAATAATGACTCAACCCCAAGGACAGAGTCTGCAAGGCTCAAAAGGGAGGCTCTATTATAATAGAGGATGTGGAAAAACGTCCCATGCAGGTCAGATGAAATAAGTTTTGTTTTAATATTACATATCAGGATTCTATGTGTTAAAAATATGTAATTTTGCTGCTTCTGAATTCCTTGACTAAGTCCTGGAAGAACACAAGGGAGATAAGAACTTGTATCTTACTCGGTATTCTTTAAAACAATTTATAATCTCCCCTAACTGTGTATGAAAAGGATGAAATATAGATGTGATACCTGAAGAATAATCTAGTATGGTAAATTCTGTGTGTATAATGATATGAAGAGCGAGGAATATGTTGATAAGTAAAATACATACTACCTAATCTCAATACTTATATACCCTGGCCAGGTATATAGTTATTGTAGATAAGGCAAGTATGAAACTCCTAGATTGTTATCTTTTGATTACTCTGATCAGGTAATTATTCTAAAACAATCTAGAGAGTATAAGGAAAAATTAAATGAGAAAAGCTAAGTGAATACTTAGTGAATATGCTCAGTGAATACTTAGTGAATATGCTTAGTGAATATACTCAGTGAATACTTAGTGAATATGCTCAGTGAATATACTCAGTGAATACTTAGTGAATATGCTCAGTGAATATACTCAGTGAATACTTAGTGAATATGCTTAGTGAATATACTTAGTGAATACTTAGTGAATATGCTCAGTGAATATACTCAGTGAATACTTAGTGAATATGCTCAGTGAATATACTCAGTGAATACTTAGTGAATATACTTAGTGAATATGCTTAGTGAATATACTCAGTGAATACTTAGTGAATATGATTAGTGAATATACTCAGTGAATACTTAGTGAATATGCTCAGTGAATATACTCAGTGAATACTTAGTGAATATGCTCAGTGAATATACTTAGTGAATACTTAGTGAATATACTCAGTGAATACTTAGTGAATATACTCAGTGAATACTTAGTGAATATGCTTAGTGAATACACTCAGTGAATACTTAGTGAATATGCTCAGTGAATATACTCAGTGAATACTTAGTGAATATGCTCAGTGAATATACTCAGTGAATACTTAGTGAATATACTCAGTGAATACTTAGTGAATATACTCATTGAATACTTAGTGAATATGCTTAGTGAATATACTCAGTGAATACTTAGTGAATATGCTTAGTGAATATACTCAGTGAATACTTAGTGAATATGCTCAGTGAATATACTCAGTGAATACTTAGTGAATATGCTCAGTGAATATACTCAGTGAATACTTAGTGAATATACTCAGTGAATACTTAGTGAATATACTCAGTGAATACTTAGTGAATATGCTCAGTGAATACTTAGTGAATATGCTCAGTGAATACTTAGTGAATATGCTTAGTGAATATACTCAGTGAATATACTCAGTGAACATACTCGGTGAATGCTTAGTGAATATACTCAGTGAATTTCCTCAGTGAATACTTAGTGAACAAACTTAGTGAATATACTTGGTGAATTTCCTCAGTAACTACTTAGTAAGCCTTCTCAATGAACTCCTTCAGTGAAGCCCTTGAGACAATATACAGAGTAAATTATCAGTGTTAAGGAATGTATATTCCTCTGTTGGTAAGAATTCTTGAGTGATATGAGAAGAATGTTCTTTTATGCTTTTTCCTTTCAAAAGTATGGACACATTATGTTAAGGGTTTATGCTTTACACAAGCATAAACAGTGATAAGAGATAATTAATGAAAGGGACTTTGTGTGAATTACAGACCCATAATATCATCATAATGACTAATCTGTTCTTCCTTTCCCTGGGATTTCGAGGACGAAATCCTTGTTAGGGGTTTATAATTTGTAACATCCCTGATCTGGGTTATAACCTAACCCTAGAAGTTTTGCCTAAATATGTAATTAAACACTTGTAATTATCTTTTAGCAGGTAATAAAAGCTCCTAAGGAACATATGTTTCCATTCCTGTCCCCTAGGAACAATGTTGTAGTATTCTTTTGCAATACAGGGACCTATGTGCAATTATCTAGTTAAGAGGTTTAACTTGCAGAGTTCACTGGTTAAGATGTACCCTTGATGATGAAACATCATAAGAGTGAATCTGATGAGGCGTGATGGATTTTCCAAGCTTGGGCATTCAGATGCAGCTTGTAGAATGATCCTGGTGCTTAAAAACCCTAATTTGGAGTAAAGTGCAATTTACCCAAATTATGGGTGAAACTTGTAAAATACACCTTCTATAGCATATTATATGACTCTTGGCATCATTTAGAGTAGAAATGATGAAAGGAGCACATCAATGAATAAACAGATGAAAAGAATGATCTTTGCAGTAGTTTCACCTAGTATGAGCATGAAGACCCTTCATATATGTATCCTAGTTGAAAGATGGTTTTCTTTACCCTTAGATCTTGAGTTTAGATGGGCTTTGCATAAGCTTTTATGTCTTAGACGTTCCTTAGAAGAAAGGAAGGACTTAGATGAGAAATGAGATAAAGTAAAAGCTTTATGGAGAAATTTCACCCAAAATATATATACCACTTCCCTTGCAAGCAAAGGAATGTTTCTTTCATTACCTCACTTATCCCCCTTGCTCAAACCGACTAAGGCAGATCTCTGGAGCATAGGAGAACGACCAAGGAGTTAAAGGTAAGTTTGGATCATCCCTTTTGCTTGAATTCATGGAGGAAACTCGATTTCAAGGTTGAATTCATGGCTAGCTCACCTAGCTTTATCTTTCTAGCCATTCCTTTCCAACTTTTCCTTGGAGAATTCAACTTGGCCGACCTGTGGAGCTCAAAGACGCCATTAAAGACCTGAAGCTTGGAAGCTTGGAGCTCAAGGAACAACCTTTAGGCAGGTTTTATAACTCTAAACCTTATGCTTTGATTATACATCTTTTTCTATGCATATAGTTGCTAGTTCTTCTTCTTCCCTATCTTCCCTTGCATCATTGCAAGTAAAATTGTGAAGAACTGCTGCTGTTCTTGAGGTAGAAGATAAGGACGTTAATTCCTATGCTTATCCACGGGTTTCCACTTTACTAAACGGTCCTAACCAATTGCCCATGCGGTTTGCACAACCGTTTGGTGGGCAAACGGTTTCAGGGTCGCATGGAGGAAAACGGTCTTCAAGACCATTTGTTCCAGTTGACCAAGCGACGACCGTATGGGAATCCTGTTCCTAATTATGGAGGCTGATCACCCATCAAAGTTAAGGGATTAACTCCAAAGGAATCGTGAGATATAGGCAAATCAATTAGCAAATCCAATTGAATTAAGTTCTGATTTTCAACCTGTTTAATTTGCCCTTTTTGGGAAAATGGTCTCAAGACCGTTTGAGATGGTTTACCAAGCGTTGACCATTTGGGATTACTGTTACTAATAATGTTGGTTGATGACCCACAAAATTTTATGGCTTAATTCCAAACGAGTCATGAGTTGAAGTCTAATCAATAGGGAAAACCCTAATTGAAATCAGTGCTGAAATCCCAATGAGTTAATTAGAGATTTTGGGTCGATTAGCCCAAACGGTCTCAAGACTGTTTGGGGAATCATCCAAACAGTCTCAAGACCGTTTGGGGATCACCCAAGACCGTTTAGAGGTCTGGGGTCAAGAATAGTTGGCCAATTGAAAGTCCAAAGGTACCAAACCATATTGCAATTAAGTATTGATGTGATGATCAACTCAATAGATCAAACCTTGATGAATTTTCACTAGAGTCCAAAGACTGGATGGGAAAACGGTCTCAAGACCGTTTGGAACTCATCCAAACGGTCTCAAGACCGTTTGGTGTCAACCCAAGACCGTTTGGAGGTCTAGGGTTAAGGTAATTTGATCAATTGAGGGCCCAATTACAGTGGGTTATTGAAATAATCAAATTGCTGATTTGTGACTTAATTGAGGTTCAACCCCTATCAAATCAACTTAGATTTTGATGAATTCTTGGGAAAACGGTCTCAAGACCGTTTGGAGGTTATCCAAACGATCCCAAGACCGTTTGGGCCAAGTTTGAGCCCGTTTGAAGGTCAATTGATGGGATCAACTTCGATTTGATTCACATTGTTGAGTGTTGATGGTTGAACGATTATAGACCTTAATTGAACCAACTCCAACCCTATTTGGATATTAATTGAGGGTCAATTGAGTGACCAATTGGTTAAGGATAACCCTAATTGTCTCAATTGATAAGTGGATAACAAGGTTTTGGCCAATTGAAGGCTTCAACATAGAAAACCCCGATCGTTTATAACCTTTAATCCACTTTTGAGGTCTAAACGGTTTGAGCCCATTTGGACCAAACGGTCTCCAGACCGTTTGAGGCCAAACGGTCTCAAGACCGTTTGGGGCCAAACGGTCTCAAGACCATTTGGGCTCAAACGATCTCAAGGTCGTTTGGACCAATCGATCTCAAGATCGTTTAAGATCAAACAGTTTCAAACCGCATATGCTTCAAACGGTTTGAAAGTCAACTCTCCCCAAACGGTCAACACACCCAAACGGTCTCAAGACCGTTTGAGGTCAAACGGTCTCAAGACCGTTTGAGGTCAAACGGTCTCAAGACCATTTGAGACCAAACGGTCTCAAGACCGTTTGGTGGTTGAAGGTTGAAACCGTTTGAAGGTTTTCAAGGTTGTTTGTACTTAATCACTTGAAGGTGTAAATGGTTCAATGGTGATCTAATCTAAACCCTAATGGTAACTTAGGACATTAAGGGACTAAATGACTAATGAATTGACCCATGATGACGATCAATGGGTAATTTACCAAAATGCCCTTGAAGGGTTCAATTGAGTAATACCATGTTCTAATCAAACCCTAATCACATGATAGTGGTGATTTGGCTTATGATAGTCAATAAGGACTTAACCCAACCTAATATAGAGTGATGTAATCATCACCTATGAGTAAGAGGAGAGAGAAAATCCCAATTATGGTTGAAATCCAAGTAATGTACCTTCAATATATATATATATGAATGTGCATGATTAGTGTATGATCCACCTATGTGAGATCATGGAAACCCTAATTATGATAATTAGTGAATCTTAACCTAACTTGAGGGCATTAATAATGATGATTTTTATACATGATGATGCTATGAGCTCAATTCACCATAATGTGAATGGTAAACCCTAAATTCTAGGGAAATGACACATAATGTGAATAGTAAACCCTAATTGAGGGTGATGCATTGAATTATACAATAACCCAAATTCCAGGTGATGTTAAGTTCTTAAGCATGAATCATCATGACTAAAGCATGAGAAAAGGAATCACTATTCCTAAACATAATGAAAGGGATTGAATAACCCTAATTGATATAAATCAGGGAACCTAGCCTTAATGGAGGCATGAAGGTTCAACCCTTGAATTGAAAGGTTAATTCTGCAATAGTAATTGTTGATCTGGAGATAAATTGTTTATTGTTGTCTATTGAATTAACCATGCATGTTCTTATAAGAGAATGATCATAGCCAGGTAAGGGTTATGATATCATATTCACTGAAAGCATAATTATAGGCTTGTGAATAGTGACATATGTTATGCTCCTTAAGCATAAGAGAAACATATGAGATTAATGGGCTGCAAGAGCCATGAGTAACATCAAGGTCATGCTGATAAGATGACTTATGATTAGAGAATTAAGATTTGATATCCATTTGATCACAGGTATGAGACAGACTTGATACATTTAGTATTCTTCTTGTATATTATTGTTTTAATACTTACATGCTTGGAAACATGCTTGATGTTAAAAGAATACTGAAATGTACCTAACTAATAAAGTGTAATGTAGAGCCCTGATCATAGATCCATCATTGTCAGAGATCAAATGATGGTGAAACAAGTTTTCCTAAGGGAACTCCTGGATCACATACTTGTGAGTATGTGGAGTATATGGATGTGTAGAACCTTACATCCTTGTGTAAGTGTTTGATGTAGATGTGTAATCCGTCAATCCTTCACTACAATATCATACCGTATCAGTGGATGGTAAACATGAAACCTCCTGATGACGAAGAAAGCACAGATATCCGTATCAGTGGAAGATAATCCTATGAAAAGCTTAATTACAGACTAATGGGTTATGAATGTAAATAACCCTTGTATTACATAAGTAATGTTAAGTCTGATATCATATGTACAAGTTATGCAGATATGTTGTGGAGTTGGAATCCTAACACTTTGGGAGAAGGAGTATGGCTACAGGCCATCCTTTCCCAAATAATAATGCCAGGCAATGGATATATGATCCAAGTCTGAAGGGAGTTAGTGATGTGATAAGTGACATGTGATTTTATCAATTTATAGTTGCATTGCTTTTAGTAGAAAGAATAGTTTAATCTGTTAAACATTGTTTTAACTACTCTCAAATATACATAACTTCGTTGTGTACATTTATTCTCTTATGCTGCATTAATTATGCTTCTGGCGAAGAGTTATATCTCTCGCTGGGACGATTTTTATAATTGTCTCACCCCGTAGATTTCAACCTTTAGGTGGATGTGGGCGAGGAGGCAGAAATCCTTCAATAGGTGAAGGGAAGCATCAGCAGTACCAAGGACAGTAGTGAAGCTTCAGGTGGAGGCATTGGCTACTATGTCATGTGTAGATAGTGTTAGAGTCCTATATGTCGTCTCTGTACTCTCAGGTCCTCGGAGTAATAGTTAGTGCTTTTGAGTTTTTGGTCCAGTCCTTAGAGACTTTTGTATCTTGCCTTACAGAGTTTTACTGAAGGATCAGTTGTAAACAACTTATCATGTTGCTTTATGAGAAAGATTTACCTTTAAATGATCTCTTTGTAAAAAGTTTAAAATTTTTAGTGATTTCTGGTAATCCGATGCTTAGTGAACGTTTCCGCATTAGTTAATCTTGTTTTCTCGAAATAGACGTTTCAATATGTCTTATCTTTTGATATCATTGTTCGTGTGAACTATCTTGATTATTATGGTCTTAGATATTTTCTTGATATCTTATCTTGTGCCTTGGTGCATGTTGGTCTCTTATATTGGTATGTGCCACTTTGAAGTGGATGGTATATGTTTGTGTTGTCCATTATGTGATGGAAACCTTTGTATCATGTTCTGACTAAACTGTTTACTTGCCTCTATATTTACATGCTATGTGATTCAGTAGCACTAGAGTAGTGTAAATTACTTTGGTTTTGGGGAAGTAATCCCCTATTGTTTATTAAGGAGGGTGGCAGCATACCACTTCTCTATACTCGAGTGTGGCAGTAATCCATACTCAATTTTATATATATTCGGGAGATTGGCAGTATTCCTTTCTCTATCAGGTTAAAGTTTGTGCTAGGCCACCAACTGTGTTTATATTGTTCTAGGGCTATGCTTATCTCACATGCATGCAGGTTATTGATGTGGATTGTGGGGTGTGTGCCCTACTTTCTTTTGTTCCAGTATTGCACAATCTTTATTGTTTTGATTATGGCAAGTATCTTATTTTATGATGATGATGATTCTTTTCTTTTATGCCCTCTTTTGTGGTAGTTCTTATCTCTTGCATGGGAAGCCTTTTATTTTGATGTCCCTTATTCTTTATAAACTGCTCAATTTGCTTTTTAGTATGCACATACCAGCCTTTGTTGATGTCTCCTATTGTTACTCTTTTGCTAGGGTATGCTTCCAACCCTAGGCGGAGGAATTGGGTGACAAGGCTTGATGACCTAGACTTAAATAGTGAAGTTAAAGCTTGGAGACAATCTTGAGGTGGTTTAGATTTCATCTACATGGATCCTTATGATGTAAGTTGTAACCCTTTGTTTTATAATTGAATATAGTCATATTTTTATTCCATTGCTATACTTTGGTCTTTTGTTACCATATATATAAAGATTTGAAAATTGTACACCTACTCCATCATACCTTCTGAGTATGTTTGGACTGGAGGTTCTATTGTTTAAATTTTTAGTAGAGAGGTGGTTTCACTTCTTTACAACTTCTATAATAAAAAGTCTGAAGTTGAAGAAGGCACTTGCCCCATCTGTTCATCCATCCATCCAACAATGGGTCGTACCGTATCAAGAAAAGATTTTATTTATTACTTCTCTAACCGCAATACCACGACATAGGATTTGGGGATTTCGGTGGTGGGCCAGGATATATAGTGGTTGTTATCTCATAAATAAATTCAACCACGGTTGTATCTGTATGGTCTGGGAATATGAGATGGCACACTGTGATGTGCATTGTTTGATGTGTGGGTGGTGGGTTGGGTTGCCCATCATGTCTTAGTTCCTATTCCTTCCTTGCTCTGTCCATTTGTAGCACATCCATCGCTGCCTATGAATCTGTGATGGCCGAGTAGCATGCCACATGCATCTCATGTGTACTATTTATTAATCACTAACTATAATGTGTGCTATATATTAATCACAATAATAACGTTGAAGGATCAACCTCAATCCCCAAGGTGCGACTACTCAGATCATGATCCACTTGAGTTGTTTAATATCAGGTCGTACAAATGTTTATTCAATCGGAAACCCCCATGGCTTGGTTCTCCCTAATCCTCTTGGGGCACATTTGGTTACTTGGATTTTTCTATATTGGATTGTATTTTGTGTTGGGTTTTAGGGGAGACGGAGAAGGTATCGGAAACAAAAAAATTTCTCCTCCCAAACCCTGAACAAAGGAAATGTGTTAACGTCTATACAATAGGAAATATGGTTTGTAGAGGCGTACCTTGTCCCGAGGCTTTCTCGGCGACTTTACCTCACAGCTTGTGCGGTCTTCACCTCTGGTCTTAGACAGTGTCTGTGCATCTCCTGGTCGCACCGGGACTGGCACCTCTTGGTCTCACCGGGACTATCAGGATTGACAGCTGTCCTCCGAGCGGCAGAAGTCTCCTGCCTCTGAAGTAGTCCACACAGACCACCTGGAACTCAGATGTCCTTGTCCCATAAGGAATCAGAAGGAGTCACACCCTCCTGTTGGCGTACTAGTCACCAACACACTCTCCTGCTACCAATCACTTTCTGTAGTTGTCTTTCCCTTGCTGTGCCTCTCTTATCGGGTAGCACTTGCTCGGGCTCTCTCTCAGTTACCAAAACCAGAGAGAACGACAACTTTGTAGAACAACTGGTGCACTGAGTTATTCTTCCTAAGAAGCCCCCAATACCCCTATATATAGGAGGGTCATGGGATAGGGTTCTCTATCCCGGGCAATGCAGGATTAAATAGTTGTAGAAGGGTTCGGAATTTTCCACAAAACAACCAACTTACGCCTGCTGAACCGATCATTTCACACCCTGAAACGGTCGGTTGGTGAGTTGAGCCGATCAATTCAACCTCAACCGATCGGTTGGGGCACATGAGCCGATCGGTTCATCATATGAGACAATCGGTTCGTGGTCCTGGTCCAACTCAATTTGACTTTCAAATTTGTCTCCAATTAATGAAATATTAATCCTTTTCCAAATCGACTTTGTACAAGTGAAACAAATTGTATTTGCAAAATAGTCTTCTGACTTTCCAAACAATCTCAGTTGGACACATGAGCTGACCGGTTCAACAATTGAGCCGATTGGTTCATTGCACATGAGCCAATCGTCTCACCTGTTTAGCCGATCGGTTCACCAACCTGAGCCGATCGGTTCATCACATGAGCCGATCAGTTAGAGCAGCAGACTTGTAAAAATCAGTAAATCACAGTTTCAATCAATCTGATACTCTAATAAATCGGTCCAACACCTTGAACACTATGATATTGAGCTATCAATTGATTGAGTATTTAATTGAACTACTAAACTCCTTTAGTAATCAATCTAAACATCATTTGTGGATAAAATCCTCTTCCAGATTAAATCCTATGTGTATGACCCTGCAGGTCCATTTCACGTTGGCAGTGAAAGTCCATAACACTTATGACTTCACAAGCAAAGAGCGGTGCCTAGTCGCACATCAGTGCTACCCAAGTGAAATAGAAAGTTGGAGAAAAACTTTCAATCCCACAATCTATGAATGGTGTTACAGTGAATGTATAATTCCTTTGTCACTGATATCCCGAATGAACTCAAGGCATGGACCAATCATCCTGTCAGCGTTCATTCACTTTCTTGATCTCAGAGTAGATTGGAGGAGATAAGTATGACATCAATATCACATATTGATTCACAAATGCATGCGCACGCCTATCTCAATCCTACTCATCAAGTGGCTATGGATATCAAACTCCCTCAGGAGGGACAAATTCCATTTCTATCACTCACCCCTCAAAAGCCCCTATGTGTCAAAGCCACCCAATCATCACCTTTATAACAACCCATGTTTCAGGACTGCGTTTGATGATGTCAAAGTGTACCCAATGACATGTGTTGAGTGTAGTGATTTTAGGTCAAAGAATCACACTCACCACCATCACTGTGAGAACTGACTGTGACTACCATGTCATGGTTCCATGTGTCAAACTCACGGTGGGTCTGTCCGGTAAACTTGTTCTCTAACAAGTACCTGTGTGTTTGGTTTGATAACTCCATATCATGACTAATGAGATTTTGTCATCAACCAACACCACAATCTAGTCTTGTGTGTCATTGTTGTCTATCTACCTTCCACAATGACATCCGACTAGGGACATGATAAGAATGTACAAACTCTTAGCATCCGTATGATCTCATCGTTCAAGTCCTGAACCTGAAAGCATACGTCATTGAATACTGTCATTCTCTAGACATTCAATTTGTTCTATCACTATCTCATATGACTGAACCAGAAAGAATTGGAAGCTTTCCTTTGATCTTTATCAAATCAATCTTAATGTATCCCACCAATCATCCCATGATTGGCTCTCAAGGCATACATACCGACAGACTCCCACTTGCACTACGAGCCAATCACCCTTGAATCATATTCATAGTGATCTTCAAACATGTCCCACATGTTACTGTGCTCTAGTGCTAACATAGTGAGTTATGGCAACACCTTGCCAAAGTCGGTATTAATTGCATGTCTCACATATCTTCACTGTACGTCACACGTATGAGATGGAGTTCCTGTAATATGTGATCTAGTATTCCTTTGCTAACCTTTAGCCATATTGCATGACCAATTATTCATTACTTGTCATCAATGACCGGAATATCTATAAGTTCATCTCATAAACTTCCAGATCCATATAGTATCCACTGCTGTTCTCTAATACACGAATACTCGACCTTTCCTTTTAAACAACTTTATTGGAACGTTTCTAATTATCAACAAATATTCATTTATATATATATTACATATATATTTTGTTATTAATTTTCTGTCCTTTTTGGAAGTTCGCATTAGTGTAACTCTTTACAATGAACCCTTCCTTATTTCCATAGAACTAGTACTTCTCAAGCACTTATCAAGTTCTTATGGTATTCCAGTAACCCTTATTCGAACTAGATAGATATCCCCTCATCATGTCCCACATACGAGTTATCAGGATGAGCACATCATATTGTCATGTCCTACATACAAGATGATGAATGCACTTGATTCTTTCCATGTCGATACATGCAAGATAATGGGATGATTACATACATGATAGATCCATATCTATTCTTAGTGATAGATTCATGTCATCAAGATCCATTCATGTTAAGGAGAGGCGATCGGAAGGGCGATTGGGAGGGCGATCGGGAGGGCGATCGGGGCGTTCCCTAGGGTGCTCGTGCCCTTGGCGGCACCGCCGCCATACACTCCAGCTTGGCACTCTGCCAGTCGGGGGCCACCGTCCCTTTGTCGCTGAGATCACTATCCAAGATGCTACCGTCGCCTCTCCTACGTCGTGTGACTCGACAGAGCGTGCGAGGAACACAGACGCAACATGCTGTCGTGGAAAGGAGATCTAACCTTGTGGCGTCTATCGTCCCTACGGAGGAAGTGCTACCGGACATTAGGGTGGTTCTGGATAACAATGAGACAGGACACGACAACCCGTCGCCTAGGGTTTCTGAGAAGGAAGGCCAGCATGACGGAAGTTCGGGCAGTCCTGGTACGGCGAGGGTGGAGAACCCTGTGACATCCAACATGCAACCAGAAGAGGGTAGTCCGTCATCTTCTCCGGCTAGGGGAGATCACACAGCACCGACGAGTACCTCACGGATGGAGCTACCACAAAGGGAATCGTTGAGGGAGTCGAATGTTCAGGGCGCGACGAGGAATGATGGTTTACCTTCAGGGCCCCTTCCCCCTCCGCCGGCTAAGGAGACAGTGGTGCAGTAGCCGAGAAAGACACCACTGTTCGGGATCCCACATGATACCTGCTTCCGATGCATGGGTAAAGGACACTGGCAGGCACAGTGCAAAGGCTTCAAGGTCTGCTATCTTTGCAGGCGGCCGGGACATGTAGCGGCAAGATGCAGACAAAGACCTTTACTGAGAACGCAGTCGCATAGACCTCCTGATATCCAATCTAGGGTTTTGTTCCCCCCGCTGCCCTCAGGGATCCTGGCTCGGGGCGCACCACAGCATGTGCCCAGAAGGATTGCGGTGGACATTGGACTGGATAATGATATGAGGAAGATGAAGATGGATGCCCTTATGAGAGCTGTCGAGGTCTCCTGGCCTAGTGAGGCTTCGTGGACGGAGATTCTTGTGTTCCTGAAAGGTTTGTGGCCCAACGCTGCAGAGCTATACAGGTTTTTCGTGAGGAAAGCTATTACGTTCTTTTCTTGTGAGAATGAGGCACGAGATATGATCGAGAAGGGTTTACCGGCTGGCTGTAGACACAAGCTCACGCTCAGGCACATGAAAGAGGGAGAACAACACCACCAAAAAGAATGTTTTTGGTTCTGGTTATCGGGCATGCCCTTAGTATGTAGAGATGATGACTCCATGACCACCCTTATTAGCCCTTTTGGGAAGCTCATACATATATGTGACTGGCAGAGAGAAGCCGATGATGTATCAGGCATGCTCATCTTGGTCGAAGCTTTCACTAATGATGTTCCTCAGTTTATTTCAGTTACCTATGGTCATAGAAGAATGGATGTTCAACTCTTTATGATAGCGAGAGGGCTGATTGGTACCAACTCCTTTAACATGACAGAGGTCAGAATAGAATCTGGTATTCCTCGTGATGCACTTACTATCAGAGAGAAGGCTCCTGAACCTCTTACACTAGTGTCTTGCCCATCTGAAGAGATGCCAAGAGACCCGTCACCGACTAGGCAGTAGCAGATGAGACCTATGCACTCACCGAGAAGAATGATCGTGGATGAAGATGGGTGTAGAAGACATCTACCGCAGATGAGACTAGAGGAATTCTTTGAAAGAAATGTTGAACAGTTTTCTGTTCGAGGTAGACACAGCAGGGTCAGAGGTAGATCAGCCTCTAGGTGAGAAGAACATCATCCTTTCAGGCACAGATCAGTGGAAAGAAGGGACTCCTACAGAAGAAGACCACCCATGGGTGAAGATGATTTTTTTGAGGATTTCTTTGACGATGATGAGTGGAGATATAGCAGCTGAGCTGGATTTGGTTGGTAGGTGCACTCTTGATGCAGCGGTATGTCTGTGATCTTAATGGATTGTAACTCTATCTTTTGGAACATTAGAGGAGCAGTGAATAACCCTACAAGAAGAGTCTTGAGTAGACTTTGTAGCTGTTACAGACCTGGGATCGTCTGCCTTTTTGAACCTTTCCTTCATGCGAATCTTGCAGTGGAGCTTTTAGATGTCGTCCAATTGGACTGGGCGATAGACAATTTTGGTGAGGGAGGTAAAATCTGGTTCTATGCGGAGGTGAATTTGAATCCGATGGTCCTTAGGAAGCATAAGCAGCATGTTACTATCAAACTCGAAAAGGGAGATGGAACTACTTTCTTTGTCACTGTTGTATACGCAAGCTGCGACTGTAATGATCGTAAAGATTTGTGGAATGAGATCCTATCTTTGTCCGGAGATATTGGTGATGATAGATGGTTGATAGCTGGTGACTTCAACGTGATCAGAAATCCACAAGAGAAGAGAGGTGGTGACCCCCCAAGATTCCAGAACTTGTTTGATTTTAATGCCCTTATCACTGATGCTCGCCTCAATGAGGTTCCCTTTGAAGGCAGCAGGTTCACCTGGGTGAACAAGCAAATCCTTACTCTGACTATTTGGGAGCGTCTTGATCGAGCCTTTTTGAATGATGCATGGCTAGCTGTCAGACCTTCTTTCCGCTCTCTGCACCTTACTAGATCTAGAGTATCGGATCACTGCCCGATTCTCACGATTCTTGGGAATGGTGATGTTAATAGAAAAAGAAGAAAGTTCTTCACGTTCCAGTCGAGCTGGTTAGAACATGATGATTGCTTGAGGATAATTGAACAAGCTTGGGACACTCATGTGGTTGGGCACCCTTCCTATATTTTCTACTGCAAGATGAAGAGAGTTAGAGCTGCCTTAAAGAAGTGGAGTAGAGATGTTCTCGGTGATGTTAGTCAGAAGATTAAAGATCTAGAGGATATTATTTCCACTACTCAGATGGCCTTTGACGAAAATCCCACAGCCGCGAATGAGGCGAATCTGAGGATTGCGGAATTGGAACTTCAACACTTGAGGGATTTGGAGGAAGCCAATTGGAAAGAAAAGGCCAGGATTAACTAGTTGCATGACGGGGAAAGAAATACTCCTTTTTACCACGTGGTGGTGAAGTCTAGACGTCGTCATAGAAGAATCAGTTCTCTATCTTTGCCCGATGGATCAGTGGTGTCCGATCCAGAGGAGATGGCGAGGGAGGCAGCTGACCACTTTGAGAAGTTTTTCAATGAAGAGGTGCATAGTGATGACACGATGCTTGATGGGATGCTAGAAGACATCCCGGCTGTTTGTTCGGCTGAAGACAACTTCGGTGTATCTGCGGTTCCTAGCCTGGATGAGATTGTTATGACGATCAAGGAAATGGACCCATCAACAGCCCCGGGTCCTGATGGTTTTACCCTCCCATTTTATAAAGCAGCCTGGACTGCTATTGGAGCGGACTTTCTTGCCATGGCTGAAGCTTTTTTCAGAGATCAGACCTGCCATAAGGCCCTTTTCTGCTGCCGCATTCTTATGATTCCTAAATGTGATAATCCCAAACAGCTCCCTTCTGATTTCTGACCGATTTCCATTGAAAATTTGGCTCTCCGGATCCTTGCAAGAACCCTGAATAACAGACTGGCGCCCCCGATGCCCTCTCTTATTTCCAAATCTCAAGGTGCATTTCTGAAAGGTACCGATATCACACATCATATCCGACTTTCCAAGGAGCTCATACACGATATCAATCAAGGCCAGCTGGCTCCAAATGTGATGATAAAGATTGACATGTCTAGGGCGTACGACAGGGTTGATTGGAAGGTGCTCAGGAGGATTCTTCTTGCTTTTGGTCTGCTTCTGGAGGTTTTAGAGCTTTGTCTCAGTTTTTTTGTACACTCATGGGCTACAATCACCATTGGTGAACACACGGCAGGATTCTTTTCGTTTGCTAGAGGTCTCAAGCAAGGAAATGCTATTTCCCCATTCTTGTTTATCATCTTTGAAGAAGTCCTCTGTCTGAGATTTTGTAGATTGGCAGACGCACACTCTATATCCAGATTCAAGACGAGAGGACCTGTGGTGGCACCTCTTATGCTCCTTTATGCTGATGACTTTCTGGTTCTCTTTGAAGTCAACAACAACTCAATTCAGGAGGTTTTGAACACTCTCGACACATATGAGAAATCAACGGGTTAAAGGGTGAACCGTAACAAGTCGGTCTGTGTTGCAGGGGGATCGGACCTTTCACGATCACATGAGATAGCTATGAAGTTTGGGATTGAACATGCGTCTAACTCTTTCCTATACCTAGGGATATCGATATATAAAGGGAGACACAAGCTAGCTGATTATGATTTCCTTATCAAGAAGATTAATTCCAAGATTTCTTCATGGAAGGCCAAACTTTTATCCTTTGCTGGATGGCGCCTGTTGATAGCACATGTCCTCTCATCGGTTACGATTCATGCAGCGGCAACAGTTGGGTTACCAGGTGGTATTATATCTCGGATTGAGAATAAGATATCTTCATTTCTATGGGCTGGCAGAGATGAGATACACAGGAAAGCTTGGCTTGGATGGCATCGCGTGGCAATGCCGGTTGATAAGGGTGGTCTTGGTCTTCCACAGCTACAGAATATAAATGAAGCCTTTACTGCCAAAGCTTGCTGGGAAATCCTGTCCAAAAACTCCCTCTGGGCGGAGTTCTGTAGGGTGAAGTATTCGAATCATGCCCCTGGTCGTTCGACCTTGTATCCTGGACACTTGAAGCTGAGCTGCTCACCTTCCCCCTTCTGGAAAAAAGTATGGACCACCTTCCCAAAAATTTATAGGCATTGCAAATGGGCGATTGGGAGAGGTGATATTTCTTTTTGGGATGACTGGTGGTGCAACGAAAGGATCGCAGACCATGCTACTTATGCAAGTGATAAAAGACACCCTTTCCTTGTTAAGGATTTTTGGATTGATGATCATGGATGGGATTGGAGTTCCCTGAGCCAGGTGATTGATGACAATGGGATGGACCTTATCAAACAGGCGGATGTGTGGATATCAGATATGGATGACAAGTTGATCTGGGATGTGGAGGAGAATGGCAGCTTCTCTATGAAATCGGCCAAAGTGATGCTGCGGACCGTGCAACAGGAAGGACCTGATGATCTGGGCAAGGTTTGGAGGATGGATTCCCCAAAGGCCAACACTCTCATATGGAAGATTGCCAGGGCGGCCATTCCGACTGACGATAATGTGCGCAACAAATGTTGTATACCACTTGCTTCGTGGTGCAACTGTTGTGACGAGCCGAAGGAGGAAGACATGAATCACTTGTTCTTTCAAGGACAGCTCGTGAGTTTTTTTGGAACAAGTTTGGCGTGATGACGGATAAGGAACCGCCTTCTGACGTTCAGTCCCTGATTAGTATATGTGTGGATGGTCTCTCTAATGAAGTTACTGATTGGGTTGCCGGATTCATGGCTGGTCATATTCCAGTATCTATATGGAGAATGAGATGTTCATCTCGGTATGCTAATAATAAGAGACGTGTGGAGCATGAATGGAGCAATCTTATAGAACACGTGAACCAGATGATTAAGAGAAAGACTTTCCATCTTACAACAAATCTGGTCCTTCTTTCCAGGATGACGATGGCAAGCATCAACGAGCCTAGGTTTAAGATGAGGAAGGTTTGACTTATCAGGTGGACAAATCCAGACATGTTCAATCTCAAACTAAATGTGACGATTGGAAGAGACTTGGACGAGGAAGGTAACAAAAGAAGGTGGGCAGCATGAATAGTCCAGAATCACAATGCCGATATTTGTTTGATCTTCCGCGCTTGGCTCAAAAAGGAAGACTACAAGCTGGCATACATTCAGGCGTGCATCATCGGGCTAAAGTTGGCTGGAGATCATATGCTTCATATTTCTACTATGGAAGTGGATGATAAAAATATCTATAACTTGCTTTGGAACAATGCTTCCGTGCCATGGAGGGCTAGAACGTATGTGCAAGAGCTTAGAGAGGAGCTGGGTATGGCTAGCATATCGGGTGGATATGTGCATAAGCTGATCAACTCCATACCGCGAGAGATTGGCAAGCTTGGACGTGGATCCTCTAATCTGGTTGTTACTACGGATTCGAATAGGATTCCTAATAGAATTCGTGGTATGGCTAGATTGGAAAAGAGGAAGATTCCTTACATTGCAGTCGAGAGTGAGGTGATTGAGGCTTGACCTTGTTTGGTCCTATTTTGTTCAGTTGTTTCTAGTGGGGTTTTTTGGGAAGATACCCGAGTTATAAGAGCAGGAGTTGTATTCTTTTTGCTGATTTTAGCCCACCAAAGGGGTGTGGAATGAATAATAGCGACCCCTGGCTTAATAAAAAAAATCTATTCTTAGTGTTCCCATTCTTCATAAGAACTGGACACTTGTCCTTGGGATACCAACTCCATGTAACATGGAAAAGTTTTCTCCCACTGAATCTATGTACACTGAACCCTTCAGTATAGATTGCCAATGTATGCTCTCTTTTCAGGTCAAGAGGTTTTCGAGAACTATCTCTATAGATTTCTATTCCTATCACATGGGAAATGTCTCTATCTTCCTTAAAGATAAGTTCTACTTTGGATATCCATTATAGAACATTTCCATTTCACATCAACATGTGGAATGTGAATACGTTCCCACTAAATCACATATCCCTTCTTTATCTTTGACATATCAGTCAAACCCTTTGACTATATCATCAAAGTAAAGATCACAGTTTTGAGTTTCTTGTACTCAATCAATCACATTGATTAGTCCATTGTAACTTATAGACTTCATTTGCATTAATGGATTCATAAACCTTATAGGTTGTGTCGCGTACACATCCTTGTTTTATTCCTCATAGGAATGCGGTTTTAGTATTCATATGCCAAATCTCTTAGTCATTAAGTTGCAATTAACAAGCATCATCATTTCAAAATGTTATCCATGTGTCTTAACACTTAAGACTCATTCACACTTATGGATTTTATCCCAATGGGTGCTACCATCAAGGTCATACCTTATGGTTTACATGGAAGTCATTTAGGATGTAATGGTCATAAACTATAACTCAAAATCTGGTTCCTCATATTCATCTAGATAGTTGACTCATCACATGACCAACTCATCACATAGATAATTGAGGTGTATCTGTCAAGGATATAAGAACTCACAACTCATTGTGATTCTTAATGTCCTTTATTAGTGTGAGGTATTCTTTATTTAAGAAGAATTTAGTTATTAGAAAATCATCCTCTAACTCCTTAGAGTATGATTCCTTCTTGATTTAGACATCACCATGCCTTAATCACGAGCTTACTATGATACACTATCATAATCACTCATAAGGATCTCAAACATTTGGTTCAAGTATTTCATTCATTGATCTCATTAAGAATTAACACTTTACCAAATTCATACTTCATCTATGATATTCTTGAATACTTCAAGATATTCATATTGGTATTTCTCTAAACACCGTTTGAAGTATTAGCATTAACTCCAATAGGTATGTAAATACATCACATGTATTATACCTAATAGGATAATCATTCTCCCACTACCACTAGTGAAGATTGATTAATCATGTCTAAGAGATTCATGTCTCTTACTGGTCCTCTAACCGAAAGAGTCTAGATTTATCCATCATATGGAAACTAGAAATGAATTTCTCATGATTTATGTTAATTTGATGGTTTGAGTTATCAATAACCTTTAGGTATCATTTTATCTTATGCATACCAAGTATCACTAGATAAGCAAGGCATTGCCACAATGATTGAAACATCAACTTTATTAATTGCTATCATTGTCATACAATATGCAAAAATTAAAGTGTTTCTATTCATTGGCAAATATGAAATAGCAGTTCATAACTCTATTACATGCCTTTAAGGCTGAAAATAAACTAAAGTACTCCTAACTATGGCGGCAACATTTGACCCATTTATTGAGTGCTTTACATTTTATATCTTGGTATCATATACCTCAAAAAAATGTTACAAGTTTATTTCATGACACCTTCAGGTGGAGATGTCTGTCGCCTCCTTCTTCTTTTGTTCTTCCAGATAGAGTGGGCAATTACTTTTCCAATATCCTAGCTTTTGACAACGGTGGCAATTGCCTCTCTTGGTCACGCCTCCCTTGGCCTTGAGAGCTGAAGATGCCTTGGGCTCCTGGCTAGCATCAGAACCCTTCTTAGCTTTTCCCTTGGCCTTGTGCTTGGACTTGCCTTTCTTGCTACTGATCATCATCATAGACTTAGGCTTGTCCTTCTTCATCTGTTTCTCTGCTATCCTCAACATGCCCAACAACTCTGTCAACAACTTATCAAAGTTGTTCATGTTTTAGTTCATCACAAACTAACTGTAGGATTCTGGCAACGATTGCAGTATCACGTAAGTAGCCAACTCTTAGCTCAGGGGAAATCCCAGTCTCATTAGATTCTCCACATACCCAATCATCTTGAGCGTGTGAGGACCAACTGGATCTCCTTCTATCATGACACACTTGAACAACACCCTGGAGACATCATATCTCTCTTGCCGTGCTTGATCTTCATACATGTTCTTAAGATGTTGAATCATCTCAATGACACCCATGTTCTCATGTTGTCTCTGCAACTCGTGGTTCATGGAGCACAACATCAAACACTTTGCATCAATGGCATCATCAAAATGCTTCTTGTAACCATCCCTTTCTTCCTTTGGTGCGGTAGGAGCATGTTCCTCTAGAATTGGAGTATCTAGAACATAGAGCTTTCACTCTTGAGTGAGAACAATTCTCAATGTCCTAAACCAGTCGTGGAAGTTTGTCCCATTCAGCTTGTACTTTTCAAGGACCGATCGCAACGAAAAGTGATTGTTGTTTGTTGTCATTTGTACTACAAAAGGAAATATATGCAGCTTAGTCCAAAACTCAATTTTGACTTATTTGATTGATTTGAAAGGTTGACGATATAATTAGGACTTTAATTAATTATTGTTCCCACTATTTTATTCAAATTGATAGCCCTCACCATCAATTCAGAAGATTGTAGTGTACAATCTTCTAGTGGGAAAGATCTTGAAATTCTCTAAGTCATGAACCAGCTAGGGCTGTCACCCACAACTTAGATCTTCTAGGTAGGCAACTTTTGCCAATTGCATCATATGCAACTCTTGAAAGATGTCATATGCAACTCATTGCCATGATCGCCTCCATGCCTCAAGGTGCTAGATCCTATCTAGGTAACCTTGTTAAGTCTGACCCAAAGCCAACACGACGAAATATGCACCCTGCTAAGGCAGACCCACATATTCATCCTACACGCTTCCACGAGATAGACGGTGCACCATGCTAGTGCGTGCCCACACTTGGCCGATCAATCTTTTCACGTGTGTCACATTTGGAAGGCATCTAAAGATTTAATATTTAATGAGGGATTTGGTTTTTATAGGTACATATACATATCCAATCACCACAATACATAGTACGTATCATATACATGCTATATCCCACAAGAAAACATGCGAAATGATAAAAACGATGATTATGGTCATCCTAATGTGATTCCACGAGCCAAGAGGAATCATAGTCATCTAGGTCTACATCACATGCAACCTGTACAAGATGAACTCTGTGTTATAGATGTCTGAGTTGATCAACTCATCACATGAATGACATGCTCGTCCTGCTCAGTCGTCTGGGTGCCACTAGCCGATCAGTTGGCTCCTCCAACTGATCAGTTTACCTGGTCGTCGTGCATCTCCTCATGGCCGCCACCCAATCATCTCACTCCTCGAACTGGTCATCTTGATTGCCAAACGATCGATTCACTCCTTGAACCGATTGTCTCAGTCGTCGTTAGATTGTCCGCCGTTCTTTGACATAATAGGAAATAAAATCTCTCCTATTTTACATTTGAATTGGGAAACCCCGAGTTACATTCGGGGGGGGAGCAAAGGTAGGAAAGAAATATCAAGTTATCTCGAGTTACATCCTGAATAGGAGACAGGGGATCAGTGCACAGACTGAGATGCAAGCAACCACATTCAACCAAGCACACACATAAGGTTTATTAGCCATAACCACACTATACATCCACCACAAAACTCATATATGGGCGACACATATTGAGTGAATTCATATTACATATCATATATGTATATTAGGATTTGTGGATTTAGGATTGGATATGCATAAAGCCAATTTTATTCGCATCGTATGCAATAAATACAGGTGACAAACCAAAATCGATCACATTGATAATCCTAAAGTATAGAGCAGTTGACGTGGCTCTGATACCACTGTTGGGTTTTAGGGGAGACAGAGAAGACAAGTGAAATAAAAAAATTTCTCCTCCCAAACCCAGAACAAAGGAAACACGTCAACGTCTATACAATAGGAAAGATGGTTTGTAGAGGCGTACCTTATCCCGAGACTTGCTCGGCGACTTTACCTCGCGGATTGTGCGGTCTTCACCTCCGGTCTTGGACGATGTCTCTACAGCTCCTGGTCGGACCAGGACTGGCACCTCCTGGTCTCACCGGGACTGTCAGGATTGATAGCTGTCCTCCGAGCGGCAAAAGTCTCCCACCTCCGAAGTAGTCCACATAGACCACCTGAAACTCAGATCTCATTGTCCCACAAGGAATCGGAAGGAGTCACACCCTCCTGTTGGCATACTAGTCACCAACACACTCTCCTACCACCAGTCACTTTCTGCAGTTGTCTTTCCCTTACTGTGCCTCACTTATCGGGTAGCACTTGCTCAATCTCTCTCTCGGTTACCAAAACCAGAGAGAATGACAACTTTGTAGAGCAACTGGTGCACTGAGTTATTCTTCCTGAGAAGCCCCCAATACCCCTATATATAGGAGGGTCATGAGACAGGGTTCTATATCCTGGGCAATGTAGGATTAAATAGGAGTAGAAGGGTTCAAAATTTTCCACAAAACAACCAACTTGCGCCAGCTGAATCGATCGTTTCACACCCTGAAACGGTCGGTTGGTGAGTTGAGCTGATTGGTTCAACCTCAACTGATCGGTTGGGGCACCTGATCCGATTGGTTCATCATATGAACCGATCGGTTCGTGGTCCTGGTCCAACTCAAATTGACTTTAAAATTTGTCTTTGATTAATCAAATATTAATCCTTATCCAAATTGAATTTGTACAAGTGAAACAAATTGTATTTGCAAAATAGTCTTATGACTTTCCAAATGATCTCAGTTGGACACATGAGCCGACCGGTTCAATAATTGAGCTGATTGGTTCATTGCACATGAGTCGATCGTCTCACATGTTGAGTCGATCAGTTCACCAACTTGAGCCAATCGGTTCATCACATGAGCCGATCGGTTGGAGCAGTAGACTTGTGCAAATCAGTAAATCGCAGTTTCAATCAATCCAATATTCTAATCAATCGGTCCAACACCTTGAACATTATGATATTGAGCTATCAATTGTTTGAGTGTTTAATTGAACTACTAAACTCCTTTAGTAATCAATCTAAACATCATTTGTGGATAAATCCTCTTCCAGGTTAAATCCTATGTGTGTGACCCTGTAGGTCAATTTCACGTTGGCAGTGAAAGTCCATAACACTTATGACTTCACAAGCAAAGAGCGGTGCCTAGTCGGACATCAATGCTACCCAAGTGAAATAGAAAGTTGGAGAACAACTTTCAATCCTACAATATGTGAATGGTGTTTCAATGAATGTATAATTCCTTTGTCACTGATATCCCGAATGAACTCAAGGCATGGAACAGTCATCCTGTCAGCGTTCATTCACTTTCTTGATCTCAGAGTAGATTGGAGGAGATATGTATGACATCAATATCACATATTGATTCACACATGCGTGCGCACACCTATCTCAATCCTACTCATCAAGTGGCCATGGATATCAAACTTCCTCAGGAGGGACAAATTCCATATCTATCACTCACCCCTCAAAAGCCCCTATGTGTCAAAGCCACCCAATCATCACCTTTATAACAACCCATGTTTCTGGATTGCGTTTGATGATGTCAAAGTGTACCCAACGAAATGTGTTGCGTGTAGTGATTTCAGGTCAAAGAATCACACTAACCACCATCACTGTGAGAACAGACTGTGACTACCATGTCATGGTTCCATGTGTCAAACTCACGGTGGATCTGTCCGGTAAACTTGTTCTCTAACAAGTACCTATGTGTTTGGTTTGATATCTCCATATCATGACTAATGAGATTCTATCATCAACCAACACCACAATCTAGTCTTGTGTGTCATTGTTGTCTATCTACCTTCCACAATGACATCCGACTAGGGACATGATAAGAATGTACAAACTCTTAGCATCCGTATGATCTCATCGTTTAGGTCCTGAACCTGAAAGCATACGTCATTGAATACTCTCATTCTCTAGACATTCAATATGTTCTATCACTATCTCATATGACTCAACCAGAAAGAATTGGAAGCTTGCCTTTGATCTTTATCAAATCAATCTTAATGTATCGCACCAATCATCCCATGATTGGCTCTCAGGGCATACATACCAACATTTTGGACTCCAGGTCAACAAATTTTATGCTTGGTTTGCGGGATTGGAGAAATTAGGCTAATCCCATAATTTTTAAACAAAATAGGAATCCCGCATTTTGATCTCTATGAAAATTCTCCCAGATGCCAAAATCCATCATGGACAAGACAACATACATGAAAAAAAATAAATCCCACACTTATAAAATCCAGCAAACCAAACATAAATTTTTACTTTGCGGGATTTTAAGAATGCATCAGTAATCTAGGATGAACATAATACATGATTTTAGTAAATCCAGCTAACCAAACGTGCCCTTGGAGGACCACATATGCATATTGTGTTGTATCTTAAGACAACCCATCCCTTTCTGTGCTCGCATGGCCTTAACCATCACATAGTCTATTCTTGTTTACAACTTTGATTCAACTAGTTAAAGGCACCAGATCGGCTCAAACACGGTTAGACAGTCTCAAAATGTGCATAAATACCACTAGTGATGAATTTATAATTTTTGATGTGGGGGCACCACCGAAAAATAAAATAGATGCATAAATTGCATAATGAAAAAATACAAGGGACATGTTTGAAAATAAAACTAATGTTGAATGTTCAAACCACTGGGTTATATATGACTTACAATTGTCCACAACGACTTGACATTCCCTAAAAATGATTTATAATGGTTTCATTGTCAATGGTAAAGAAAATGTTCTTCTCATATAAGAAAGGAGACAATCATTGAGCCAATTATCTTCCATCTTATTGCGAAGTCGACTCTTTATAATTTTTATGGCAGAGAAACCTCTTTCTACTGTAGCAGTTGCAACTGGCAGAAGTAAGGAAAATTTCATATGCTGAAACACTAGAGGAAAATATTTGTCTTTCTTGAGTTTCACAAGTTTTTGACCTAGCTTGTCAATTCTTGTTAATTGGAAAAATTCACTAGAAGGCCGCACGTCTAAATATAAGTGTCAAATTTCATATCAAGTATTCCAAGATCTACTTCATTGAAATCAAAAGGATAGAATTTAGCAAGTCACAACAACTTTTTCTTATAGAAAAGATAAATCCATCACTTGGATCGAGACAAGCAAAATAAAGTAATAGCTTTGTGTTAGTCTCATTGAAATGACCATCAAGCTCAGCTATTATCCAATCAATAACGGTGTTGAATATCTAAAAATGATAATGATGTAGATTGGTAACCTTTTCCATCTTTCTTCTTGATCTTCCAAGTGGTGAGGAATCTTCATGCATATTTGGAATTTCAATACAAAATCTATTGTAAAAATCAACCACTACTTGAAAAAATGTCTCCCATTGGTCATCTTCTATTCTTAAAGTGTGAAATTGTCGTTTGGACAAGTTAACCAATGCCATCACATTCACAATATTTTGATCTTTTCTCTGCAATGCTTGTGATAATTCATGTATTTTTCCCAAAACAAATTTCATCAAATGTAAAGTAAAGACATACTCAATAGTTTGAATCTGAATGCTGAAGATATTTGCAAGTAATCTTTATTTTGTTTCCTACCCATCTATCACAATAACATACAAGACATCAATAATTGACGAAAACAATCAAATAAAATTCAATAATGATGCATAATGTGAAATCCATCGTGTATCAATAGATCTTCTTATGCTAAGTTCTTGATTCAAACATGTACCTATCACTAGTTCTCCATGCATTAGTTCATCATCCACTCTTTCCACTTCTTTACCTTGAAGTGTATTACATCGCTTACATGAGCCACTTACTATATTCATAATATTTGAGTTTTATTCAAACAATGAAGCAACAAGTGGATGGCCTTGTGCTATACAACAAGAACTAATTGAAGCTGGTGAGAAAAACAATGAACCTAAAAAGCACATAAATTTTCTCTTATAATAAGAGTTTTGAGTCTGCCGATGACGCCCCGACGCCCCACAAATGAGATTACTCAAAACTAAAAGTGGAATTTAAAACTAAACATGCAGATTACCAGAAAACATAGGAAATTAAAACCAATTTCTCAAAACACCCTAAGCCAAAAACTTATCACATATATGTCTATAAGCTACCACAAGCATTACATATTGTATCACAAGGAGCTTACATCACTATACATTAACATTCTTTTCATCAACCTGTTGCATAAGATACCTATTTCACATATATGCATATACACATGCCATAACTTACATAAATGGCTCACAGGCCGAAAACCTCGTATCAATAACATAACCACAAAATGCATCAGAAACATCCCAAAGACCTGAGTGTACATGGACAACATTTAGGAATTTATCACCAAAAGACTAACAACACATCCAACCTTATCAGCTACTGCTCTTGTTGATGCTTTTCTTCAGCTTCATGATCTCTAATCCTTCGTGCATGACCACCTAAAAGATGTGGAAACCCACAGGGTGAGACTAAACATCCCAACGAGAGATATAACTCTCTGCCAACGTCTATTAAAGCACAAATAACTAAGAAAGTAGGTAAAGTATTTAGCAGGATGAGCAGATTCAACTAAATGATATGTATCTAATAAATAGGGAAGGTTAAGTAACTAAGCACTTATCTGAGCAGTAGAGAAATCAATATTCTAAAAAGGAATATGAAGAACATGTATAACAATTGATTTCTCTTACCGCATTATAATTCAAGAAATTAGTACTAGAATAAGGCAAGGGCTCAACCAATGTTATTTGTAGTTGTCCCTAGGAAAAATATACTACATGACTGTTTTACGTCTTTTATTATTATCATATGGATTTGAGTCGTACCACCCAAATCAAACCAACTACTGCTAAGTCGAAATTAGTGCGATACAAGGTCAGTTGAAGAGCCAGAATCCATGACCTCCCCAACACCTCTTGGTCAACACAAGAGAAAACACGATAGAGACATATCACTCAACTGTAACAATGACATGTAGTTAAGTTTAAGGATTGGCTCACGCATGGCCATCCATATATAATCACACCTAGCCTACATTTTTATAAGTAAGGTCACTAGAATAATAGGCTCATGCATGGCCATTCTAAAAAGGAGGATTGGATCAGTCATGGCCACCATATCACAAGGAGAACAACTCATGCATGGCCGTCTCACACATCTTGTAGTTGTGGATGCAAGGAGATACTTGACTTTAACCTTCACATATTCAAAGATATGCGCTCTGAGTTTCCCATAGGAATGACTCCTTTCACCATCCAACACTAAGACTGACACTGGCATGGATATATGGTATAAGGCACCTACATGATTAGAGTTTCACTTTATTAATTAAGCCAATTGGGTGTCTTTTAGCATTAATCAAGTTACAATGTACAAATCCAAAACAAATTCTACAAAGATATGGGAATAATGCAACTCTAGAAGATATAAAACATAAGGTGTGAACTAGTCACATCATCACCACATGATACATATAGCACTTCCGTTCACAAGGTCATCACCAATATATCATCACTGTGGGACATCAATCCCTCAATCATATCACTAGAGAATATCACCTCACAATAGGAATCAAGCCTTCACAAGGTCATGGGACCCATCATATTGATATGATCTCATCCTATCTCATCAAGTCTTATATCCATCACCATGTATCATATAATTATCACCATTGCATACACTAGCCATGTCATTCATTTTCACCACAAGGTTAGAGGTTTATAAATAAGAGAGAAAGCATCATATCATGATAACCATTCCAAGAGAGAGAAACATCATATCACACGACTCATAATTAAGGTTAGGGTTCCATATATAGTCGATTAGGGTTTTATAGTATATTCAATCAACAAACCTTAGGTATTCCATCTCCCACTGTCTTGGAGCATTTTAGGGTTATGGAATATGATTAGAGTTGATCAAACAAGCATCCAGATAGCACTATACATTGTTCACTACTTGTTTACTCATACACATGTGTTGATTATATGACTATGTAGGTGTCTCGACCACTTAAAAACAAGTGTCTTGACTGCAACAAACATGGGGTCTTGACCGCAACACAACAACATGGCTCGACCCCTCATGGATTAGGATATCGGCCACCCATCAAAGCACATATCTTGACCTAAAACAAAGTATGTCTTGACCTCAAAAACAAGGTTTTATCGACCTCAAATCAAATACATGTCTCGACCGAAACTCAACAAGAGTCATGACTATTGCCAAGCATATGTCCCATCCGAAACTAGGACACTTGTCTCGACCCTAACTAGAAGCAACATGTCGACCAAAACACCAAGTACCAAAGAGTCTCGACCCAAGGAGAAATATGGTGTATCGACCACTGAGGCCAAGCCACCTCAAGGAAAAAGACCATCATCAAAATAGGTATTAACCAAGGTTAAAATGGAAGTTAAATACGGCTAAAATAGGATGGAATCATCAAGAAAAATCACCATCAACAAGGAGGAAAACTCCACATAAAATGGTCACCAAAAACCCTAAAAAATATGTATCTTGAAACTAATATGATAGAACCTCATGTAAGAGAGATAAAACCAATTTAACACCTCTAAAATAGAACTTACACTCTATATTACATCAACTACATGAGCATCATGTTTGTGATCAAAACCAAGATCAAAAGATAGGGAGAAAACCACCATATCACAACCATCTCAAATTTGGATTCTAAGCAAAGTAGGCATGATAACTACCATCATTCCAATTCTAGAGCATGGTATCATCTAGTACATATTAGGGGTATGTTTTATAGAGAGAAACAAAAACATGTATGAAAACAAAAGTGTTATAATAGAGAGGGTAAAGAGTTATATAACTCACCTTAAGGAAGATCAACTCCAAGGATCACAAGCTCCAAGGACACGATCATCATGGGAGGATGAAGCTCCACTTTTGACCATAGGAGCACCTCAAGAAGAAGAAGATACAAGGTCAAAGGTTTCTTAAGAAAATAGGGAAAGAAACCCTAGGACAAACCAAAAGAAGGAAGGAGAAAGAGAGAAGAAACTTCCTCTCAGTTGGGTACCACCTTGTCAAAACATAGCCTATGACCCTTGTGATGAGGAATTTCTCTCCATAATGACCATCATGGATGATCCATGATATAGGGCCTAAAAAAGAGAAGGATATAGGGTAGAAGATCAAAGGAAAACATCATCAAAGAAAGGCAAACACTTACCAAGGTTGAAGATGATCAAAACTCACCACATGTAAGGGATCTGATCACCAAAGATCCAAGGATGAGCTCTCTTTGCTCCACCAAGATCCAAGGATGAGCAAAAAAGAGGGAGGAAGAAGGAAGGCCGAAAAGTTAACTTGTATATAGAGAAAAGGAGTTATATACCAAAGGAGGAGGGAGGTAAGGTGAGGGGTGATGTGTCAACTCCTAAAGGCACCAAAGGGACACTTGTTCACAAAAGAAACTAGCATATGCAACCACTTAAACCTTGCATGTACGAGATGGTGATACAACCTAGGTGGGGTCTCGACCAATTGGGTCACCACCAACCTAGTTTTGGTCGTAACACCTCAACGAGGTCAAAACAAAAGCAACATATACCACCTGGTCGAGACAAAAGGGTCACTAGGTCACTAAGGTCAAAAAACAACACAAAGAGCAACTGTCTCAACCTAAACCACCCCAAGACCATCATGGTCAAGAAAAAACACACCCAAGGAAGGTGTCTCGGTCAAGACACACCAAAGACACACCACATGGTCGAGACACACCCAACCAAGCACACTTGCTCGAGACACTCAAAACCCTAGAAACCCTAATCACCTCTAGTGATGCCACCACACATACAAGGCCCAAATAAGGAACCCCAAAGAATCACATTCTCTCGAATGAAGCCAAGAAAGAGAAGGTTAACACTAGGTGTGTAAAATTGCAAGATAACCCTCTCAAATGGGTAAATTGCAATTTGGCACAAAATAAGCACACAAAGCACAAACATCATCCAAACATGCTCAAATTGGAGACTGAAGCTCTCCAAAAGCTCTAAAAGCATCTCAAAGGATTAGAGGAAGGTTATAAGAACTTAATCAAGACAAACAAATAGGGTTAACCCAAAACACAGGTCAGGGGCCTATCACCACCAAATTCTCCTCTCATGTTGCTTGCCCCATCATATCATTGGCCTCACAACTATGATATGCTAAGTTTAGTAGCAGAAAAGAAAGAATCAATTGTTGAGTTGAGAGAAAGTGAGGATGTATTAGTGACATGTACAATATCAACAAAATGCTTGATTATTTTACCTTTTGAATTCACGTATCTTAGAACTATGGCCATTTGTTGTTTTGTGGATGCATTTCCCGCTTCATCAACCAAAATATGAACTCATTTTTTCCAATTTCTTGGACAATTCATTCCCTTATTCCAATATCAAATACTTTACATGGATCTTTATGAATGTCTGGAGAAGTTAAATTCATGTTCCCTGGAGTATTATCCAAATTTACTTTACTAATTGTTTCATTATGAGAAGCAATAAATTGTAACAACTCCAACAAATTTCCACAATTCATTGAATCAACACTTTCATTGTGGCCACGAAATGATAATCCTTGATTTAAAAGATAATGAATACAATAAATAATTTCTTCCAACCACACACGACACTACTTTCTAGCATCAACATCTTGTTTAGATAATAAAACATCAACATGTTGATCTTGTTTCATGAGAACTTCACACATTTTTGTGCATTTGTAAAGACCCGATCTTTATGATCAAATATTGACAAAATAATATCACGATCATAAACAATCTTTATTTCAATCATGGTTGTACATAAACGTCATGAAACCTTACAAATATGATTACAAGTTTAAGAAATAGAATTCATTCTATCTAGTCTTCAACGGAGGACTACCCAGTGCATGTCTCTTCAAGCTCGTCCATCTACCACCTGCCCATGAGTTCTCAGAAGGAACGAAACCACACATGGACCCCATTAAAGGGAAAATAAGGGTCAACAAAGCTGGTACTAAATTCTTATATCGAGCTATTTGCAAAACATAGGAAGTAAATATGATTCAAAGTAATATCAAATATAGGCAAGGAATATTTGGTGGACTAAATTTCAAAGTAAGGATGGCAACATTCCAATGTTTGTATTTCAAGATCAAATTTCCACAAAGCTATTTAAAACAGTTCAAGATATCAAATTATCAAAATATTAGCAATGACACACTTTTGAATATTAAGGTTGAGCACTATCATATCATTTCCTTCAAGGACTAAAGTGCCTTGTGTTCAGTCATCTATGAAAGAATGACACAGAAGCCTAATTGCTATTTTAACCAGTCGACTGGGGGACAAGTAATCCATTACAACCTGTGCACAGGGCAGCGAGACGTACCCTACCTCAAGTGAGCCAAAGATCTAAGGGGCCAAAGCCCAAAGGGTCCAAAGTCCAGGGAGTAAAAACTCCAAATAGATCAAGTCAAGTGCTATTATAATATTCAATGCAATCAAACAATAATCAATATGAGGTGGTGAACTTTCAAAGAGGTAGGAAAGACTTACAAAAGTATAGGGTTCACTACTAAACAACGTGCATATAATTCAAGAGAGAAATTTATAACTCAATATAAAAAATAGAGAATCTACTACCTTTTCCACCAATCAAGATTCCAAGCTATTTCTCACTCACAATTCAATGAGGTTCAAGGTTTCGAGATCTAATAAGAAAAGAATTCTATGTCATCATAGGGTTAAAAGTTGTTCAAATTGACTTATCTAGGATTAGTTTATTTTCCACAATAGATTACTATTTCATATCCTATCTTCATTATCATTTATATATTTTCATATAGGTTTGTCATCTTATTAAGTGAGCATATGATCCTTAGCATATTTTTGTCCATGTATGGTTATCCATGATCATATACATATTAATATTTAGTTATGGACTGTAGGATTAAGTGTCTAAGTCATCCACATACTTACGTATTCAATTTTCAACCTTCATATTATAGACCTTGACATAATATTCCACATTCTCTTTATATTTAATTTTTGAACATAAATTTCTTAATGTCTATACTCTCTCCTTCATTCATGTCATATATTGTATTTATTACAATAGAAAACTCCATATATGTTTCTCATTAATGTTTGATATTAGGATATTGGATTTGTGAATACGATACACTATAGAATCTACATGCAAGAATACATGTAAAAAAAACAATATAGACCTAGATTCAAGACCTTCATAATTTTTCTATTCTAGTAGTTCATACGATCAGCAAAGATCAATATACATACAAGTATCTCTCGTACGTTGCCATAAAAGCATAAGTCCGTTTTTTATGCTTATACTAATAATTACTTGAAAATTTGGAATGTCTACTTACTAATACGAGTATGCCTACATGACCGTCCTTAGATAATTGTCTCCTAAATAGATTAGGAAAACTCTCATACTGGTTCAATTATTATTTACTCTTTTATCCATTAGAGTACGTGATACAATGCTACTAAATATTTTGTTATATATTTAAGTATAGTAGTAAATGTATGACGTTTGTGATAAGAATATGACGAAATACTCAATCGATTTATCTTCAAGTTTAGACTACATGTTGTCTTTATTGTTGCTCAGTTTAGATCATCATGTACTTAGTGGATTTGTTTATGAATTCTAAAAACAATATTGAATCATCTTACCTACGTTGAAGGTGTCTTGTCTAGGCCTTCCTAATTCTTTGCATGAGTATTCATATTCTGGTTTGTGATGTAGCAATCTATTTCAGGATGAGTGAGGCTCTTCTTCCTTCCATCTTCTCTTCGCTTCACGAAGCCATTCAGAATTGAAGATCCTTACTACACGATCTTGTAGGCTTGGTTATGTCAACCCATGCAAGATGGAGTTTGCTAGAAACAAGGCGTGGCGACTGAATATGCTTTCCAGGTACAACAACAACCAATTGGGATCCTATGCTGCCTTCATGATGTGCCTAAAGGCCAACTTCAAGGTGATTCTAATCCGAGCACAGGGGAGGAAATGCCCCTCGACAGTTCTACTGCTGGAATGGCCAACGCCGACCATGTCGTCAGTTCCAGTTGCAACTGTGCTCATGTGCAACGATTCTTCTCCACTAGTTTCTCACCTAGTCGGCCAGGTTTGAAGATTCAGATCCTATTTCATGTCAAAGTGGTTTCCATGTCGCCCCACCAGTCATCCTAAATCGTGTACATGGTCTGGATTTGAGGAGAGGGATAGGTGGTGAAATGAGAACTAAGGTGTGCAGAGATCTGCTGTTGTAGGTCAGGGTGGTGCAGGTTGATGACCTGTAGTTCTATAGTAGGTAGGCGGTTAGATTTCCTGGCGCACACCATGCTAGTTTGGCCAAGAAACGATCTGAAGGTCAATGCCACCACAGCTATGCAATTCATACCTTATTCCACTGTGGGGATCATGGATCTGTGAGCCTAGAATTACGGAGGGTGGTTTCCTCTGGTTCTACCTGCAACAGCTTCGATCGGAGGTGGTTCGGCATGGTGGCTGCCGTCCAGACCAGAAGCACAACGATTGAGGGAGAAGGGGTTGAATTGTCGGACTGCAACACGATCGCAAGAAGGAAGGGAACACGCTGGTGTTGGCGGTGGCTGAGGAAGGAAGCAATTGAAAGGGAGGATGCCTACAACAACGGTGGTTGTCAAGGTGCAGTGCTGTGGATCTGTAGGTGTGGCGACTAGGTTATTTATAGGGCTGATCACCTCAGGGTTCATGCCCCAGGAGCCGGCGCCGGTGTAGGATGACGCGAAACATAGAACGTTAGCTATTTTCCTCCTGGGCATTGTCTACAACGTCCCAACCTCAGAGTCTTTCTCTTCCTTACACCAGTTGATTAGCAGTAATGGTGCAATGCTAGACCGTGAGGAACAAGGAGAGAGAGATGAGGCGAGGTTATGGAGAGGCGAGAGGTGACGATGACGAGGTGTTTCCCTTCCGTTCACTGTCACGGGGTAACAGGCGTGAGAGAGCCCTAGCCATGCATAGGGGGAGAGGAAGTCGTAACCTACGGGGAAGGGGCCCGGTTAATTCAAGGCCCAAGTTGCCTAATAAATTGATGATTAAACTCCTATTATGTATTCATTTCTTTAGAAATTCCAAATTAGATATCCCTCATGTCCAATGTCCATTTCTTTTGGAATTTTCTACATAATTCCAGTGGTCATCCCTCTCATAATGCCAAATATCTTATTGGTAACTCTAGGGTGCTCCAACATGATTACTCTCATAATTAATCCAAACATTATTGCCTAAGCTTAATCAAATCTTATCATACAATTTGAAAGCCAAGAAATGCTAATGAAGTTTCAATTATCCAGTTGAGGTTCCAAATGAGATGACTAGACCGAACAAGGGCAATTCACATTTTTGACGATTGAATTTCAAGGTATTCCAAATGGGTTGCAAATATGTGTGCAAGATAGAATAAGAAATTCAATTTTTGGGGAATTATGAATCATATCTAAATATTTAAATTTGGCAGCAAAGTTCAGTATGTTACAAATCTACCACCCTTAAAAGGAATTTTGTCCCCGAAATCCTATCCTTTCTTGACAACTGTATTCCTTCCATGTCTAGTTTTCTGCCATATTTGTAAACTTAGGGGTCAAAGTGATGTTCTACTCGACCTCATTGCAAAAGTCAACACATATACTTCAATTTTTTTCATCCATAACTCAAAATAAGTTTGTGCCTAGATTAAGAGTTTAAAACCTACTAAATGATGCAATTATATCCTAAGTACTTCTAGGGCAAGGTACATATATGGTCGCTTATGCTTTTATTTCTATCCTTGGTAGTTAGGGCTAGTAAAATTGGAACTATTCATCTAGGTCCTATGTTCCTAACTACCTAATTTCTACAAGACATGCATGAGTGCCGACCGTTTATGGCTCTGATACCATGTTGTAAAGACCCGATCTTTACGATCAAATATTTACAATATAATATCACAGTCATAAACAATCTTTATTTCAATCATGCTTGAACATCAGAGTCACATAAGCTTATAAATATGATTACAAGTTTAAGAAATAGAATTCATTCTATCTAGTCTTCAACGGAGGACTACCCAGTGCATGTCTCTTCAAGCTCTTCCATCTACCACCTGCCCATGGGTTCCCAGAAGGAACAAAACCACACATGGACCCCATTAAAGGAAAAATAAGGGTCAGCAAAGCTGGTACTAAATTCTTATATCAAGCTATTTACAAAACATAGACAGTAAATATGATTCAAAGTAATATCAAATATAGGCAAGGAATATTTGGTGGACTAAATTTCAAAGTAAGGATGGAAACATTCCAATGTTTGCATTTCAAGATCAAATTTCCACAAAGCTGTTCAAAATAGTTCAAGATATCAAATTATCAAAATACTAGCAATGATCAAATTTTGAATATTAAGGTTGAGCACTATCATATCATTTCCTTCAAGGGCTAAAGTGCCTTGTGTTCAGTCATCTATGAAAGAACGACACAGAAGCCTAATTGCTATTTTATCCAGTCGAGTAGGGGACAACTAATCCATTACAACCTATGCACAGGCAGGCGGGACGTACCCTACCTCAAGTGAGCCAAAGCTCTAAGGGGCCAAATCCCAAAGGGACCAAAGTCCAGGGAGTCAAAACTCCAAATAGATCAAGTCAAGTGCTATTATAATATTCAATGCAATCAAACAATAATCAATATGAGGTGGTGAACTTTCAAAGAGGAAAGAAAGGCTTACAAAAGTATAGGGTTCACCACTAAATAATGTGTATAGAATTCAAGAGGGAAATTAATAACAATATAAAAAATAGAGAATCTAGTACCTTTTCCACCAATCAATATTCCAAGCTGTTTCTCGCTCACAATTCAATGAGCTTCCAGGTTTCAAGATCTAACAAGAAAAGAATTCTATGTCATCACAGGGTTAAAAGTTGTTCAAATTGACTTATATAGGATTAGTTTTTTTTTCACATTGGATTACTATTTCATATCCTATCTTCATTATGATTTATATATTTTCATCTAGGTTTGTTATCTTATTAAGTGAGCATATGATCCTTAGCATATTTTTGTCCATGTATGGTCATCCATGATCATATACATATTAATATTTAGTTATGGACTATAGGATTAAGTGTCTAAATCATCCACATACTTACGTATTCAATTGTCAACCTTCATATTATAGACTTTGACCTAATGTTCCACATTCTCTTTATATTTAATTTTTGTACATAAATTTCTTAATGTCTATACTCTCTCCTTCATTCATGTCATATATTGTATTTATTACAATAGAAAACTCCATATGTGTTTCTCATTAATGTTTGATATTAGGATATTAGATTTGTGAATATGATACACTATAGAATCTACATGCAATAATACATGTAAAAAAACAGTATAGACCTAGATTCATGACCTTCATAAATTTTCTATTCTAATAGTTCATACGATCAGCAAAGATCAATCTACATACAAGTATCTCTTGTACGTTGCCATAAAATCATAAGTCCGTTTTTATGCTTATACTAATAATTACTTGAAAATTTGGAATGTCTACTTACTAATACGAATATGCCTACATGACTGTCCTTAGATAATCGTCTCCTAAATAGATTAGGAAAACTCTCATACCGGTTCAATTATTGTTTACTCTTTTATCCATAGAGTATGTGATACAATGCTACTAAATAGATTGTTATATATTTAAGTATAGTAGTAAATGTATGACATTTGTGATAAGAATATGATGAAATACTCAATCGAGTTATCTTCATGTTTAGACTACATGTTGTCTTTATTGTTGCTTAGTTTAGAGAATACAAGTACTTAGTGGATTTGTTTATGAAATCTAAAAACAATATGGAATCATCTTACCTACGTTGAAGGTGTCTTGTCTAGGCCTTCCTAATTCTTTGCACGAGTATTAATATTCTGGTTTATGATGTAGCAATCTATTTCAGGATGAGTGAGGCTCTTCTTCCTTCCATCTTCTCTTCACTTCACGAAGCCGAATAGAATTGAAGATCCTTACTACACGATCTTGTAGGCTTGGTTATGTCAACCCATGCAAGATGGAGTTTGCTAGAAACAAGGCATGGTGACTGAATATGCTTTTTGAGTCCAACAACAACCAATAAGGATCCTATGCAACCTTCATAATGTGCCTAAAGGCCAACTTTAAGGTGATTCTGATCCAAGTGCAGTGAGGGAAGCAATGCCCATCGGTAGTTCTATTACTGGAATGGCCAACGCCAACCTTCTCTAAAGATTTAGATCTTATTTCATGTCAAGGTGGTTGCCATGTCGCCCCACCTGTAACATTTGGGCTCACTTCCCAATGTTGTATTAGAGTTTCAGGAATGATGACTGGCCCCACAAACCACCACTAGCCTTAACTACACACTTTATCCACACTGACACGCAAGCCAGGATCAACATCCCGACTGGTCACCCATCCTAGAACTACTCCAAGCTGAGCACACTTAACTATGGAGTTTCTTAGTGATGGGCTCCCTAAAAAAGAAGTGCACCTTGGTGATATGGGTAGTCCAATCATTCCTTATAAGATCATCATATCTGAGGCCTCAAATCCTGGGACGTTACAATCTCCCCCACTTAGACTCTTGACGTCCTCATCAGGGCTCAACTATATGGCCTCATAATATTTTTCCATTTCAGTGCAGACCCAACATGACCCATGAACACCCAGCTCCCAATCACAGAATATAGTGTAGGGGTGGCTACATCACCATGAATAGCCCTTTCCTATATGTATGGACTGTACGACTCAAGACGGGCATGCCACATGCCCATGTGGGCCCCACCTACTGGAGGGGTTATGGCTCTGATACCATTTGTAACATTTGGGTCCACTGCCCAAGGCTGTAGTAGAGTTTCAGGAATGACGATTGGCCCCACAAACCACCACTAACCTTAACTGCGCACTTTGTCCTCACTGACGCGCAAGCCAGGATCAACTTCCCGACTGGTCACCCATCCTAGTACTACTCCAAGCTGAGCATGCTTAACTATGAAGTTCCTTGGTGATGGGCTCCCTGAAAAGGAGGTGCACCTTGGTGATATGGGTAGTCCAGTCATTCCTTACAAGATCATCAAATCCGAGGCCTCAAATCCTGGGACATTACACCACCAGTCATCCTAAATCTTGTACATGATATGGATTTGAGGAGAGGGCTAGGTGGTGAATTGAGAACTAAGGTGCGTAGGGATCTGTTGTTGCAGGTCAAGGTGGTGCAGGTTGATGACCTGCAGTTCTATAGTAGGTAGATGATCGGATTTCCTGGCGCACACCATGCCAGTTTGGCCGAGAAACGATTTGAAGGTCAATGCCACCATAACTATGCGATTCAGACCTTATTCCACTGTGGGGATCCGGGATCTCTGAGCCTGGAATTACGGAGGGTGGTTTCCTCTGGTGCTGCCTGTAGCAGCTTCGATCGGAGGTGGTCCGATGTGGTGGCTACGGTCTAGACCGAAAGCACATCGATTGAGGGAGAAGGGGTTGAATTGCTGGACTGCAACACGATCGCAAGAAGGAAGGGCACGCACTGGTGTTGGCAGTGGCTGAGGGAGGAAGCAATTGAGAGGGAGGATGCCTACAACGACGATGGTTGTCAAGGTGCGGTGTTGTGGATCAGTAGGTGTGGCGACTAGGGTATTTATAGGACAGATCACCTCAGGGTTCATGCCGAAGGAGCCAGCGCCGGTGTAGGATGATGCGACACATAGAACGTCATCCATTTTCCTCCTGGTCATCGTCTGCAACGTCCCAACGTCAGAGTCTTTCTTCGCCTTGCACCAGTTGATTAGTAGTAATGGCGCAAGGCCAGACCGTGAGGAAGAGGGGGAGAGAGAGAGATGAAGCGAGGTTATTGAGAGGTGACGATGGCGGGGCGTTTCCCTACTGTTCACTATCACGGGGTAACGGGCGCGAGAGAGGCCTAGCCACGCGGAGGGGGAGAGGAAGTCGTAACCTACGGGGAAGGGGGCCTATTAATTCAAGGCCCAAGTTGCCTAATAAATTGATGATTAAACTCCTATTATGTATTCATTTATTTAGAAATTCCAAATTCAATATCCCTTAGGTCCTATGTCTGTTTCTTTTGGAATTTTCCACATAATTCCAATGTTCATCCCTCTCATAATGCCAAATCTCTTATTGGTAACTCTAGGGTGCTCCAACGTGATTACTCTCATAATTAATCCGAACATTATTGCCTAAGCTTAATCAAATCTTATCATACAATTTGAAAGCCAAGAAATGCTAATGAAGTTTCAATTATCCAATTGAGGGTCCAAATGATATGACTAGACCCAACAAGGGCAATTCATATTTTTGATGATTAAATTTCAAGGTATTCCAAATGGGTTGCAAATATGTGTGCAAGATAGAATAAGAAATCAATTTTTGGGGAATTATGAGTCATATCTAAATATTTAAATTTGGCAGCAAAGTTCAGTATGTTACAACATTATTATGGATACTAATAGCAACATGTTTTTTGAGTCCCTTTTTATATTTCCAATTGGTATATCCTCTACTGACAAAGGCAGGATCATGACCAGTTTGAGAAAAAATATAACAATAGAGACAAAAGCAACATTTTTATCTATGTCATACTCCAACGAACTAGGATACTCTTTGAACCAAGATAGATTAAAGTGACGATATTTACTACCAAATTGAGTGAAGGGAAATTTACGACCTTTTGGTGGAAAAGAACCATTTTTCAAATAAGCCCTATGAATCTTATCTCAAACATTGACACCATAATCAGTCACATTTGGCCTGAACCCCATATCAAAAATTATTTATTCATTATTAGTTTCTACATGGCGAGCCTTTGAGCAACTACATTATTCTATGCCATGACTTGGATTAGAAGTATGAATAGATTGAGATTCATGTGCTAACTTTCTCTTACAATAATTTTTTATAATAGATTAAGTGGTTGAACACTACACATTATAAAAGGAGGAATAATTAGGTAATGAAGATATACATTATGCAATTAGAAAAACAATAAATTAAGAATAATCTTATTTTAAACAACATGAAATAGATAGATATATTTTTTTACCTGAGAGACTTTGATTGTGACGTCCCCGGATTTTCTAAAACTTAATCTGATGTGTGATGTCCAAATTGAAACCCTCACCTCAGCAAGGATCCCAATTTAAACAACCCACACAAGGCTAAGAAGAAGAAAATCAAGGGAGTCAGAGGGAAACAACCAGTAGCACATGCACATGAACAATAATAAAACCATATACACATGTTCACCATTCAACATATAATTACAACATGAATTGTTACAACATTTGATATTACATATTGAACAACAAACTTATACATATACATGTGCTACCACTAAACTATAGGATCTTAATACAACAGGTCCACCTGTACATCAGCTCACCACACAACTCTCAACTATCTTGGATCTTCATGAACACATGTCCACAACCTAAACAAAAGATTACATGTGGTACACATCAGCACAATATTCAAGAATATTGTACTGAGTACGCCTACATGTCTTTTATATACCTCTCATCATATCTTGGCAATAAGATAAAACTAATACTTGGCAGTTATAAAGAAATATAAGAAAAGCATATACTTGCACAAAGATATTCATCAACAAAAGAGAACACATATTTTAAGCACATTTTCCATTATATCATCCATGCATTGACCGCTGAAGGTTGAATGCATTAAGGCCTTATGATCGACTACCAAAGAGTTGGATCATTTCATAATGTGATCATACTACCAAAGAGTTGGATCACTTTCAAGTACTTGACTACCAAAGAGTTGAAGTACTTTATTATCAACACTTGACTACCAAAGAGTTGAAGTGCTTGGATATAATGGAACAAATATATTATGTTTCATGTGTTCATAGCAATAAGTATGGAAAATCAAGCAACATATCATACAAGAGCAATCATTTCATCCAATACCATATGCCAAGTATTTTACTACACATATAACACAAGCATATTGTATAATAAGCCAAGTAAGAGGTAATGGCATACCTTCCAAAAGAGATAGATCATACTAATCACATATCACTGATGTCAACTATAAGCTTGGTCAAACCTGATCAAGACAAGACCATATATGCCATGCATTAGATTCCCATCATCTTAACCCTATTTATATCCATTTTAGGGTTTGCTTACTCATTAGGATATTTTCATTATTATTCTTATCTATCTCTTCTTGTTATCCAGGATTGACATTACTGATGTTGTATTCCAAATTATGATCAATAATATGATTATTTGATTATATATGATTATGTGTACATATTAACTCTAGATCATATTCATTTAGCATATTAGGGTTTTATATCACATGAAGAGTCATTATCATGTTTCTATTAATTCCATATATATAAACTGATCTCAGAGTTACATATTACCTTTTAATTACTGATATGAGCTTACTCTGTAACTTCCATCATTTATTGAGCATGCATGTATTTATTGCATTTTATTTAGAGTTAAAAGCCATAAATAGCCATATTAAGCAAATTACATGATTTCATACATCAACATGAGCATATCTGATATCAAGTGCATTATAAATATGATTATAGACTTACTGACTTGTTATCATAATTTTAGAACATCGTTTGATATTTATTATCCATTAAACAAGCATTGCACATCTTACATGATATCATTGTGATCTAAGCATCAAAAGCCTGATATTATTATTCTACTGTGTTCTACTCATTTTTCTAAGAAGTTAGGTATATTATATGTATTTTTTTGATCATCAAGATATTTATTGGGATTTATGCAAGATCTATACATATTAGAGGGTAATTACCTTTTCGGCCTATCAGACGCTACCATGTGTCCACTAACTTGCACAGCTGGGTAGGGACCTGCCCGATCTGGGTCTTTAGTCAGATCCATGGATCTAAGGGTCTGTTAGCATGAGTCGGCTCTGCCCCCATCTTTCTTTCTCAGTTTCACACGATTCCGACCTCGTCTGGGCTTTGTGCGAGTGCCGCCGTCGGGCGTTGTGGCAGAAGCAGGCATCATCCCCTTGTCTCATGATTCATTGCTTCACGTAGGGCATGAGTGCCACCTCCAGTCTCTCCTCCTAGTCCGCTGGGTCATCGTCCTTAGGCGTTGCGCCTGCTCTGCCTCACGACACCCCACCAGTCAGCGCCCATGGAGCTCATCGACTTACTGGGTTGCTGCTCGAGACTCTGGGCTCTGTTTCCACGAGATGTGTGACCCTATTCTTCCATGAACAGGAGCCGCTACCGCCGGTTCCCCCTCTGTCTGCCTATGCAAGCTTGGCTACTGGACTGGAGCGCCAATGAGATATTGGACAATGTCTGCTCCTCCTCGCCAGTTCTGCTCACTCGACACCCTTCGTGTGTGCTAGGTTTGTTAACAGAAGCCGCCACCATTGGGCTTCTATGTGCCTAGGTGGCAAAGCACAACCCTGATCCATTCCTCACATCTCACAAATCTTGCCGACTGGTTGCCACTGTGAGGCTGGTCTCCAGTGAGGGATCAATGCTGCTCCACTCCCCTTCATCTACATCTATTTCATGGATGTCGTTGAGACTCCTTCTCGATGTAGCTTTGTTACGACCCCACCTCCCGATAACCCCCAATTAAGGGAGACCAAGAGGTTGAGCCGCATCCATTAATCCCGGATCAAAGGTTCGACATATAACCATAAACAATTATCAAATTCTAACAGACTATACTGAAAATGGTAATAAAATTTTTCTTTACATACCTTTTGAAAACATGATCTCTAAACTTTTATCCACACCGATACTAACCTATCTAATCCTCCTTTATACTTTAATTCCCTTTTCGTATCACATGTGCCACTTTACTGTTTGTTCTTTTCATTGTACCTAAAACGCCGACAAACAAAACGTCGGTCAACCGAAGCTGGTATGTGGGGGAAACAGATAATCGTGCAACTATGATAATCATGTAATCATTCAATTAATCATTTAACAACCAAGATTACATTTTAAGCCAAACTACTCCATCCATCTTTTCCCAACTCTGTGTTGTCCCTTTAGGACTTACATGGTACCTCTATAAGGTGACTTGATGGACCTGCCCTCTAGGCAGCCAAAGTCATTCATGACCCTACCCTCTAGGTAGTTAAAGTCATTCATGACCCTACCCTCTAGGTAGTCAAAGTCATTCATGACCCTACCCTCTAGGTAGTTAAAGTCATTCATGACCTGATGTACCTACCCTCTAGGTAGTCTTTTATCAGGTCAACCATTACGACACAGAGGGAATCAAGGATTGAGCTAGAATGCATATACATTATGTAATAGTCATAGTCGCTTTATACTTTGCATGAAAGAAATAAACATTCAACAGTTTAGTTTCATTCAACACGATTAAACATCCGGGAATCCATCGGAAAACCTAAAGCGGTTATTCATAATCGTAACCACATACCTGATCCATAGTAACTTGATGTCCATGCATTAACATTCAACACAATTAACAGGCAATCAACAATATCCTGAAAATAATGCATAACATTCAAGTGTCATTATTTTATTCAAACATCCACAAGATCAACTTGGATTCCACCTTATGATTTCTAAGCCAACTCTAGGGTGTTATTAGGGTTTTAGCCTTCATTATGCATTTATCACTTTTAATGCTCTTTTAGTTCACAAACCCTAATTTCTGCATCATATGCACAATTACATGTCAATTAAGTCTAATATGTTTCTTTTACACTAAAACTATTATCTTTATCCTTTTAGGTCATATCCACAACATTAAGGCTAATTATCACCTTCGGTTTCTTTCAAATTGACAAATCATATTTCATTATAGTTCAACTCACATTTATGAACCATATTTATCACTATTTCCACTTTTATACAATAGGAAGCACTAATTATCCAAATAATTCACATTAAAGATCTTTGGTACTCAAATTGGATTTTTAACAACATAACATTGCCTTATTCATGTATTTTCACAATTAAATTATTAGAAGGCATATCTTCCTAAATTAGGGTTTCTAAGCCCATTAATGCAAACTTAGATATATGAAACCCTAATTTAAGCCAATTATGTGCAATTATCATCCTTTTATTATCCACAGGTTACTATTTGTTCTAAACATTCAGAGAACATCACTATATTCAACTATCATCAATTTCAAGGGTTTTTCACTAATTAGACCAGTAAATATGATAACTTTATGTACTTTTTTCCAATTTCAAGCATATAAACTCTAAATTAAACTAATCATGTGCAAAGTTCTTCCTTTTTGAACTCAATGTTCCTTTTTAAATCTAACAGGTTAATATCAACCCTAATGATTCATTAAACCCTATTAATCACATTAATCATATCAAAGTAGGGTTTCTTTACCATTAATACATTAAAGTTGCTAACTTTTATTACTTTTCGAATTGCAAGCATAACCAGGCTCCAATTATATTTTTATTGGATTCCTTGCATTTTTCTGATCAAAATTCATATATCACTTATCCTAATCGGAGTTACGAATCTCGAGATATGAATTTTGTATGAATTACCTGTTTGAGCCAATGGCACGATGCCACGTCACCTAGCCCATGCAACGCGGATTGCCTTCTTTGAGAACATTTCGAAAAGACTGAAATAGCCCCGGGTTAAGTGGATTGCTTTGTATCCATCGAAGGGTAGTATCGTCCATCGTGCTTCTCCTTCCTTCAACCTTGGGCAGGTCGAGGGCTGCCGCCCTAGGCGCCGTTCTGCAGTCTTTGCGGGCGCGCCTCTCCCTCTCCAGAGCTCGGGGATCACCGCCGTTGGCCGCCCTAGCTCCGCTACCATGAGGCGCACCTAGGGCGTCGCCCAGGTCGCGGCCCACGCGGATGTTTTGGGCAGAAAAAACATACGACCTGCAGCAGGTGCTGCGGGTCTATGGCTGCCGTCGTGAGTAGATCAAGGCATGGCTCTGATGATAAAGCAACCCCCAGAGTCGTGGAGCATCCGGCTACCAGCAGAAACCTCCGTTGGCTCCTATCTGCTCCCGTCCTTCCAAGGATAACTCTTCCTCTTGTAACTGGAGTTTATACGTAAGGAGACGATGGGTGATAGAGAGGAATTCTTGGGATTCTCTGGAGCTCGATCCAGGGGGTCTACCCCTCTTATAGGGGAGGAACCCTCGCCCTAGGAGGCCTATCTAAGAGGGAACAAGTTCCCTCCTATTAGGAATTCTATTCCTTTCATGATAAGCAAGCCTCTCCCTTTCTCTCTCTCTCTCTCTCTCTCCTATTTCCTTAGTCTTCTTTCTTCTTTAGACATTAGGAATTCGAAAATAACTCCTTTTATTCTTTTATTTATTTGCCCTTTATTCCAAAGGCACTAACTCTATTTTCATTTAATAGGAAGATACTTTCTTTTTATCAATATCACAAATTCACTAATAATGTATCTCATTATCTTTTTATTTTGCAAATTTGCTATTTTCTCTTTCCACTTTGCAATCATCTCGTTATTTTGGGTCCCTTGGACCTCAAAAAAACTCAAGGCACGGATTCCCACATTGGGGAATATTGGTTTGCCTTTATCTTCTTTTTAAAAGTCAATTTCTCATATTGTATTTATTTCTTATTAAAATATCTCCTTTTTGAGGATTTTCCTTTATTTCTCCTTTATTTTCCTCATTGGTATCCCTTTTATTATTAGGAATCCTTGGGATACGAAATCCCACAAAGGAAGACTCATTTATTTCTCTTTTTACTTGCTTTCCACATATTACCATTATTTTCAATTTATTTCTTAATAAAGAAATACTTAGTTACCATTTTCTTTTCTTATTGCTTCCTTTTTGTAACCTTGGACTCCTTGGTACCCAAGGAACCCAAGAGGCATGAAATCCTCTTTGGATTTGCCTTCTAGAGGTTTCCACATATTTCTTTTCTTAAAATTTCGATTATTCATTTACTAATTGAATTTCCTCGGTATTTGGGCCCAATAGCCAACAAAGCCCAAAACGCAACCAGTCAAGGCTATTGTGAAAGGAATCCATTTAATCAAAACAAATCATATCATTATTTGTTCAATTAGCTTTAATATGAGAAATTACATTTCTCACTATTTGAACCCAAAAATTGGGGTTATAACATCCTTCCCCTCTTATAGAAATTTTGTCCTCAAAATTCAAACAAGCAAACAAACAATTCAGGATAAGACTTTTCCATGTCCATCGTTAGCCCTTATGTGGCTTTACCGTACCCATGGCGTTTCCAAAGAACCTTTATCATCACATATTCTTTTCTCTGAGTTCTTTCATCCTGGCGTCTATAAACTACACAGGTGACTCAGGCCATTTCAGCCTCCCTTGGGGCTAACTAGGTTCATTGCTCAGCACATGGTCAGGGTACCTCACATAGTGCTCTAAATTAGACACATGGAACTCATCACACATTACTCTATCCTGAGGGGTAGGGTCAAACATAACCTTCTCCACCCATCCATCTCTAATGGACACATGTATAGGGTATTCAGCTCTCTTAGTTATAACATAGAGGGGTCGGATTTTCATGTCACATTTTCCCCCAAAGTGTACTGTATGTCCGTCTACTTTGCATCTGCTCATGACTCTCATCGTCTCTAGGCTCCTTTCAGCCCTTGCACGATCAAAGTGACTTCATCTACACGCACTGGGGTCCCTTTTTCTAACCATCATGTGGTACTTTTCACCAACATCACCTTACTGAAGTGGTGACCGACACAACCTCCCTTACAGAGCTCCATATAAAACCCGATACTGGTTATGATGGTCTCTGTCACATCTTTCATAGGACAAGAACTGTATCTAGATATCACCCTGAACGAGCACACCTTCCCTCATCAGACCCTTTAGTCTGAATCATACTAACCATAGTTAGGGGTGATAACTATACTAACATTGAGTTCTTCATGTACCTACTTCCACTTTATGGAAGTGAACCTTTAGGTCAAACTCAAGAACCTTTGAAATCGCTTCATGGTGTAATTGAACCATCTTTCTCATGGGTAGTTCAACTAGATCTGTCCTTTAACAGAACTCTTTCTTTCTCGTATCATCTAGGTAAGGCGAACTACCATAACCCACATTGCATCTCGACCTTCTTTGATCCAGGGAAGACCTATCACAACATCCATAGTGTTGAGCTCTCATTCCCTCTCAGGGATTCTTTTGTCCTCTATATCGATACACTGGGTTACTGGGGTTTGTCCTTGACCTCCTGGCTTGCATGATCATGAACCACATGCAACTTCATCTTAAGCATCTAAAGTGCTATTGCCATTTTCCATGGTGTATCATGATTTCCTGTATGTCATGATACTTTCAAGATCAAATCCTCTGAAACCCTAAACTACTCTAGTCGGGGTTTTATCACCTTCTCTTCCAAAGAAGTGTACTTGAGGTTCTACCATCATCCTTCCATCATATCAAGGATTAGACTGGCTAACCAAACAACCCTTACCTTTCAACGTATCTTGTTACATCTGAGTGTTATCCAAACACCTCTCCTTTTCAATCTTAGGGTTAGCCAAACAACCTCTTCTAGCTTTAATCAAACAAGCCAGATGTATCTCAACCAGAACACCCATTACCACTTCACATCCTTAGGTATTAGGTAACATTACTTTTATAAATTTCGCTTATCATGTCACCTCATACTATATGTTTATATCCATTAAGAGCACTCTCTGATTTCATCATCATGGTGACCAAACTCAATCTGGTATAACTTGTAAGTTCCACACAGCTCATGATAAAAAAACATCCTCATAAGGTGACTACCTCATTCCTCTTAGTGTTTGCAAGCCATCCATCATTCATTCACTTTAACATGGTAAGATATCTTCTCTATCCCCATTTCTCGTGGCAACGCTCCAACCTACATCATCTCTTATCCTTGGTGTATGACCTGCATAATGTCCTATCTCTCACCCCCATAACAAGAGGAAATAAGCATTTGGCTACAGTCCAAATACAGAGTTCTTCCCGTTCCAAGAGTAGAGATGGTACATCCCACCTTGTCAGTACACCTTTAAATCTAAGTTGCAACGTGCCACATATGTCTCTTCATCACAACCATCATGATATCAAACTAGTCTTGAACCTACTGAGGTTTATATCCTTGGTCATCTCCTCTAGGTCTATAGGGTACCGACTCTTTTGGGGTCATCCCTCTTCCCTCATGCATCAAGAGAGTGCCCTACTCATCTGCCCTTTGGGTCCCATGAGTTCATGAAGGTGATCAATCTCCTAACTCATGGCCTCAGACAATGATAGCTGTTACCTCCCGACCCTATGGTCATGTGCAACTGGGGAATTAGGTAGCTCCTACTTTCATCGGTCTTATCCCTACCTGACCCGAGGATAGACTTAGGATTCACCATCATAGTACATGTTCACTTAGAACCTTACCCAAGTCTTCATCTCTCTTTCTGCATTTATGGGCTGACTTCCATCCTTTCATCAGGGTCATGGCAACCTGCCTACCTTGGTCAAGCCCTATCTCGGTTACCTCCATGGTAACACATCTACATGCACTTAGAGATGGATACTTATGGGTCTACAGGTTCATTCTCATACCATGTACTTTTCACTTAGCTTCTCAAGATCTTATGAGACTTCTTTAGGTTACCTTAAACCACCAAAACTGATGTACACCCTACCAAAGGGGTCCCTCTCCCAGGATGGGAGGAAAACTATCTCTGAGGTCACAAAAGCTCTTAGGTCTAGGGTTTACATCCACACGAGCCTACTTAACCCTAGCAACCCATTAAGGCATAAGCAGCCCACTCACTGTACCATGCTGGGTCATACTCATCCTTCTTTCCTCGATGTTGGATCAAGATAAAACTTTCCCTTTTATCATCAACCTAGCTGTAAGGGGGGGTTCACCAAACATACCTTAAACTTAAGGGGCTTCCCTTTTCCTTCATTCATGGGGCGTACCATGCTCGAAACTATAGAAACTTAATTCTTCTCATGAGCATTAGATATACTACTTCCCCTCTTAGGCCTAGGAACCCTAGTTTCACTTTTAGGTGTCCAATTGCACGCTCCATCTCTGAACCATGAACCACGCATGCAAAAGGCATGACATGCACTTCTTGTCATCCTTCAACTCGAGCAGCACTTAGGGTTGGGTCCTCCTTAAGGACAACCATCAAGGTACAAGGCCTCATAACCTGCTACAAAACCTTTCTAAGTCTAAGGAACTCTCCTTCCTACCTCGAAGGGTAAACCTCTCTACCATAGGCACGTAGGCACCAGATGCTTCATCTTCATGTCTAGGATTTGGTCCCTCTAAAGGCAACCAAGATATCATCAACTTTCAGGGATCGATCATGAGACAACCAGTATCATCCATTGTTCAGGTTTTTAGGCTTCCAACCTTCTTGCTGGGTTCCCTACCCTCTCTAGAGCTAACCCTACATTCAACCTCACCATTAGAGGTCCTTTCTTCATGAAGGATCAACCTCAAAGACATGCTCTACATGGGTGAAGCCTAGGTTCAAACTTATGGTTGCTCAAGATCATCAAAAGTTCACTCTATCACATTGATATTTTTTCCTGCAAACATAGTAGAACGAAGAAATCGAACTAAATAGAGCGATAGAAATTTGATAGTCTGATTTATTTTATGCAATGAGAGCCACTGTAGAAGAAAATAAATTGTATAACTGTAGTATAATAAGTAAGGAGTCAAACGAGAAAATTTGTATGAAAAAAAATCAATAGAAAAATGACAGACGAACCACCCCACTGCATTGTCCCTATCGTTACGTAGGTATAAGAATACACAAAATGTTCTTCCTCCCCTTACGTCTTGTCACACTCTCTCCATAGATGTGTGGCAGGAGAATACCGTCTCCATCGACCACCTCATCATCGGTACAAGAATAGAACAAACATTCGCCAATGTGATGTTCATGTTGTTGTTGTGTCGACAAGAAAATATCCAAATAGATGAATCACTATTACAGAAAATGTTTTTTATAACAATTCATTTTTCCATTTTACAATATGTGTTAACCGTTGTATTAGATCATGTGGTCTTATGGGGGGTGCTTTATACAACATGTGATGCACATGTTGTAATACATGTATTTCATACAACAGTCGAAATGTATTGTCTTTCAATGTATGACCCGTTGTAATATGGGTGTTTTATACAACATGTGGTGCACTTGTTGTAATATATATTATACAACAGTTGAACCATATTGTCTTTTACTAAACACACCCGTTGCAATAGGGGTGTTTTTTACAGCATGTGGTACACCTGTTGTAATGCATATTATACAATGGTTGAAGCATGTTGTCTTTCACTAAACACACTTGATGTAATAGGGATATTTTTTACAACATGCAATGCACCTATTGTAATATTTATTTTTATACAACAGTTGAAGTATGTTGTCTTTTGATTATACACCCATTGTAATAGGGGTGTTTATACGACATGTGGTGTGCCTGTTGTAATATATGCATTTTATACAACATGTGATGCTTGTTGTAGTTCATTAGACACACATGTTGTAATAGGGTCAATTTTCCAGACACACCTATTGTAATAGGTGTGGATAACACAACATGTGTTGTTTGTTGTAGTATCACACCTTTTACAATATATCATTAACTGTTGTATTTGATTAGAGTTTGACATGTCATATTGAACCCATTTTATTGATCAAATAATCATATTTTAAAATTTTATAATATATATAAAATTATACTTTTATTTCATTTCACAAACAAGCACATAATTGAACAAAACTTCCATCAAACCTTGAAAAAAACTTACACTTAATAAATAATTAATCATCCATACAACGATTCAATAACGCAAATTAGTGAGAACACATTCTAGAATCAAATTGAAAATTAACTACAAAGATTTCACACATTGGTCTAGGCTAAAGAACAGATTTCTCCCCCTCATGTCATATAATCAGTTGTGTGCTCAAGAACACCCATCACCCACTCATTTTGAACCTCATCGATCTCTTATTGGTTGAAGAAATGACCAATACACTAATACTGTAATCATATGCCAAATATATCAACACATTGTCATTTATTCAATGTATTTAGAAATTTAAACAAACTAAAAGAAATAATGATAAGTAGCTTACACATTCAGGAATATTTCTAATTCTTATATCAATGACGTCTCTCATGTACTTCAACACATATTACCTACAATATATGTTGTTTGATTGCTTTAGACACTAGTTAAAATAAATATGAGATAAATCAAAATAATATTTTGATGTGCTAATGGTTCAAGAGTATTCTAACATATTTTCTCTTGAATCACTAAATTTATTCAACCAAGAGAGATAAAATGTAACATCAACCTTACATATAGAACATTGCATATATAGTTAACATTATTAAATGTTTCCTTAGGTATGTTGACCTTTAGGATGGTTTACAAGTAATATATTTGAGAGGAGAACCCAATTCAACTTTGAGTCAATTTTCTCAACATCAAAATAACGTCCTTATGCAAAATTAATTACCAAGTAGTACTTCTAAATGCATAATGAAGAGACGATGAGAGTGGGTAATAAATGTTAGTGTAATTATCATTAAATAACTGACAAAAATCTTGTCTTACCTTGAAAAAAGAAATAGACCGACAAAGCATTCCATTGTTAGTATTTGATAACATGCAAAATATACAAATTTAGCAAAAAGAATTGTAAACATTTTATGTAAGGGAAACTATGAAAGAAACATAAAACACAATAGGATAGATTGTAGTATTCAAAACAATAGTGAAAACTATCAAAGAAACAACAAACAAAATAGGAGAGATTGTAGTATCCAAAACACCGTAGACTGTGTATGCAATAGAATGGGGTCCTTTCCTTAGATTTAGAGTAGTAGGAGCATCAAACTGTGACCTTGCGTTGAGAGGGAGATTTAAATTTAGTTGGTAACTCACCGAAGATGGTGATGTCAACAATGACTTATCTTCAAAAGATAGTTATTTCTTCATCTAAGTTCACAGCCTACCATATTGGCCCTCGTCTAAGGGGTGGAGAAGAGCACCATGGCCCTTTTGGGGCTTATGCTTTGCTTGCACTTAAGTGTCCTCGCCAACAATGGGATACCTCCAACCGACTTCATGGAAACACATGCATCTAGAGAAGATCTTGTCTAAATTAGTTATGTATCTTGGTAAAATACAAGTTCGCCCAGGTTGAAAATAAAAGGAAGAAAAGTGGCTCTATCATTTTAAGGTACCAAACTAGATCATGATCCACTCCCACCCTTGATCTGACTATGTCTCAAGATCCATCTATCCTTGCACTGATATTTCTACATAATACACCATTGCGGTTGGGTTGGCATGGAGATATGAAGAACAGAGGAGAGGTGTTGGACATTAGTTGGAAGCAAAAACAATGAAAGTAAAACAAATACAAGAGATAAGATTATAGGCAGAGAAAAGGGTAGAGATAGGGGGTGATAATAGGGAAGTTGTTGTGGGGTGGAAAGTGATACATGGGGGAGTGGGGAGTTATGGAGATGAGAGGGGGGAGAGAGAGAGAGAAACATTTTTTTTTGAAAATGAGAATCTACAATGAGTGGGGTAATTATGGAAAGAGTTATGGAGATTTAGTGGATTCCAAATAGAGTGGGAAAATAGTTGTAGAGAGAGTGAGAGAAGCAAATCATTTAGGAAAGATAATTTAGATACAGTAAAAGAATAATAATTAATAAGACATGACAAACGATAATCACCAACATTTGAAATGTGCATTGTATTAATTTGTGGAATGTGCGTATATGGTAAAAAATAGTAAACTAATTATTACATTCTATGAAGTTTAGAAATTTTGGTTTTTTATAAATTTATGTTGTATACAAAAAAATTTATTGAAAAGTAAAAGACAATGACACGTTTTAAAAACCATAAAATAATAGACAAAACAAAGAATAAAGTGGGGATGTAACTGATGACACTGTAAACCTATTCATCGAGAAATGTAGACTGCTAGTTCATTGGTAATGTAATTTATTATGAAAAGATGAATAAACTAAAATAGGAGAGACATTTGTGGTGTGTAGTTATAGTCAAAGGGGAGAAGAGGAAAAGAAGGGAAGGGGGACTAAAGAGGTCTTAAACGTGATTGCTAATTAATTACTATACTATAATATCACATAGGGGCAGTGGCGGTCCTGGCGGAGCCAACTCCTGATGAAGGGGGGTACATATAAAAATAATATTAAGTACTTATGTGACATAGATATTATTTTCACTTACATAAAAAGTAAAGACAACTTGAATTATCGCCATGAGAAAAATGGAGTGTCGACACATTATTTACCTATTTACTTGGATCCAGAGAGGAAAATAGATGGAACTTAGATAAATAAAAAAGAGGTTAAAGGCATAGCTCACCACTTTGTAGAGTACTTAATTTTGATGTGATTAAAATATTCTATGTATATCTATTATTGCATATGATTATGTATACTATAACATTCTACATATATTTATGACTTGTTACATTTAAGATGAATTTAAAATGGCAACAAGTGATATTGAAAATATTTAATTTTTTGTATAAGACCAATCATTTCTTTAAATTTATTCCCCATAAATATAGGTCGTTTTAGAAAAACCACATAAATTTAATGTTCAATATTGAGTTTGTGGATTATTATTTATTTTTTAATATCACACAAGTAATTTCCAACTTGATGAGTTTGATAAGTCAAGAAATTAAAAATTAACATAAAGTTAAGAAAATTTAATATATACATATTATTACGTTGAAATTATTATTATCATTATATATAAATCAAGAAAATAATTCTACAATAATTTAAAGTTAAATAAAGATGCCTACGATTGTGTCAAAATTACTCAATAATTTTACCTAAAAAACTAATAAATATTATGATAATTTATTGTTCACTAAGTTATAAAGATAGTTTATGCTGTCTGGGGGGGGGTCACAATTGTGGCGCTTCTACGGGGGCGGTTCTCTCATAAAAAAATAGTTATAGATTTATTTCTATATTGCACTGGAAATTTAGAAAATATCAAAATTTGTTATCTTTGACATTATGATGATATAATATTTATAATTCAGAAGTAAAAATTGTGAATAGAAGTATAATTTTAAGTGTTAAATCGATAATGATACACAATTTACATTATTTATTAACAAACATTTATTAATGTATAAAAATTTAAAACTATACATATTGTAAAGATATTATTAACTAATTTATCTTGACACCATACTACTAAGAAAGTATCATATTTCATTGGACTTTAGCTTTTCTGTCATTCATTAAACCATAATAGAAAAGAATCCATATGTATCATTTGCACAACTAAAATATACACCCATAGAATGATGCACTTGTTATATTTATTATATATTTAATTGTTTATACATAGTATATTAATATTTGATATCTCATGGAGTATATCATTAATTACAAATATTGATTTATTTATTTCCTAATTACCTATGTACTTCTTATATTTGTTACACTCTAAATTATTTATATATTATACAAAGTATTTGGTACTTCATAATGTATACAATTAATTGTAGATATCAATTTTTGTTTCCTCATTACCCATACAACTATGTACTGGTTGTAATGTTACCTTTATTATTTTATTTCTAAAATATTTATCCTTTCATAAAGTATATTATTAATTATAGAGATCAATTTTTTATTTAATCATTGCAAAAATTGGTGTAAAAAATAGCTAGCAAGTTGACATTAATGTATGTGTTTTTGATATAGTTGTTGATATATTTAATAATAAATTAAAATTTGTTAATATAATATATTGAGATGTATTTATAAAAATAATTTTTTTTTGAAATTTATCCTAATTTAATGTTTTTAATTTGTGACCCTTTACTTAAACTATTTTGGTAATAACTTTATTTATGAAAGAAAGTTACATACTTTACAAAAAGATTAATGGTGTCTGAAGCAGATAACACGTAAAAATAAATATTAACTTCCATACCATGCTAAATATACACAACATATATATGTTCAAAAAAATTCAAAATTGAAGGGGGGCACATGCCCCTACTTGACCTCCTTTGGTTCCCCACTGCATAAGGGTGTTAAAAAAATTCAAGGACTTAATTACATGTTCATGGTTACTCACTATTAGGTTGACCGAACATATGCTAAAATTGACAATGGCGTGAGGTACGACTGATAACGGGACCAATTTAGTGTTAGAGTGAATCATAGAAAGGATGAATGAGAGGGGAAGAGAGGACATATTCATCGTATCAATTAAAAAAAAAGTCAAGGCAGTCGAAAGATTTTATATTTTTGTATTAAGGTTGACACATGTGATTATATAATAGGTTTGAGTCTGTTGTGTAATTATGATATATAATAATAAGTTGGAATTTGTTATATGACCTTAATATATAACAATAGGTTACATCCGGTTGTGTGATTGTGGTCTATTACAACAAGTAAATTCATATTGTGTGATAATGGTATATTACAATGGGTTAGTCTACATTGTGTAATAGTGGTCTATTACAATGATTTATCATGTCTATCGATTACAACGGGTCACAACATATTGTGTAATTATCGTATATAACAATAGGTCAAAGTATGTTGTGTGATCGTGGTATATAACAATAAGTTTCAACATGTTGTGTTATTATAGTCTATTACAACATGTGAACGCATGTTATGTGATTATGATATATCACAACGGGTTAGTCTGTGTTGTATAACAATGGTCTACTACAACATGTTATCATGTGTGACTATTACAACGGGTTACATTATGCTGTGTAAATAAAGTCTTTTACAACATGTTTGAGTATGTTGTCATTCTACAATCTATTACAACAATTTAGCAGCCGTTGTAGTATCAAGTATACTACAATGGGTTTGGCATGTTGTAAATAACACATGTTGTATAAAATATACAATATACAACACACAAATAGACTTGTTGTGGTAACTATGCAAACTACAACATAACCACCAGAACTGTTGTGTTTCTCCCGTTGTAAAAAGTATTTTCTGTAGTAGTGAATAGACCATCGCCATTACTCACAACCTGCTACGGTCGACTAGAACTGGCCACTTTCAGCGTTGTCCTTTCTGTCTTTGTGGACGTTTGCGTCGTCTCCCCGACCAAAAAAAAATTCAATCTTTCTCGTCTCAGACTCTTTATTTTGTTGCTAAGACAAATAGGAGAATAAAGAAACAAACATGACATAGTGATCTCTGGCCATATAGCAACGACAAGCCTACGCACAGGAGACAAAGAGTTGAAGCGGCATTCTCAAACACATATATTAGATGAACCTACCAGGGTCGTTATTATTGTGTTCTTTTAAAAAGTCAGAAATAACCAGACAAGTCATGCACTTTTAATAATCAATAGATAATATGCATGTTACTTAGTTGTTATAGGCGGCAACAGGCCGGGCATGTGCCCACCCGTGCACCTATATAACTCCGTCACTGCATAAGACATGTATGTTTTGGCTCCTCGCCTAACTATGGATAAGGAAAAAGGAGAAAATTATATAGCTACTTATGTGGGACTAAAGCACCTCTTTGACTTCGAAATACTACTTAATACAAAATAATCTCTTACATTTTAAAAAACAAATAAGAAAAATATATTGAAAGAATTTAACAATCGTTATCCTTAAATTTTTGTTGCATCAAATTCTTAAAGCTAAGCACATGATGTATATAATCTACAGAGGATAAGTGGAGCTATCTCCTTAAGTTAATTTCTTCTTTATTGGAATAGAGTCTCATTACTCACATTATAATTATTAATCAATCAATTGTCATTTCTAATAGTTGATGCAAATAGGCCTTGCACCTACTAATAATGTTAATGAGCCACCCTTCATGAAAGCTGGCTATGAATCACTTAAAATTATGATATGGACAAGATCTGATTTTCTTTGATGTATTCCTCACTAGTCTTTAACTTTATGACTTTGTTACAAGATCGACCAAGTTCAAATATGATATATATATATATATATATATATATATATATATATATATATATATATGACATCAAATTTCTTAACATCACTTTTGCATCATTGACACCAAATATTTGTGTGTTAAACACAAACGTCACAACTAGTTAACTTTCTGTTGCTAAAAAAATACTTGTAATACATTATTTAAAATGTTAGTTTCCAATTGAGAAACTGACCTCACAAACAACCTATAAAATTTGAAAATACCACCAAGTCATGTACCTAAAAAAGACACGATTTTTTCCTACACTTTTACTTTCGTATATGAAGAACGTTATCCATGTAGAAATATTTCATGCTAATCTAAGCTTATAGCTGGAAATGTACAATTTACAAATCAATTACTTATTTACTTATTGTTCAGAAACAATCTAAAACACAAGTAATGTGATTCAATAAGAAGTGAAACACCATTTCATTGTATAACTAAGATACATAGTACGTAGAACTTCTCCAATAGATCCAATATAGACATCGAAACCATTTTTCTTTGTATTGAAAGGTGGGTCGTGAGAAAGAGCCTAAAGTGTGTGACCCCTATCTAAGCCTCTACTTGGGAGGATATTGAGGGAATTGACAAAATTCCAAACAAGTGGAGATGGACTACGAAATTCTTGATTCATAGAATTGGAGTGTGGTCCCTCAAGTAGTGATCAACTCCCCATATCTCATTTTTGGTTGTCCAAGTGTGCTTATTTTGGAGTGTTTGATGCTCTTTGCCCTTTAGTTCTTGATTGACCTTGTGTTGGCACATCTGTTACATACATGTGATAAGAAGTCGAACATTGTAGGCCACATGTCTTTATACCTTTGTGTGCCACATGTGGAAACCTTACTACGAGCTGGGGTAGTGTTAACACGGTCTTAGTGAGAGTGTTAACCCAAACACATTACAATGGACAACTTGAATTTGTCCTTCTAGATATAAGATGGCATATACAAGTCAAATCACGAGTATGAATATGTTAATGTAGAATCTAATAGTGGTGTTTCTATATGGGTGTTTACCTACTAAATAGCTACTTAATGTTAAGTGCATGTCATGCAAATGTGTCATTGTTGTTTAGATCATATCCGTTAGAAATGGTCGTTGGGGCTTATTATAATATGGTAATCCCTTGAATGTACGGTTTTAGAGGTGGTCTCCGTCCCACCCACTTGAAATTCTTGATTATTTTTAATCCTTATAGGCTCAAAACAACAATTTTCTTCTGGTGGCATGTCTCCCTCGTAGAAATCCTAATTAGAACACAAACCTTTTGAGGTGGAGTGTTAGATGCAAGTGATTGTGCAGTTTGTCCTTGAACAACCAGATTATGGTGTAGAAATGAACAATGTTTCTTAGTGACGGGCAAATAACCTAAGGTCTAGCCCAAAAAGGTATAGTTGGGCTGCAACATTTAGTGTGATGCATAACAATACACTATAAATTTATAATTTGTCATCTGAGTACACCCAATCAAACAAATTCTAAGACTGCATCACTTCCATATTTAGCGGCAGTTGAGTTTAGAATCGCACGAATTCGTATGGCCTCGATATTAAAACAACTGTCACGATAGTACTCAAAACTAATAAAATGAAACTAAACTAGTGAAATGTATCGTCTCGGCCAGGACTCCCCAATGGGCTTTGCCGCTTGCCGGTGTCATATGCATGGAGGATTAGGCTCATAGCTCTAAAGTCGACGTGACTCCTGAGACGGGTCAGATTGCTACCATATACATGTAATTTAACGGACCCACCACCGGCATGGCTTCCGTGGAGGCATCGGAATTGTCATTTATATATATTGCGGTTCCACAGTCGATACGGCGTCCCCACCCCAATTCACTGTTAGCATGCTTGTTGGGGCGGACACTACACCAACACATCACATGGGTCTTTGGCTGGCTGTGAGCTTGCGGGTTACCTGACCTTTTGCTGGCCTGCTGCATGCCTCCCAAGGATATGTGAATCAATATGCTTGCTTTGGGTTGTGATTCAGAGGATCTTCAAAAGGACACAGCACCATATCACTAGATCCAATTACACCCATCCCATGGCCACGGCAGCCAATTAACTAAACACAATCCACGCATCCACCACCCAACACCACGAGGCATCCATCCGGTTGAAACATGGCATGGTGGAGTATACGGCCGTTTTGGGGCACCTCACTCATCCATATCCACCTAATTGCTTGCTCATGATCCTCATTTCTTCCCACTTTGTGTGTTGCAACATCCGGAGAAAACTTGGCTTCGTTTAAAGTTTGCCACTTTGAGTGGCTGCCCCACCGCCGAGTTCCTTTCCTCATTTGCCCTCACTTGAACAAAAGATTGAAGGGATCTAGTCTCGGGGGCCTAGTCAGTCATGCTTGCGAGAGAAAAGGGATGTAAGTACCTAAAAGGAAGAAATATAAAAAGATAAGGATGGCGAGGTAGATATGTGCAATATGCATCTATAGTTTTATATACATCTATACAACGTTTTTGACAAAGTGCAAGTAAAACTCGGGTTCGTAAAACGGTATTCATTGCTTAATCTCCGACAACGGCACCAAAAAGTTGATCAGCCTTAAACGTGGGTCCAAAAAGGAAAAGGAAGCAGGTCTAGGTCATCTGATTTTTATAATTTATAATACTCGAATGTTTAAAACGCCCTCAACTAGCACGCGGTCAAAGTAGCAGTTCGGGTCGAACACGGGGACTATGAGGAATAACACTTCGGAACCTAAGTTCTACTTGTCTAAGTCGTCGAAAAGCTAAGGGATAATGTTTGTTATAAGAAAGTGTAACTGGAAAGAATTGAAAGAGTTAAACTGAAATTTATATCCAAGGGGAGTTACCAGAAAGATGAAGGGCTTATGTATTTTGGGGTTTAGCAGTTTTTAGGGTAGTTTTACATAAAGGAAAACTGAAGAGAAAGGACAATCAGCTGGGCAAGCACGAAGAAAGAAAACTTTTATCAAACAAGTGGCATCGATCTACACCCGACGCTTTCTTCTCTCAAAGAAAGCACTAATGAACCGTGTACATGAAACCTCTCTCAAGGGGGGCAGATACAGACTCGCGCGAGAAATAAACTGGATGCAACTCTGGTCCCAGGTACTCTCGTACACCCGAACCAGACCGAGCTCTAGAATTTCATAATTTTCCTCTCTCGAAGTAGTCAAAATAGGTAACATGATTCGATAGATAGTCAAAAACGTTTAATGGAAAGAACTAGAATTCAGATGCTAGGAAGAGATCATTCAACGGAATAAAGCCATACGCAGAATGATATGAGAAATGCTCAACAAATTCCATTAATCATATAACAGTTTGGTTAGAATGCTATACTGAATGAAAGTAAATGTTAAAAAAGGAAGATAGGTATCAGTCTCCTTGATTTAGGAAATCGATATGCACAACAATTGACGCCCGGGACAGTGCTAACCCGGTACCGGATTGTGGTCATATCGAGTTACGATTGTGTCGGGTTGTAACCGTGACAGGTGGTGATCGTATCGGGATATGACTTCCACGTGATACTGCCATGTCGGGCCGTAACCGTGTCTGGTTGCAACCATGACGGGCGAAGGGACCGTATCAGGTTAAAGTGTGTATCGGGTAAGATACATGTCAGGTTGGCACTATCCCAGCTCTCGGGTTCTCCGTATCGGGTTGTTCTGTCTAGGTAGACCGTCTCGGGTTTGAGCTCAGACAGAAACCCGACATGCTCAGAGAAGCTTCAAGGATCATCGGACGTCGCCTACTGCTACCGAAACGATCTCAGAAACAAGATTCCGTTCGATTGGTTCCATGACATTAACCAACAACCCTTCACCGGTCATTTCCAACCCACAATAACGATTACCATGGGATTGCTCCTCCTTCCGTATTTAGATCCTAACTACCATGGACGAAAAGTGGACAAAACATCGGATCTATAATTGTTAGTTCAATCTTTCAGTCACGTCACGCAGTATTGAAAGATGAAACCGGTGAAAGGTTTGGTACTGGAAAAGACGAAACATGATACTAATGGTTAGATATAGAGAAGTGTAGCCCGAAATCGGAAGTACCCAACACCGGGTAATAAGATGTCGGTGATACTTCAGTTCAACAAGTTCAACAGGGAGTAGTTAAATACAATAACCGACTAGACAATAATAGTAATGCTTCACCTTAGTAGTGACATCCAACATAACTTGGAGAGCCTGATGATAACACAAGACATGTAAATTTCGAGTGAGACGACGAGTGAGACGACCATTAGATGTCGTTGGGATAGACATGACCACCTTACTACAAGTCCAGATCAATTCAGACATCAAATTTATCGTCCTAAATCGCACGTCGATTTTTGTGCAATGATTGACTCATAGTAGCCTCCACTTGAATTGTATGATCGCTGGGGATATGTAAAAGTGTCATACATAAACCGATTTTATATGGTCATCTTAACATATGCATTTGTTTTCGATCTTGATTCAGGTTTTGCAATCCATATGCAACACGTGGGGTACTGGAATTAGATGATTTGAATCCTACTCGTAGGGGTTGACATTGCGTCCCCACATGTTCGCTTGTGGACGTTGAAACGGGACACCAGCACATGGGGATTTTGGCTGGCTAGCTGGCTGTGTGAGCTTGCGGGTTACCTAACCTTTTGCTGGCCTGCTGCCTCCCGACGATATATGAATTGATATGCTTGCTTTGGGCTGTGATTTGGAGGATCCTAAAAGGACATAACACCAGATCCAATTAAACACTACCCATTTCAGCTAACCAAACAGTAAACCACTATCCACCCAACACCGTAACAAGGGATCCATCCGGTTGGATCACGGAATGGGCTGAATACCGCCGTGTAGAGACATTAGGGGTGTCAAAAAATCAATTTTAGGTTGATTTCAGGTCGGATAATAACCGGGTTGATACAAAATAGTTCAATCTGGAACCAATCCGGAATCAATTTTTTTATAAGGTGGCATGTCCGGTATCGGATCCGATTTTATAATGTGTAACCCGAAATTGAATCTGAATCATAATTTTTTGTTAACTGCATATTATATAGTAATTTATACATGATTAGAAATTGTATTTTCTAAAATTTTCAATCCGGATTAAATTCGGATTGATCAAATCACCACCTAGAACTGACCCGATTTCAACTCAGACATAAATATTCAAATCTAGAACCAACCCGGATACATAAAATCTAAATCTGAAATTAATTTTTTTTGGATCGAACGGGATCGGATTTACGGATTCGGACAAAAAAATGACAGCCCTAAGAGGCACCTCACTCAACTAGTCCATATCCACATATATCCCACCTTCTCGGCTTGCTCTTGGTCCTCATTCCTTCCCATTTGAAGAAGCACGAGATTCTGTTGGATCCGCTCCGTGACAACCACCGCCACCAGTCATCCCCAACTCCCAATAACAATAGCCAGTGCACCGCTCCGTATCCGGATCCTAACTACCACGGGTATGGTGGGGGTTGGGTGGGAAAAAGTGGGCGAAACATCGGATCTGGAAATTGATGTGAATTGATTGCGATCACGATGATAAATCTCGGATCTGGATTTAGACGGACCCGCCGGCCCTTTCGTCGACCGTGACCCGTCCATGGGCCATCATCCGTCACTGCTCAAACCGGAGGGCGGGGAGTTGACGGGTTTTTGCCTCCGGCACCTGGTTTTTTGAGTCTTTTACATTTATGAATTAAGAAGATTAGAATTTGGGCCGGTAGTAGGAAATTTGGTGGAGGTCAATGCAAAACAATATATTTTGTAATAGAGACATCACGCGTCCCCACTGCCCCTTTCCGCAAGATCCTTGTCCCCGATTCATTCTTGCCCAGTTGACAGACAGACCAACTGAGCACGGGACCCCCAAATATTCTCCTCGTCTATTAATTTAATGGAATACTTTTCTCTTCATACTCACACCCTATTAAATAATGAATTGGATTTGTAGAAGGCTTCTTCTGGACCACAGGAATTTTCGTAACTGTGCTGACCAAAGAATGAGCGGTGAACAAGAAGACACTACTGTTTATGAATAACAACTTGATCGATTGCAGGAGATGCCAATGAATGGCCAGACTCCGTGGAGTTTTGAGGAGAGTAGTCTCAGGGTAAAACCCACCCCTACACACAATAATGTGCCGCGTGCTAATACATGGTATGTGGTATTTTCTTAGAAACGACCCACTGGTTACTGGTCTTCAGTCTTCTTAAAACAAGACACAACCGACGCTGGGTCTCCCACTTCCCTTACCATCAGCGCGTCCATGGATACTAGGAATATCGTCCCAAGAGTGTCGTGCGTGGCCTTTTCGTGGAACATAGAGGGTGTTTTCCTAGAAAACCCTAGAGGGACCATTGAACATACGAATCACATCCATGTTCCACTTGTGGCATGTTTGGTACGAGCACGTTTAAGCTCACAGTAACAGAATGCAAGGCTCTGCATACATTTTGTTCGTTCGTTTGTTTTGTTTTGTTGTTTTGATAACCTACGTGTGCACAATGGCGAAGTCAGGAATTTTAATCAGAGAAGGTACCGGACCACCAACATAGTAATTATACAAATTTCAAATTTTTATATATTGAAACTTAGTATCCATCAGAGAAAAAAAATCGTAACAAATGTCCTGAACTTGTTCGCCACAACTACAACTGTATTTTCCTCAAAAGAACATAAAAATTACATTAATTTACTTCATGAATGTTATTTCGATATACAAAATAATCACTCTCACGTTATATGTGTGGCGACATATTTATGCCAAGCTCATGGTCCTAGCCAAAATTATGATAACACATATTGTGTAGTCAGTCTAGAATACACTCGGGTGTATCTGGAGCAAAATACACTCAAGTAGATTTTCATGATGCAATATTTTTTTAGAAATCTAATTCGTTGATCTTCTTAAGTATCTTGTGAATAGCTCATATATAAAATTTGAGCCCATTTGGAAATTTATAGATCATGTTATGAAGACCACAAAAATTATGCATTTCAAATTAGTTTCGTGCATCAATTTTGTTGCCCTCGGATGAGTGACTTACACTCATCCAAATGGGCTCAAAATGCGTATGTAGCCTAATTATAGTATGACAACGAAGATCAATAGTTTACATTTTACAAAAAATAGTCTTGATATGTAAACACAACTTGAGTGTAGCATGCGATCCGTACACTCGAGTGAATTCCAGCCTGACTCCATATTGTGTATGTTGTACCATAGATATAAGAAGTTTATGTGGCCAAAAACGTTTGCCACACTATACAAGAACACAACAAGAATTCCAACAAGTGTGACCATACATTTCACCCTACAATCTACATCAGGCTCATTGCATAATTCATAACCAAATATCATTCATCTTTCTTAAGTACCTATCATACATAAGTTCATCCCTACTTACTATCCTACCAAAAAGATAAGATTTGTTTGTGACTTTTTATATAAGAAAACATTTAACCTTGTAAAACAAATACATGATCAATGATTATACGTAGTCCTTTTTTTTGAAGACAAGAATGGCATGTGTAAAGGCTATGTATATGCACTACTACAGAAATGGCTTATAACGTCACATTTAGAGGCGTCAGTTGTATCCAATAACTGATGCCTATACCCTACAACGTCGGTTTAATACACAAACCGACATCTATATGTGAAGACCGGCCAGACACGAGTATTACTTTTTATTTAGCGTCAGTTTCTAATAAGAAACCAACGCCTAAAATCGCTCGCCAAATCCAATTTTTTCAGTGTAAAAAAATTACCTCCAAAATTTTACATACGACGTCGGTTCTTTACCAAATAACCAACGACTAAAGGTTTTTCACGAGACAGAAATCGGGCCCCGCAAAAATTTTTACCCCCTGAATTGCCCAATTGGCGTCGGTTGTTTATGGCAACCGACGACTATGGGTTGCAATTCGAGAACTTTTTATTTTGTCGACATATGTAGATAGACGTCGGTTTTTCAGTTGAAACCGACGACTATGAAGCAACATAGGTGTCGATGTTTTCATGGTAACCGACACTTTTGGATCTTAGGCGTCAGTTTCTGAAACAACCGACGATGAATGTAAACTTAATAGCACCTGCAGAACAAACTCTTCTCCATTCTCTGTTTCATCACATTTCACTAGGGTCTCTAGCAATTTAGCACCCCCCCACCTGCTGCTCCTCCACCGGTCGTCCCTGCCCTCCGCCACCTACTGCTCCTCCGTCGGTCGTCCCTACCCTCCACCGCCTGTTGGCCATCCTCCTCCGCCTGCTGGCCTCCCTGCCCTCCGTCGACCGTCCCTACTCCGCCGCCGCCCAAAATTAGCCTAGGCCTGCTCAACTCCTACTGATTCTCCAGGAAGCCTCCCGGTTGCTTTTCCGCCCTGCTCGACTCTAACAACTATAATTGCTGCAAGGTAAGGTACATATATCTTTCTCACTATTATATCCTCGCTCTAATACCTTTAACAACCAATACCTTCAGCAACAACAGTGCCAACCACCAATAGTAGTAAAAACATGATATCTGAATCTCTAACAGCAGACTGCTTTTTCTACCAAAACATTTACGACAGACTAATTTTTCTACCAACACATTCATTGTAAAAACATGATATCTGAATCTCTTGATATGTGTATTTCTTGTGATTGTGGATTGGTTTAAAAATTGAATTTCATTGTCTACACACTCGACTATCTTTTTGCCCTTATAATCATAATGCTTTATTTTTTTTCATATGATTTGGAGATATATCTGAACCAAGTGAAGAATAGCTTATATCTAAGAATTTGGAGATATGTGTATTTCTTGTGATTGTGGATTGGTTTAAAAATTTTGATTGTTGATCTTTTATGTATGTGCCAATTTGTATTAAACCATGTGGTCAGTGGTTTGTAATTCAACATAATACTTTAATTCAGGACAGTAGTTTGAGTTTTTTATGTATGTACCACGAACGTGTTCTTGTGACCTTAAGTGTAATTCAAGTCTAATTTGGGTATTCATAGCTGGTGTGCATTATGAAATTAGAGCATCAATAAATCATCAATGAAACTAGATGTGTTATATTTTGTTGGCTTAGAAACCCATCCAAGATTTACTCATTAGGAGTAAATCTTGGATAGTCCCCGGTTTGAGACTATTCTTGAATACCTAATCTCACTTAGGATGTAAGTGTATAATGTGTATTGGGTTTTCAAGAAAATTTCGGCATCATTTCCCCTTTTGTTCTCTAAGTACATATGTACTTGGAGAACATCAGGGAAATGCTGCCGAAATTTTCTTGAAAACCCAATACACATTATACACTTACTAGTGAGATTAAGTGTTCAAGAATGGGATAGGTGGTACACATTTATTATATATAAGACCTTAAACCCTATAGTAATAACCATAAACCCTAATCTTTTAACCCTAGACCCTAATCTTGTTTCTCTTTGATCATAGAATGGATAGATCATGGATGTCCATTCCAAATCACTGCACCCCATAGTTTATTTCTGGTCTTGATCAGTTTATTAGATTTGTCTAGGAACATAGGAAACAACCTGGAGATAGATTCTACTGTCCATGTAGGCATTGCGGTAACAACTTGAAAGTCAGCACTGGTGACGAAATCAAAAGTCATCTTATGTGCAACGAGATTGTATAAGGCTATACAGAATGGCACTGGCATGGAGAGATTTCAAACTTGAATCATGGATGTCGATAGCAGTGCTTGTGTGGAAGAAGAAATTGCCTCCGATGATGTAGATGTGAACGAACCAGTTCTAGTAGACATCGTTGATGCGATGCTGGATAGTTGTGGGGTAGAGCACACTGATCCACCTCCCATGTTTAGAAACATTGTGCATGATCCTGAGATACCGTTATACACAGGTTGTAAGTTGAGGAAGCTTGGCGTTGTGTTGAGATTGTATAAGCTGAAAGCTAACAATAGATGGAGCAACAAAAGCTCCACGTCATTGTTGTCTTTATTGAAAGAAATTCTTCCTGAAGGAAACGAGCTACCAATCTCAACATACCGGATAAAGAGATTATTGTGTCCAATGGGAATGGAGGCCAAGAAGATACATGCATGCCCGAATGATTGTGTATTATTTCAAGAGGACTATGTGGATTTGAAAGATTGTCCCAAATGTGGTGCGTCAAGGTATAAATTGACGACTTCGGGGGAGTCCAAAACTAGTTCTCTTGCCAAGGTGATGTGGTATCTACCTATAATACCACATTTTCAATGCTTGTTTTCCAATCTGATAGATGCGAAGAATTTGAGGTGGCATGCAAATGTTAAGAAAAATAATGATGGGATCCTACGGCATGCGTCTGATTCCCCATAGTGGAAGAAGATTGATTTATTGTACCCTGAATTTGGTGAAGAAGTCAGGAATCTAAGACTTGGGCTTTGTACATATGGGATGAATCTGTACGGGACATTGAACAGCCAACATAGAACTTGACCAGTTATGCTTGTTATATACAATCTTCCTCCCTGGTTGTGTATAAAAATAAGTACGTTATGTTGTTGTTGTTGATATCAGGCCCTAAACAACCTGGAAATGATATTGATGTTTATCTTGAAACTCTGATTGATGACTTGAAGAAACTCTGGGGTGAAGGTGTGATGACTTATGATGCTTCATGAAGAGAGACATTTCGTTTGCACGCTATGTTGTTTTGCACTGTGAATGACTTTCCAGCATATGGGAATTTATCTGGATATAGTGTCAAAGGATCTAAAGCGTGTCCAATATGTGAAGAGAACATTGATTCAATACGATTAAAACACGGCGACAACACTATATATCTTGTTCATCGAAGGTTTCTTCCAAAATTCCATCTGTATCATATGTTGCGCAAAGCATTCAATGGACGAAATGAGGAACGGAGTGCACCTAAACCTATACTAGGGGAGGATGTTTATGAAAGAGTAAAAGACTGCCAATGAATTTGGTAAGAAATCACAATGTACGATGGCCACACAGAGTGACAAATCTTTATTCAAGAAGAAGTCAATATTTTGGGATCTTCCTTATTGGAGTTCATTGGCAGTCAGGCATTGTATCGATGTCATGCACGTTGAGAAAAATGCCTGTCATAGCATCATCAGTACTGTATTGAATATACCAGGTAAGACTAAAGATGGGATAAAATCTAGAATGGACCTACGTGAAATGAGAATAAGGACAAAATTAACATAAGTAGTTAGTAACGATCGAAGAACATACTTACCTCCCGCTTGTTACACGTTGTCGAGAAAGGAGAAGAAAGCTTTTTGTGAATGCTTGGTAAATGTTAAGGTGCCATAGGGTTACTCATCCAACATTCGTACATTGGTATCAATGAAAGATCTGAAGTTGATATGTCTTAAATCTCATTATTGTCACACTCTAATGCAACAAATATTTCCTGTGGCAATTCGATCTATATTGCCGAAGCATGTAAGGTTTGCAATCACCACACTTTGTTTCTTTTTTAATAGTCTGTGCAACAAAGTTATTGACCCTGCTACTCTTGATAAATTGCAAAGAGAAGTGGTTGTTACCCTATGTCAGCTTGAGATGTATTTTCCTCCTTCGTTCTTTGATATCATGGTACATCTTGTTGTCTACTAGACTAGGGAAGTGAAAATGTTGGGACCAGTTTTCTTGCACTGGATGTATCCCTTTGAATGATACATGAGCGTTTTTAAAGGTGATGTTCGAAACCGTTATTGGCCCGAAGGGAGTATTATTGAGGGTTATGTGGCGAGACAGGTTATGGATTTTTGCAATGACTTTTTGAGTTCTAATGACGCTCCTATTAATGAAAAGAATATTGAGGAGAATTTTGGCAAATGAATTTTGGAATCACGGATGAAAGTAATCATCTGTGAGCAGTTAGAACAAGGTCACTTGTATATTTTACACAACATCGACGAAGTGAGTGTTTATATCGAGGAACATACCAATTTCATCAAGAGACAATATCCTCGAGCCAATTCAATGTGACTTGCTAGAGAGCATAACAAGACATTTATTAAGTGGTTTGAAGATAAAGTCTTACATCAACTATCTCAAACACCAGATAATCTTACTGAAACTATCAAATGCCTCACCTTTAAACCAAAATTGAATGTTATGTCTTATGAAGTGTTTGACATAAATAGATTCTCATATTACATAAAGTGTCAAGATGATAAGAGTGTCGTCCAAAACAATGGGGTCACCCTCAAGCGTCTTCATTGTTTTTTGCAAGTGCAAAGGATAAGAGTCCACGTGAAGCTAAAATGTCATATTACAGTATCTTTGAAGACATATGGGAGTTTGACTACATAGATTTTAGAATTCCGTTCTTTAAATGTAATTGGGTTGATAACACCAAAGGAGTTATAGTGGATGAATTGGGTTTCACATTAGTGAACTTTGAAAAGATTGGCGAGAAGGGTGAACCATTCATATTGGCATCACAGGAGAAACAAGTATTTTATATCGATGATCTTGCAAATGATAAATGGTCGGTTGTTCTTCATGGTAAAAGGCAGTTCATTGAAGATCCTATAGATGAAGAAGAGTATTATGATAAGTATGATGACTCCAGTCCATTCTCAGTTGGGTTGCCAACACCACCAAATATTGAAGCTAATGATGACTTGTATGTGTGTGGAGATCACAATGAAGGATTGTTAATTGATAAAAGATCGCAATATTAGAGGCATGTATGTTTATATTTTTTTATATGTTTTTATTTTTCTGAATGTGAACTTTACAATGTGAATGTGAAGTTTACAATGTGAACTTTACAACTTTACAATGTGAACTTTACAACTTTACAATGTGAACTTTCAGATGGCTGAGCATTCTCCTGATGACCGTGCTGATGATTACCGTAAGGGTGAGGATGTCAATGCCCCACCTCACAATATAAGTTTTAAAAATATATCCCTGAGGTTTCTATCTATATGCGCCTCCAGTCACCTACTACCGCTCCAGTTCAGTCTCTGCCGTCGCAACTCACTTGCTTAGTCATCTCCACCAACAACCATAGCCACAACCCGCCATCCTTCCACTGCTTGCCACCTGCTTCACTGCAACTTCAGTCATCTCCACTGCCACCGCTTTCCACATGCTTCACCTCTAGCTGTGACTACCTCCACCTCCATCTGCTGCCACCATATCACGCTCCACCAGTGCGGTGAGTTTTCTATAAGATTATTATTGATTAATTAGGGTTGATTAATATTGATTAATAAGGGTTAAACGATGAATGATTGCACTTAGTTTAATATATAATTATTCTCCAAAATTGTGTAGTTGATTAATAACGATTAACTAGGGTTAATGATGAATGAATGAATTTAATTAATTGATATTACTTTCGTTCTCTCTTGTTAGTGATTGATTTAACTTATTTCAATATATAATTGTTGTTCAAAATTGTGTAGTTGATTATTAATGATTAATTTGGGTTAATGATGAATGAATGAACTTACCCAAATGGAATAATTAATTGAATTAAATGATGTTACACAAAACCTAGGATATGAACGATGATACTATGATTGTAGGTATATAAATGACAACATGTATACATGTATTTTATTGGCCTAGAAACCCATTTGAGATTTACTCATTAGGAGTAAATCTTGGATAGTCCCCAGTTTGGGACTGTTCTTGAACACTTAATATCACTTAGGATGTAAGTGTATAATGTGTATTTAGTTTTCGTGATGTTTTATCAGCACTTCCCCGTTTGTTCTCTAAGTACATATGTCGGTGGGCATTTGCCCATGTACATCGGTATACTTGGAGAACTACAGGGAAATGCTGCCAAAATTTCTTGAAAATCGAATACACATTATAAACTTACTAGTGAGATTAAGTGATCAAGAATGAGATAGGTGGTACACATATATCATATATAAGACCCTAAACCCTAAAATTTTAACCATAAACCCTAATCTTTTAACCCTAAACCCTAATCGTTTAACCCTAAACCCTAATATATACTTGTTTTCTCTTAGATCATAGAATGGATAGATCATGGATGTCCATTCCAAATCATTGCACCCTAGAGTTTATTTTTGGTCTTGATCAATTTATTAGATTTGCTGAGGAACATAGGAAACAACCTGGAGATAGGTTCTACTGTCCATGTAGGCATTGCGGTAACAACTTGAAAGTGAGTACTGGTGACGAAATCAAAATTCATGTCATGTGCAATGGGTTTGTATAAGGCTATACAAATGGAACTGGCATGGAGAGATTTCAAACCTAAAATCAGTGGATGTCGATAGCAGTGCTTGTGTGGAAGAAGAAATTGCCTCCGATGACGTAGATGTGAACGAACCAGTTCCAGTAGACATCGTTGATGCGATGTTGGATAGTTGTGGGGTAGAGCACATCGATCCACCTCCCATGTTTAGAAACATTGTGCATGATGCTAAGAGACCATTATACACATGTTGTACTAAGTTTATGAATCTTAGCACTGTGTTGAGATTTTATAAGCTGAAAGCTAACAATAGATGGAGTGACAAAAGCTTCATGTCATTGTTGTCTTTGTTGAAAGAAATTCTTCTTGAAGGAAATGAGATGCTAATCTCAACATATGAGTTAAAGAAATTGTTGTGCCCAATGGGAATGGAGGCCAAGAAGATACACGCATGCCCGAATGATTGTGTATTATTTCAAAAGGACTATGTGCATTTAAAAGATTGTCCAAAATGTGGTGCGTCGAGTTATAAATTGACAATTTTGGGGGAGTCCAAAACTGGTTCTCCTGCCAAGGTGATGTGATATCTACCTATAATATCACAGTTTCAATGCTTGTTTTCCAATCCGATAGATGCAAAGAATTTGAGGTGGCATGCAGATGTTAAGAAAAATAATGATGGGATCCTACGACATGCGTCTGATTCCCAACAGTGGAAGAAGATTGATTTATTGTACCCTAAATTTGGTGAAGAAGTCAGGAATCTAAGACTTGGGCTTTGTACAGATGGGATGAATCTGTATAGGACATTGAGCAGCCAACATAGCACTTGGCCTGTTATGCTTGTTATATACAATCTTCCTCCTTGGTTGTGTATGAAAATAAGTATGTTATGATGTCGTTGTTGATATCGGGTCCTAAACAACCTGGAAATGATATTGACATTTATCTTGAACATCCGATTGATGACTTAAAGAAACTTTAGGGGGAAGGTGTGATGACCTATGATGCTTCACGAAGAGAGACATGTTGTTTTCACGCTATGTTGTTTTGCACTATTAATGACTTTCCAGCATATGGGAATTTATATGGATATAGTGTCAAAGGATCTAAAGTGTGTCCTATATGTGAAGAGAACATTGATTCAATATTACTAAAACATGGCGGCAAGACTATATATCTTGGTCATTGAAGGTTTCTTCCAAAATTCCATCTATACCATAGGTTGCACAGAGTGTTTAATCGACGGAATAGGAATGGAGTGCACCTAAACCTATACCAGGGGAGGTTGTTTATGAAAGAGTAAAAGACTTTATCAACAAATTTGGTGAGAGATCACAATGTACCATGGCCACATGAAGTGAAAAATATTTATTCAAGAAGAAGTCAATATTTTGGGATCTTCCTTGTTGGAGTTCTTTGGTAGTCAGGCATTGTATTGATGTCATGCACGTTGAGAAAAATGTCGGTGATAGTGTCATTGGTATTCTGTTGAATATACCAGGTAAGACTAAAGATGGGATAAAATCCAAAATGGACCCACGTGAAATGCGAATAAGGACAAAATTAACAGAAGTAGTTAGTAGTGATCGGAGAACGTACTTACCTCCTACTTGTTACACATTGTCTAGAAAGGAGAAGAAAGCTTTTTGTGATTGTTTGGTAAATGTTAAGGTGCCACAGGGTTACTCATCCAACATCTGTAGATTGGTATTAATGAAAGATCTGAAGTTGATAGGTGTTAAGTCTCATGATTGTCACACTTTCATGCAACAAATATTGCTCGTGCCAATTCGATCTATACTGCCAAAGCATGTAAGGTTTGCAATCACCAGACTTTGTTTCTTCTTCAACAGTCTGTGTAGCAAAGTTATTGATCCTGAGACTCTTGATAAGTTGCAAAGAGAAGTGGTTGTTATCCTATGTCAGCTTGAGATGTATTTTCCTCCTTCGTTCTTTGATATCATGGTACATCTTGTTGTCCACTTGACTAGGGAAGTGAAAATGTTGGGACCAGTTTTCTTGCATTGGATGTATCCTTTTGAACGACACATGAGCATTTTTAAAGGTGATGTTCGAAACCATTATCGGCCTGAAGGGAGTATTATTGAGGGTTATGTGGCGAGAGAGGTTATGGATTTTTGCAATGACTTTCTGAGTGGTAATGATGCTCCTATTAATAACAAGAATCTTGAGGAGTATTCTAACAAAGGAATTTTAGGATCACGGATGAAAGTAATCAGCCGTGAGTTGTTGGAACAAGATCACTTGTATATTTTACACAACATTGATGAAGTGAGTGTTTATATCGAGGAACATACCAATTTCATCAAAAAACAATATCCTTGAGCTAATTCAATGTGGCCAGCTAGAGAGCATAAAAAGACATGTATTAAGTGGTTTGAAGATAAAGTCTTACATCAACTATCTCAAACACCAAATAATCTTGCTAAAAATATCAAATGCCTCGCCTTTAAACCAAAATTGAATGTTATGTCTTATGAAGGGTTTGACATAAATGGGTTCTCATATTACACAAAGCGTCAAGATGATAAGAGCGTCATCTAAAATAGTGGGGTCTCACTTTAAGCGTCTTCATTATTTTTTGCAAGTGCAAAGGATAAGAGTCCACGTGAAGCTAAAATGTCATATTACGATGTCATTGAAGACATATGGGAGTTTGACTATATAGATTTCATAATTCTTCTCTTTAAATGTAATTGGGTTGATAACACCAAAGGATTTATTGTGGATGAATTGGGTTTCACATTAGTGAACTTTGAAAAGATAGGTGAGAAGGGTAAACCATTCATATTGGCATCATAGGCAAAACAAGTATTTGATATCGATGATCCTACAAATGATAAATGGTTGATTGTTCTTCATGGTAAAAGATAGTTCATTGAAGATCCTATAGATGAAGATGAGTACTATGATAAGTATGATGACTCGAGTCCATTCTCAGTTGGGTTGCCAACACCACCAAATATTGAAGCTAATGATGACTTGTATGTGTGCGGAGATCACAATGAAGGATTGTTAATTCATAAAAGATCACAATATTAGAGGCATGTATGTTTATATTTTTTATATGTTTTTATTTTTCTGAATGTGAACTTTACAATGTGAATGTGAAGTTTACAATGTGAACTTTACAACTTTACAATGTGAACTTTACAACTTTACAATGTGAACTTTACAACTTTACAATCTAGTTGGAGTGAACCACAACTCATTTATTTCATATCTTGGGGTTCTTACTCGCACCCATTGTAGTCTTAACATAGAATCCTAGCATAAAGTTCCTAAGGGGAAGAAAGACTTAGTATGGAAGGAACTATGCGTGAATTATTATTATTTGCAATTCTATTTTTGTAGATTACTAATTTTTAGGATACTAGTTAATAACAACTCTGTGATACACCATTCGAACAAAACGTCATTAACTAAGCGGAAGCGATCATTAACAACGAATTAACAAAAATCACTAAAAATTAAAAACTTTTTCAAAGAGATCCCATTCCAGGAAACTCTTAATAATAAGAACCAAAGTATTACATGTACATACCATGTACCATCTCTTCTCAAGGATTACATACATCAATTGCTCTTGTTAAGTCGACACATGAGCAATACACAACCTCGAGGCATTCAAACCAAAATCTCAAATCAATTATGAAAACACTAAGTACAAACTCTAAGGATCTGAGAGTACAGAGACGACACATATGACTCTTATCTATAAGACATGACAGTCAGTATCTCCACCTGAGATGTTACTGCTGTCCTTGATGCTGTTGTCCTTTCCCTGTAGTATGGTTCTTACCTCCTCGTCCTTGTCCACCTAAAACATTGGATCCCACGGGGTGAGACAATTAAAATTGTCCCAGTGAGAGATATAACTCTCTGCCAGAAACATTATTATTGTAGTTTAATAGAATACAACTGATCAGAGGATAAGCAGTTTAGAACATTCTTATATTTTAAAGCATTGCAGCTATCTATGGTAGAACAATAATTAATCTATTCACTTTATAAGGAATATGAAGAACATGTATATCATTTATCCATCTTACTATATCAACATCTCTAGCTTATCCTGAGATACTCATTATCATGGTATGTCATCCATGAATCATTCTCATTTCTATCTGTTGACCTGGGTTAATCTATTAGCCAAATATTGGATTGTTCCAGTCATGTGAGTATACATCATCATATTCTGTCTAGGAATTGGACCATGCCAATTCTATGCAAACATTCCAGACATTAGACTATGCCAATCCTGTGTAAACATTCCAGGCATTGGACTATGCCAATCCTGTGTAAACATTCCAGGCATTGGACTATTACCAATCTTGTGCAACCATTCCAGGTATTGGATTATGACCAATCTTGTGCAATTATTCCAGGTATTGGGTTATGACCAATCATGTACAATTATTCTAGGTATTGGGTTATGACCAATCCTGTACAATTATTCTAGGTATTGGGTTATGACCAATCCTGTGCAATTATTCTAGGTATTGGGTTATGACCAATCCTGTGCAATTATTCCATTTCTTAGTTTATTTGAACATTATCATTACTTACATGAAACTTTTATAAAGATCTTGTTACCTCTCACTAGGAAACAGTTATCCACATGGCTCACAAGGCCCATTAAACATCTTGTCACCTCTTACTAGGCAATAACCATCCACATGGCTCACAAGGCCCATTAAACATCTTGTCACCTCTCACTAGGCAACAACCATCCACATGGCTCAAAAGGCCCATTAAACATCTTGTCACCTCTCACTAGGCAACAACTATCCACATGGCTCACAAGGCCCATTAAACATCTTGTCACCTCTCACTAGGCAACAAGTATTAGGTTTAGAGTTTTCCCTTTATAGCCGAATAGGGTTTCAAGTTCATATTATCAATTCAAACCCTAATTCATTGCTCCACACATCTAGGAGCATACATTAATATCGTAAGTATTCAACCATACTTATTTATTCTCATCATTTATCATTAAGTGATAATCAAAACAAAGTATGAGTTTCTCTCTCATCTTTTCTAGGATATTGATTACATCATACTTTGTTATCTTGGCTTAACCCTTTCTCAAGGTATGTTAGCCTACACTTATCAAAGTGCATTACATCTTAATGTAATAATTATCATAACACACTTCACGTGTTACTCATCCAAGTATATTGGATTTAGGGTACATCAATGTGTATCAACCTTGAGGTGTTGAATGTGATATCTATCACATCCTAATGTTTCACTTCCCTCATCACCTTGATCTTACTTGAGTTCATCAACTTATCTTGTATTAGGGTAATTCTCATCCTAATACTCTATGCACCAGTTCATCACATACCATGTAATGTATTGGTCATAAGTCACTCATTTGATTTATTCAACCATTATTGATATAAGATTATCCATTATCAAGAATAGAGTTTCCCTTCTTTATCAATTAGGGTTTTGCATAATCTCACTCTATGCTGGGGTTTCACATGACATCACCCTATATTAGGGTTAGGGTTTCCCAATTCATATCAATCAGGGTTACTCATCCCCTTACACAAATTAGGGCTAGGTTTTCAAATTAGGGTTTCATAATGCATAACATCACTCTGGATTAGGGTTTCATATCACATTACCCTGTATCAGGGTTTCACATTACATCCTTACCTTTAATTAAGGTTTCTTATAACATTTCCCCTAAAATTAGGGTTTCATGTAGCTTTACCCAAAATTAGGGTTTTCATGAAGCATTTCCTTAAATTAGGGTTTTTCATTAAATACCCTGAATTAGGGCTACACCATTACCCTAGATTAGGGTTTCACCTAGCTTTATCTTAAATTAGGGTTAGAGTTCATCAACCTTTTCGATTAGGGTTTCACGATCTCATCATAATGGATCAAACCCTAATTACATATTTTATTCATGTTGAAAGTGTTGAGGATTAATCACTACATGATTATCACTCATGTATAAGTTCGTCTCTCTCATCCTCTCTAGGAGGTTAATTACTTTAATCTTGATTAGATTGAATCAACTTGAATAAAGAGTTGAAATAGTGTATTAAGTCATTGCTTCCATAAGCATCAAAGGTTAACCACTCTAAAGGTACTAATCACCAAAGTACTTTAGAGGTACAACCACTAGATTTAACTTTGATATATGCCATTAACAATCAAGGGGTTAATTGGTACTTTCTTGGTTTGAATCAATTAAACCTTCAAACGGTCTTGAGGTATTAGACCTTCAAACGGTCTTGAAGTACCTTGACCTTCAAACGGTCTTGGACCAAGCCTCCAAACGGTCTAGAGACCGTTAGACCTTAAACGGTCTTGTTCCCAAAACTTTCAATCGGTCTTTAGACCATTAGACCATCAAACGATCTTGACCTCAAAGTCATTAAATGGTTTGAGACTGTTTGAATAAAATATAATTAATCCCAAATGGTTTTGAAACCGTTAGACCTCCAAACGGTCAACTCCTTCAAACGATCAAAGTATCTAAACGGTTTTGAAGTTCAATTTACCCATTCGATCTTGAGATCCATTACCCATTCGGTTTTGAACTCAATCAACCATTCGATCTTGAAGTAAATTAACCATTTGGTCTTGAAACTAAATCCATCCATTCGGTCTTGAAACCGAATCCATCCATTCAGTCTGGAAACCGAATCATCAACCATTGATTTGAAACCGAATCAATCTATTGGGTCTAGGGTTTACAATCAAGGGACCCTCCAACATTGAAACCATTGAAACTAGATCAAATTGAGACCATTGGATCATCATCCAACCACATCAGCATTTGACCTTCAAACTATTTGAGTCCTCTTGACGTCATACGGTCTTGAGACCATTTGCCTTCAAACGGTCTTGAGACCGTTTGGTGTCAAACGGTCTTGAGGCCGTTTGATCACCAAAAAGCAAAAACATTTGCACATGTTCTATGATGAGGTGTGTTCTTAAGATGACATCATCATCTTCAAGCTTCGATCCTTCAAAATCTACTACCATTCTTATGATAATTTTATCAATTTGATTAAAGGAATTTCAAGAAGAACAAAATAATCAACAAGTGATGAAGAATTGAATGTAATAATAACATTTAAGGGTTCAAGTTATATAACCCGCCTTCAAATCTGAATCCAAGCTTCAAGATTCACGTCCTCAATGGTGAATGAAGCTCTCTCCCCAAGGCCCGTTCTCAAGTCTTTGGATGCAAAGAATGATCAAGGTTGAGCAGTGAATGGAGAAAAGAAGAAATCAAGCATTGAATTTTGATTTCCACCATGAAATCACGATTGAAGATGACTATGGAGCTTACCTACAGGTTGGGGCACGTCCTCCTGTTGCTCCTAAGCTCCCTTGTATTCAACCAAAGCAAGTAAAGAAAAAGGAATCGAAAAATCCTTTCATGTGGGTTGGAAATGGGATGTAAATAAGGGAATTTCAATGAGAGAGAAAGTGTTATAAAAATCCTTTTAATTCCAAAAATTGGTGCCACATACTCCCATCCATCCCTTGCATACGAATCCATATCCACCACCTTGTAATTCCTCTTCATTATCCAAGGATTGAAAGAAAACAAATTAAGCACCTTAACCATTATAATAATAATATCCAAAAATTGAGTGGATATTACTTTTCCTTTAACTAATGTGAGTGGGCTCTCCACTCACTTAGATATTTCGTTGCCTTTGCAAGGCACAAGGACATACACTCTTATGAAATTTCAACCCTCTCATTTTTGGTTGAAGGGTACTTCCATTAATATATTTATTTTTGCATTAAATTGAATTAGGGTTTCAATTATGCTTAAATCTTGATTATTTTAATATCAAGATTCTCTCTCCTCCAAAGAGATTCAAATGAGATGCCCATCTGATTTTATTGTATCTAATTGATACCAAGAAACATTAGGGAGTCTTTAGAAGTGGTATTTTTCATATTGAACCCTAGGTTTTGGGTAAATTGCACATTACACCAAAACTAGGTTTTAATGCACAAACAATGCTTAATAAGCTCTTTCTTAGTGCTCATGCTACTACAAGCCATACCTCTGCATCATTCTCATTCTTATGATGCTTCAAAACTTGAGGAACATTTTATCATGTAACATTTGCATGTTAACCCCTCAACTTGGGTAATTTGCACTTAAGTCCAAAACAAGTAAAAAATTGTTTCAACATTATTCAAATAGGACCAAAATTGTAACATAAGTTCCTCTTGAGTCTTAATTACTTTTCAAAAGATAAGAGCAAGCATATAATTATCTTTATTAAATAAAACACCTAGGATTACAACATAACCCAGGTCAGGGATGTTACAAATTCTATTTTACAGAGTATATTTGATCTGGATGAAAAGTTGCATCGTAAATGTGTGATGCAACACTGTGGGAGGGTCCTAAGGAACTATAGGACAAATCTCACTCGATATTACATATGCGATGCTGAGAAGAGGTTCTTGATTGATTTCCAATTCTAGACATTGATCACTTTTTGACTAACTCTACACTAATAATTTTTGTTTGTATTCTCTTTAAAAAATAAATTTAGGTAAAAGGCAGCCACTGAGCAATGGAACTACCTAGACACCAAAGACTGGGAGGAGTTTGTTACCCAAAGAAAAATAGATGAATTCAAGATATTAAGCGCCACTCCCAATTTAATTAATATACGTTCTTATGTATTCACATATTCAAGATTAACATTTAGTGTTACTAACCAAATCAATGTGCTTACTAACAAGGATATCAGTGATGCTCAAAGAGAAAGGAGTGCATTGAATGTGAATGACCACACAATGGGTCCAAGAGTCTATGCAGATATTCACCAAAGACAACAGGCTGAGTCTACTGCTCAGTCTGCTGCTACTCAGGAGTCCTCTACTATTGGTCTTGCACCTTTGCCTCACCATGCCATGTGGATAGCTTGGAGGCAAAAAAAGAAGGGAGATACAAAAAGTCCGCAACTGCTGAGGAAGCTGTAAAAATGGTAAAATTCAACTCTTAGAGCAATTGATGATATTTATTATTGTTATGTTTACTTATCAATTTCTGTTGATGGTGATTAGCGGGAGATGTACGAGCAGAGGAAGGAAGGAAAGTTCATCCCTGAGGGCACAAGGGATGAATTGACAGTTGCTCTAGGTAACCCAGAGCATCTTGGACGTGTTAGGAGTGCAGGCGTTGGTGTGGGCATCAAAGCATTCTTTGGGCCATCCCAACGCAAACCTGTCCCAAAAGCGGAAATTTCACAAGTTGACGTAACCTATTCTTTTTTTAGAATGTTAGTGTGAAAGGGAATTCAATAATAGACTATGTTTCTTTTATCCATGTATAGGTAGATGAATTAATTGAGAGGAAAATCTAAGAATCAATGGTGAAGTGGCAGGCATCTCAGATGGCCACTCAAATGGTACCTGTGACGTGTCGTGCTTAAATTACTCCTACTGCAGATGTTGGGAGTAATCCTGTAGACCCACCACCTAGAACGTCCTCTGTAAGTATTTTTATGACATAGTAGCTAGTCTTTTCAAGATGATATGTTTATGTATATATGTATATAACATTCTTTACATAAATTTGTAGGGGTTGAAGCCATGCCGTCTAAAAAGTAAAGAATATATCATTGCAGAGGCACATGCTTACCCAGACCTTCCAGGAGAGATGCTTCATGGGACTCCAGTACCAGCTGGTGCGGTTCGTGTGAGCCCGATACATATACTCTATGATTGGAGGGATCTTCAACTGCCATATGCCCACCTAGATTCTGAAACGCTTGGTGAGGCAGGAGGCAGAGTAATAATGTGGCCCAAAGTAGATGTCATCTATACTAATATTGTATGGTAAATTTACATTATGTTAATTTGTTAGTGTGTATATATAAGTCAATTGATCTAGAATTATATATACAGGTTAAAAAGATGACACCCACTACATCTCGGCCTCCACATCCACCTCCTCACCTACCAAGTTGGCTTCCTAGGGACCTACACGCCTCGCTAGGTCCTAATTGTAGGGGTATGGCAGTATGGATCGGCGAACATGATCAAAATTGCCCTATAAATGTTACAATTCCAGAGGATGCTGCAGGTCAAGCACACGATAACAATCTATTTATACAAGTTTTGCATACGTATCAATGCATAGGTATTAATGCAGGTCAATCATACGAAAACAAGCTATTTTTACAAGATATTTTGGAGTTATTTCGTTATGATTGACTGAACACATCTATGATAGAGGTGTGGATATGGTGAGATCTTGTTTATACATATGTATACATTATTTTATATATGATGATCTGGTTTATTATATATTAATGCATATGTAATACATGTTTTGCATCCACTGACACACGATATGTACATATTTTGCATTTTCCCATGTGGGATTTTTGGTCCCATCTTTGATTAGTCTTGTAGATATAGACCCTTCTTCAGTTACTTCATACTGCTGTGATGCTTTTGAATATTTTGGTAAAAATAAGAAGACAGTGATAATAGCTCCATTCAATGTCGAGTAAGTTTACTTTGCTTATAATTTGGACTTAGGAAAATTACATTTTTATTGTGGATTTTGAGTTATTAATTTTTAACTTTCTTACCTGTAGTGATAGGCATTGAGAGTTACTAGTTATTGTCCCCAATACGTTCACTATCTATTATCTAGATCCTACGGGGAATGAATTGAATACATTATATGGACACGCAATGAAAAGGCCATTATTCTCGTGAGAAATATTTCATATTTTTATATCCATTAACATATGTTATTACATTATTATTTAATTATGTAATTTAATGTGTTACATTAACATGTAGGGCTTTACAAGAGTTCAAAAAAGCTGGAGGAAAGGTCCCCAGGAAAAAGAATCAACCACTAATTTGGGAGAATGTGAAAGTAATTTCCCGACTCCAATGTATATATTATTTATGTGAACTGTGCTTATTTGTATTTTTGAATATTTTGTATGTTTCAATTTATAGTGTGCTACACAAGACAACGATTGGGCATGTGCCTACTATGTGATGCGATTTATAGACCTAATCATCAAACATGCCGCGATGGAAATCGATACTATACATAAGGTATTATATATAGTCTCATTAGATAATATGAGATATATCAATCTTATTATATATTATTAATTATATATATACATCATTCTCTTTGTAGGTGTTTAAAACTGACTTTAGCATAGGTGGAAAGTTATTAGATATACATACTCCCTATACGAGGGAGGAATTAGATGTTGTAAGAGAAGAATGGGAAAAAGACCTACAAATAGTGGGAATTTTTAAATATAATTGGGGTTCTGATGACAATGATGACGATGATGAATAAAGAATGATATTTTTAAACTTTGTTCTCATAATTATTTTTGTGTGAATGTGAATGACTTATTCTGAATTGTCATATGTGTGAATGTGAATGACTTTTTCTGATCAATACATGAATGTCTGAATGTGAAAAGAGATGAAATGAATGGAACTGAATGTGAATGTAAATGACTTTGTATGTTTCTACATGTATCTGATCAATACATGTGTCTGAATGTGAATGACTTTGTAGGTTTGTGGCCTGTTGTTGGCTGATATCAATGGATGTTGTAAACCTACATTTCAGAATTGAACTGTAGGTTCTGCATCCTGTGACCAACCATACAGTAGGCCTGCAAACTAATAAGAAAAAAAATCAGAACATAGGCGTCGATTATTTGTATAAAACTGACACCAAAGACATACGACGTCAGTTATTAGCAAAAAACTGATGTCTCTTCCATGGCCGGCGTCAGTTATCAGTAAGAACTGACACCTATTGTGGCCAGGCACGGTCGTGCTGGCAGGGATATGGCGTCAGTTATTATTTAATAACCGACGTATTTAACCATGATATAGTGTCGGTTTTCTGTACTAAATGACGCTTATAGTTCCCTTGCTGTCACATTTTCGATGGTGCGAAGGGTTATGACGTCAGTGTTTATTTAATAACCGACATCTTTGATCATGATATAGTGTCAGTTTTCGTTAAGAACTGACGCCTATAGTTCCCTTGCTGGCTCATTTTCGGTGGCAGGAAGGGTTATCGCGTCGGTTAGAAACCAACGCTGAAGGTGTCGACTTTTAGCGGTGCCCACTTGAGTGTCACTTGGAAAATGATACTAAAGGCTCTAAATAATAGACACCAAAGGCCTTTTCTGTAGTAGTGATGGGAGCCACACTTAAATTTTAAACAATAATTGGGAGTCGCACGTGTGAAAGGCAGGTTGTAAAATATAGTACGAGGAGATATTAGTGTGGTTAAAATCACAACATGTGTAATAAGCAGTGAGTTATTCAACTATTTATTTTTTCTAATCTGATATTGGATTAGCTGGACTTCCCGTTAGGCAAATAAATGTGATAGGCATCATGCCAAGTCACGATTTTATCAGAATAAGAAACGTCGATAACCAGTCAATCATGATTTTATCAAATAACGAGTAAAGCAGGTAGGGCATGACAAGTTATTAGCTTCTCAGAGTCTAATGCATATCAAACTAACCTCAAAATCCTCAAATAGACTTTGGCTATTTGAGCGGCAATGGGTCGGGCACTTGCCCACCCGTGCCCTCATGTGGCTACGCCACTGTACGTGCATGATAAATTAGATAAACCGGTGAATGTAAACACATACAATGTAGATAGAGACAACATGAAGTGCCGAGGGAAGCACCGAAAAGTACTGTTAGGAAATTTTGGTGGATAAGTGAAGATGCTCTGTAAGAGTGAAGACACAAGATTAATGTGAAAAACTCTACTCAAGACTAGGAGAGAAAAAACACGGGACAACACCGGCCAAAAAGCACTAATTAATCAAGATTACAACTCACACTGCACAAATTTAATCGTCCATAAATCTGAGAATCTCCCCTTACCCGAGAACAAAGATAAAGAAGAACAGAATTACACCCAATGTGTACAAACCCTCACTTTTCACTTTTTCTCCTCACGACACCGCTGCCTCTACTGGGATTGCTCGTTGACGTTGCGACCGTTGACCGAGTCTCCTCTTCTCCTGATGAGGTTTCCTACCTCACTACCATCTTCTTGGTACTTGTTCTAGTTGACGCCTCCAACTAGAACTCCTACGTACCTCCACAACAATATCTGCCAGAGAGAATAGATACACATCCTCTACTAATCGGACGAACCATTGTCATTGTCGCATCACCAATAATGTGCCACCAACTGGTATGCGTCTTCCGCTGCTCAGATCCATCGTCATAGTTGATGCACCACCTATGTGTCACCAATTGATGTACGTCCTCTACTGACTGGATAGTCCGCCATCATTTCTGTAGCCACCGACTGATGAGCATCTTCCTCTGCTCGGATGCGCCGTAGTCGATGCCGTTTTCGCAGCACCAACAAAGTGTCACCAAGTGATGTGCATCCTCTCGCTACTCGGACCCACCTCCATTGTCGATGCACTACCGTTGTGTTGCCCACTGCCAACTGGTACTTTGTCTCAAGGCAAAGTCATAGGCCCTCTCTCATCCATAAGAGAACTGCACTGTTGGTGCACCCAATGTACCACCAACTGTCAGCTGCTACTTTTGCTTCAAGGAAAAGTTTCTGACCCTCTCTTACCACAGGAGAGCACCACTAGTTGTTATTGTTTTCTAGCTCTTCTTCCACAGAAGGCACCAACAACCAACAACTAGTGGGATCACACAGCAACTAGTGGGATGATCTCAATGACCTCCCCTAGGGCCTCTATTTATAGGGCTCCATGCATGTGATTGCAACCAAGAATTCTAGTCCTAGTTTAAATCCTAGTCCAACTCCATGTTGCACATAGCCACCTTCTTTTCTTCTTAGACTCAACTCATATTAGGATTCACAACACAAAATACCAACTCCAACTAAATCCTAATCCGATTCTAATGTTGCGCATAAGGAGCCATCTTCTTTCCTTCTTGGATTTAACTTCCATTAGGATTGGAAACATAAGCCAACTCCTATTAAGTCCAAATCCCAATAGGACATGGGTCAGAACCTTCCGATCCCAACAATCTCCCCCTCTGACCCATGAGGGAGATTTTGTCTTCAGCGATCATCTGGAGTATCTTCGATACCCTACCACCACATGTGATAGATACAATCTCCTCAAACATGTTAGCACCATGTCTTATTCATCCATCTTGTTGAAGTCCCACCATGACTTCACTCTGTTCCCAAACAACTGAGAAGAAGTATCATGCCAATGCCGCTTCTTTCTCCATGTCTGCACCTGGAACATTGTAAGCTCCCTCAGATCGATCAATCAAGCCATCTTTGATGAAGAACACATTTCTAACTTTCTGTACCAAGGATTAGAAACTCTTTGATAACGCTCCCACTGTCTATGCAACTCCTCTATAGAAGCTTGATCCTCCACTTCAGATTTAACAGTTGAACACACATTGCATTGCCCTTCTTCTTCACACACATGTTGCCCTGAAGAAGGCTTTAGAGAGACCTTATCTCACTGGGAGTCATCCTGCTGTATATTGTTGCCCTTCCAGATTGATTCCCACATCTCAAACATGCGGCTATTTTGTGATTGCTTCTAGTCGATGTTGTCCTTCCTGTCTTCAGATGCCATCTCACTATGCCCACTAAATCCTTCAAACCTTACTCCAATACCACTTGTTAGGAAATTATGGTGCATAAGTGACGATGCTCTACAAGAGTGAAGGCACAAGATTTAACGTGAAAAACTCTTCCCAAGACTAGGAGAGAAAAATCACGGGGAAATACCAGCCAACAAGCACTAAGTAATCAAGATTACAACTCACACTACCCAGATTTAATCACCTCTAAATCTAGGAAGCTCCCCCTACCCGAGAATAAAGGTAAGGAAGAACATAATTACACCCAATGTGTACAAACCCTCCTTTATCACTTTTTCTCCTCACGACACCGCTGCTGGGATTGCTTGTTGTCGCTGCGACCGTTGACCGGGTCACCTCTTCTCCTGACGAGGTCGCCTATATCACTACCATCTTCTTGGTACTTGTTCTAGTTGGCACCTCCAACTAGAACTCCCACGTACCACCACAACTCTCTCTGCCAGAGAGAGTAGAGAATACACATCCTCCATAATTGGACGGACCGTTGTAGTTGTCACGTCACCAATAGTGTGCCACCAACCGGTGTGTGTCTTCCACTACTCGGATCCACCATTATAGTTGATGCACCACCTATGTGTCACTTACTGATGCACATCCTCCATTGACTTGACAGTCCGCCATTGTTTCTGTAGCCATCGACTGATGAGCTTCTTCCTCTGCTCGGATGCGCTGTAGTCGATGTAGCAGCACCAACAAAGTGCCATCAACTAATGTGTGTCCTCCCACTACTCAGACCCGATGCACTGCCATTGTGTTGCTGACTGCCGACTACCAACCGCTACTTTATCTCAAAGCAAAGTCATTGGCCCTCTCTCATCTACAAGAGAATTGCACTGTTGGTGCACCCAATGTGCCACTAATTGTCAGCGTTGCTTTTGCTTTAAGGAAAAGTCACTGGCCCTCTCTTATGAAAAGAGAGTACCACCAGTTGTTATTTCTTTTTGGCTCTTCTATCACAGAAGGCACCAACAACCAACAACCAACAACTGGTGGGATCACACACCAACTAGTGGGATGATCTTAATGACCTCCCCAAGTGCCTCTATTTATAGGTCTCTATGCATGTGATTGCAACCAGAAATTCTAGTCCTAGTTCAAATCTTAGTCTAACTCCATGTTGCACATAGCCACCTTCTTTTCTTCTTGGATTCAACTCATATTAGGATTGACAACACAAAATACCAACTCCAATTAAATCCTAATGTTGCACGTAAGGAGCCATCTTCTTTCCTTCTTGGATTTAACTTCTATTAGGATTGGAAACACAAACCAACTCCTATTAAGTCCAAATCCCAATAGGAAATGGGACGGAACCTTCTGATCCCAACAAGTATCCCTTAAGATAGGTCACAAGGGTGTGAACCGGATAAAGACACCGTTCGGTAAAGCGTCCGAGACCATCGCTCTTCACTGCGTCAAAACGACGCGGTGATTATGATCGCTGTCAGATGCTTAAAATATACAGGAAGTTGTATGTGAATAGGGATTGTGAAACAATGAACTCCACCTATGTTAGGGAAGTCATCATTTAATCTGTCCACACTTTTTACGGGGCTGCCTGCGTTCACAGGTCTTCACCGGACGCGTGTGGACACTTTGCCAAACAGAGCCAAAAAAACCCACATAAGGGAAATTGCACATCCCACATAACACTCGGGAGTGAGCACCCCTTCAAAATCATAGGGGTTTATTACTAAGAGTACTGACATACAACACACTGCTTACACCAACATCTACACCCTGGCCTCAAGAACCCACAATTGGCATCCTACACACATATAGTTTTTGGTTTTTACGTATTCCCAATACTCTGTCCGCACTGTGCTGATTTTACAATTGAACCGTACCAGAAGATGAACAGAAAGACTAATATTGAGGCTATAAAATCCCCCATACCCCCATTCTCTCCCTCTTTTTAGCGATGTTTCCTCTTACTCTCGTTCGACCAAGCTCCGTGCGTTGTCTGGCCTCCTCCTCTCTTCCATGTCGTGTCCAGACCGCCGCCGTCCCACCCAGACGTGTCATCGTCTTGCATGTCACCGCGCCGCCCGTTGGCTGCCTACACCTCTCCTTGATCACATCCAGTCTGTCGTTGTTCCGCTAGCCGTTGTCCCGCCTAGATACCGCCACTGTCTAGCTCGCCACCATCCCAGCCCATCGTCGTGACCAAGACAAGGTCACCTCAAGCCAGCCATCCACCCACGCCTATCTCGTCGTCGTCTTGTCTGCCCACTATCGCGCCAGCCCACTGCAATACCAAGGTTGTTGCTCTGACTGACCCCTCTCCCATCGTGCCTCCTCCGTTACCATGGAAATAACAACATATCACTTTTGTGGCCACACCACATCCTTGTAATATATTGTGCCTTGTAAACATTGTAATTTTTTTCTAATTGTAAAGATTTTCTTAATTTTGTATCTAGTCTCATTGAGGATGTCTTTTGGTACTGCAATGATGAATTGTCACTATGTTATAATATATATTTGTAATCATAAAATTTCTCTAACTGTGAGCATTGTTTTAGTTTATATCAGGTCTGATTATTAATAGATTTTGGTACTATTTTGAACATATTAAGTACAATTTTTTTATTCATACGTCAAACGTGTACAAATAGTACTGTGGGCAGTCAAAAAGAAAAATTAGGAGGAAAATGATTTTTTTTTTTTAAATTTGAAATGAGTTATTCGTGTCGCTTTGATTTATAGACTTTTTGGTAGTGTGTCATTATATTCTTAGTATTGTTTTAAATTCATTTAAGTACTTCTTTTTAACTTATCATCAAAATATGCAGCAATATAATTTGGTAGTGCAATGATGAATTATCACTATGTCTTATAATATATTTTTGTAATCATAGAATTTCTCTGACTGTAATCACTGTTAAGGTTTATATCATGTCTGATTGTTAATAGCTTTTGGTACTACTTTGAACATATTCTAGTATGAATTTCTAATTCAGACGTCAAACGTGTACAAATAGAACTGTTGGCAGTCGAAAAGAAAAGTTGGAGGGATTTTTTTTTAATTTGAAATGAGTTATTAATTGTTTGTGGGTGGAAATTGAATGTATTGGTTGGTGGGTGGTTGGTAGTGAGTGTCTAGGGGGCAATATTGATTTGTGGCAGTAGTGGCATGTATGCAGCCATGCAGCCATGCAGTCGTATCAACAGACTAATCACCTAATTATTCGTGTCGCTCTGCACTATAGACTTTTTGGTAGTGTATCGTTATATTCTTAGTACTATTTTAAATTCATTTAAATATTTATTTTTAACTTATCATAAAAATATGCAAAAACATTATTTTGGTTGTGCAATGATAATTGGTTACTATGTCTTATAATATGTTTATGTAATCATAGAATTTCACTAACTGTAAACAGTATTTTTGCTTATATCAGGTCTGGTTGTTAATAAATTTTGGTACTTCTTTGAACATATTTATGACATGGCGTTGTGGTTTTGTTAATTTTTCATTGTTAGGTAAAATAAAATGATAAATTTTGCATGTGTACAATGAATAATAAGACTTATATAAGCATAATAAACAACTAATTTTGTATTTAATTTATCTAATCAAATCAACCTCAGACTGTATGCACTGTGTTAGTTTATATTTCGTATATTTATTATTGTAGTTTAGTACTACATTGAGTATATTCAAGTATTGATTCTGGACTTAGCCATAAAATGAGTATAAATGTATACATAGTTGTATCAAATAATATATCCTACCAATAAATAGAGGGAGTTAAAAAAAATCAAATGTGTTGTTTTGTGTGTAAGAGGAATAATGAATGCTAATAGTGGTGTAGAGGTTGTATGCATTGCTTTATTGGCTACTGAAGTGCTTTAATGCAGTGGCTGCATGCACATAATAATACTGCATGCATTGCTTTATTAACTACTTTATTACAGTGTATGCAAGCATGCAAAGTGCTTTATTGAGAATAGAAAAAGAGATTGGTTAAAGAGATATGCAATTATGATGCACGAACAACATTCCCACTATTTCTTCACGCTCTCATGGTCCATGTTGCAAAGTGCGAAAAATGGGTCACACATTGCGAAAAATAGCTGGAACGCGTATTCCCAAGGCTTGAATGTGATTGTTGGTGGAACAGATGCGCTACGAATAATTTCCCTATTACTAACAAGACTAGAGTAAAGTTGATAAAGCTACGACTTAACGGTGTTCGGTTCCCCTCCACTACAAACCCATAAATACAAAGCATCACGCCGAAGTGACAACATGGGCTTGAAGACAACATGCCATCTAACCAGAGGCTTAGAGAGGGATGTCAAGACCTCAAGGATCCACACAATTGCCCGTTGGGAAATGTGCCCCTTCTCTTCTTTAAAATCGATTAGCCACATAGGAACGGTGACAACATCATCCATAAGTAGATTGGAGAAATCACAGAAGGTTGTGTTGGAATGCAGAACCAAAGTGGTGTCACCTAAAAAAAAATCCATGCATATTAAGAAGAGATTTTATTTTGTTTTTTAGTGCAAGCTTTTGTTCTCCAAATGTTGTTGATTTCTTTTTTACCATAAATGCCAGATAATAAACAACACGTTCTTTAGGAGCGACATCAATACAACACCAAAACTGAATAAGATGTTAACAATTTTTTATCATATTACTAGTTTCATTATTGTGGTTTGTTGTATTATTAATGTCGACAACATAGAAATGCACGTGAGTGATATTTGAGAATCTACATCAGAAAAATATAAGGATAATGTCATCCGACTTTAACCGACGTAGCAAGCTTATAAAGGTCATGTGGAATCCTCTTTTTTGTTATATTCATGCATGATAAATAATTTATCATGACCTAAAAGACAAAGTAGTATGTTTGCTTCTTGTGGAAATTTCATATCTAAAAAATGGTGACCATAAAGAGAAGACAATCATGAAGTAATAAAAAAGGCAAGATTTATGCACAACATATTTTTCCTGCGTGCCCAAGAAGTCTCAAGTTTAATTTGAGGTAGTGTCAACTGATTTACAAAATGGGCATATGGTTACTAAGAACCTTATTAATGAGACAATTTTTGAGAACATTGTTCCTTCTAGATCCAAGGAAACATAAAGCACTATCCAACTGATGCTTTTAATCCATGGGGGAATTGTAGGATAGGTTAGCAACTGAGATAGCATGTAAACACACACACATATATATGTATATTTAGGTATGTATATATATATACATATATATATATATATATATATATATAGAGAGAGAGAGAGAGACCAAGGATCCAACCAAAATCTCATATGGCCCATACTTTTACCTAGTGTGGTTATGATGTGGGGGAGGTAGTGTTGACCCTTACAAGATAATGGCAAAAACATGAACACTGTAAAGGCTTCTTTGTGGATGCTAAGGAGAGTTTTCTTTGAAAATTTATTTGTAACATAGCTCAATTCAGTATAGTTAACTCTCTCTCTATTATTGTGGAAGACATTTTGTGTTGAACTTTGAGGTTGATAATGCCATTTCCTCCAATTTTCTTTGGTCCACATAAAGAAATCCAATTTAGAAGGTGATCTTTCTACTCTCTTAAGTGCTACCTCAAAGAATGTTTTATTTTATTTTGTCCAAATATGATTCAATTTTATTTGGAAGGGGAGAACAACCAATGTAATATGAGGGTATACAAGTCAGAGTGGAGTTGATCAAAGCTAACCTAGTCAACTCTATCAAGGAATTTCTTACGCTAAGAGGCAAGTCTATTAGTCTTTTGTGAAAGACTGGTTGCCAAACATGACAAGGCAGCTTGTTGGGTGAGAGGGGCCTCCCTAGGTATTTCATTGTGAAGTTCTCCATCTTCCACTCTATCAACATACCATATTTACACATAATATTATTAGTGATATGAACCCTAGTCAAGGTAAATATTTAAAATTTGATTTTGATCCTTGAGGTGTTGAAAGATACCCAAAATTATAGTAGGCTTATGATATTACCATCATCATGTATAATAAAAAGAATAGTATCATCGATGAATTGATGGTGTGTCTATTGTAAAGACTTCCACCTCTATGTATTAGTCTATTTCTTTGACCAAGAGGAGACATGATGACTACGATAAAGTGAAAATCACAAATAAGTAAGGAGATAGGGCATCACCTTATCTCAAAATATTTGAACTTTTAAAATATCCAAAAATTGAGGCATTGATGAGAACATATGAGTGGTCAAACAAATACACATATTAACGCAATATATCTATACTTTAAGATATCCATTACCTTTTAAGAATGGGATGAGTAATTATTGTCAGATGATTTTATAAAATCAAGCTCAAGAGTAATCATTAGGGCCTTATTTTGTTGGCAACTATTCAAAATAACTTTTTATGTGATATATGCATCCTTAATGCGTCTGCTTTAAAAAAAAATATTTTGTCCTCTCTAATGATGTATTCCATCTATTTATCATTCTTGTATTAAGAGTTCATTATAGTTTTGTAAGAATTGTTAATGAGACTAACGAGTCTATATTAAATAACATGTATGGGGCAGTCTACTTTTCTTATTGGTTTATATGTGCTTTATTTTGAGTAGCAAAGCTATTTATAGATAAATAAGTTGTGTAAGATAGAATATATCAATAATAAAATATCTTTAACAACATCCCAACTTATTTGGTCGAAAGACTCATCAAACCCATTAGGCTAATGATATTTATCCACACTGACACTAAAACATGGCCTTTTATCTCCTCTAAAATGAAAGGCACAATGAACATATATGAATTTTGTATTTTATGCTCACGTAGACAATCCCATTCAGAGAGGGTATTGTTAGAAAATGATATATTATGGTTAAAAAGACTTTTGAATTTATTTGCAATATTTGCAATAATAATAATTCAATTGAAAGTGGAAACTTCATCAAAATCCATGGATTGTAAACCGGTGTCTCTTCTATGACCATTACAAATTTTGTGGAATTTTTTGTGTGTTGTTGTCTTCTTCCTCTAACCACTATTATTTGTATCTTTGTTTTGAAATTATTTTGTGAATAAGGAGAAGTTGTTGCATTTTGAGTTTGGCACAATTAGTGGTTGACACATCTGGATTATCATGACATTCCATGTTATGCAAATATTTTCAAATCTTCTATCTTTTTGTGTATATTATTGATATATCTTAACTCTTAAGTTTTAAATTTTATCTTCTATGCTTGTGATTTCAACTACATTATGGAACAAGTTAATTCTTTCCATGTTAGTCCAGATATCTTCCACCACAAGTGTTCCTACCTGAAAAGATTTCTACCTTTAAGACTTGAGGTCCACAAGGTATAAAATGCGTGTTAATTGTGATGAATGTGTGATCAAATATGAAATGTGCACTATCTAAAGAGGTGCTTAGGAGATGATTATCTTCCAAGAAGTGATTTTAAAAAAAATATGTCCAAAGAGTCCAAGAAAGGACACATTACCAAGTGAAAACACAAATACGAACTTTGATGTACTCAAATTCAAACATGCAATTATTGAGTGTATCCATGTCAAGTTGATGGTGATGCTGAGATTTATAAGTTTATGATCTCTCATAACTAAACCTGGTGCAATTAAACTCACCACCAATATGCTACAGTTAGTTTTTATAGTTCTTTAAGGTCTAGGAACTCTTGGGGGAAAGTTCTTTATTACTACCCGCGCTCCCATATATGTTGTGAAAAACAAATTGAAGTTGTCGATGATGGAATATATTTGAACAGTGATAGAGTAATTAAAAAATAGAACAGTTAACCATATTGAGGCTCTGGCCATTCCAACTTACCAAAATTCTCCCCATTGAGACCAATCAAAGGTTTTTGGATCTAATGGGTGATAAGATTCTGCCTATTGATATGAGTTGTTTCTTGGGCAAGTAAGTTTTTCCTATTGAATGGTTGTAAATTGAACTTAGTGTTCTATAAGCATGTGTCTAATAGATATTCTTCTACTTGATTCAAATACCACATACATTTCAAGATAAATGTTTTGATAAAAATAATGGTAGATAAATATCAACTCTGTAAAAATAGAAGAAAAAACACTCAACCAAATATGAGTTTTTTAAATTGTTTTGGAGCTAATGTCTGATTTGCTTGTTTGAGCATTTGAGGTCCATATTTTTTTGTGGAGAACTTGAATAGCAATACTCTCATTCTTGAAAGAAAGGCCTCATTTTCTTTAAATACTAAAATGAAGAAATTTGTTTCCAAGAAACATTTTCTATATGGTCTAAATTAATACTATTTGTGGGAAAAATCACTATTTTTTAAGGTAAAATTGTTTAATCAGAAAAGATTTTATCTTCATCCAATAAAACCAAAATTGTGTTGTTATTTGCATGTTTATATGGGATCAAAGGAAACACCCAAGATTTTGTTTTTTGGATGAAGTGGAGTACAACTAGTTGTATCATAACTACATCCAACTTCCTAGTTGTTTCTTAATGTCACACCCCATTTGAGAGTGGTTGGATGTATAAGTATGGAACATATATGTGACCAAGGAAAAGGTTATCATAGATTTCACTTGTGCACATTCTTCATTGTCATAGACTTCCTATGGGAAAAATTCTTCTTAGTTATTTTTTTTATGATAGAGGCATATAATATGCAAGCACTTAGATTTTTATAGGTAGTGAGTGACTTTGTTATGTTCTTCCTACTTATTCTTATAGACATTGCCTTACTATTGTAAGTGGAAATGGATTTTAGCTACTTGTTAGAAAATTTCTTTCCAAACCTATACATAATAAACAAATGAAACAAAATTCATTGGGTTTGAATACATCAAATGAAAAGACATGAATGCAAATCATATGCTTTACATTTAATTAATATACTCTAAATCACACTCAATTCAATCCTACTAAGTCCTACCAGACACTCCCTTATCCTATACAACTGGAGATGTGATCAACGAATACTTTCTACCCTAAACAACCCTCCATAGCCTTTCCAACATAGATAAAGTAATACTCATGCAAACCACACTGTTGAAATTTCTCTAACTTAACTTCCTACATAAAGAGCCAACTTTTGGTGGCTATTTCTTGTGTAAATATGACAAGAAGACCCTTCTATACTCTATAACATCAGCAAACATTGAAATTATAGACCCTATAACATGTGAATAACTAATTATTTTAATGGTGACAATTAAGATGCAAGTGTATGTGAAGTACAAATTTACTATTAAATGAATAATTTAAATATGTTAGGATGAAATTGAGGACAAACATTACCATAAGCTTATAATATATGGACTAAATAACGTCCACTATGTGTATGAGTAGGTAGCTGATCTTTATCCCCATGATAGAACATTTACATGTTCAAGACACACATCTTGCCCAGTGCAACATATCGAAACCTAGCTTCTTGAATCTAGAAATTCAAATCCCTTAGATGTAAAGTTTGTATTCTTAGGGATTAACAGAAAATATCTTCTAAAGTCTTCTTTCTGGCTTGTTTCTGCTAACACCAATATGTCTTGGAGTATTTTGAGAATTCTTAGTAGTAGAAACATTATGGTTAATCATGTCTCTTATATCATTGGAAATGGAGAGAGTATTAAACTTTGGATGGATCCATGGGTGCCAGGCAACCGTTTTCTGAAGGATTGTATTGGTGTTGACTCTTTCCTCAAGTTGGGTCTGCCTATTGACTGCTACGTTGCCTCTATTATTTCTGATGGTCATTGGAATGTCCCTCCTTCAAGGAATAACAAGAAGCTAGCTTATTTCCTTGAGAAGATCCCCTGCTCCTTGAACAATAAAGATGTTATTATGTTCTGTGATAGTGATCGTCCTAAGATGAAAATCATCTGGAATTCTATCAGGGATAAATTGAGTGAGTCTGATATGTTCAAGTGGATTTCGTGTTCCAAAGTCCCTAATAGGTACAAAGTGCATGCATGGAAAGTAGCTCACAATAAACTTCCAACTTCGGATTATACTAGAAGAAGGGGTATTCAAACTCCTTCTATGTGTTTTCTCTACAAATGTGATTGTGAGGACTCACTTCATGTGTGCTTTCTCTGCCCTTTCTCAAAATAGATTTGGAATTATATTGGCTTGGAGTTGAATGTCTCTGTTGACTTTATTTCGTGGACTGATCTTAGTAGACATTCCTGCAACAAGTTTAGATTTCTGGATTTATGTTCCCTTTATTATCTATGGTGGGAAAGGAATACTCGTGTGCATGAAGATATTGCAAGAACTAGTACTGAGTTGTGGAAGCTGGTTCTCAAGGACTTTAAGGCATATAACCACCAATCTTCTTAACTGACTTATCTTTTTCTTTGGGGTGCTTTGTCTGTTGGTGATGTTGGCTATTACTTCTACCCATTTGCTGCTTGTTTTGGCTCTGTTGGGCTTGTGGAGCCCAACTTCCTGTTGCTTTTACCTGTTACTCCCCCTGTTTCTTAGGGTGAAGGTCGAGTCCCCATTCTTTGGAGTGTCGACGCTCCCTTCTCCCTGAGTTGTGGTTCATATATGCTCTGTGGTGATGCCTATTGGTGTTTCTTGCCTTCTAGTTCAAAGCTGTTGGAGTGTCGCAAGTCTTTTTTTTTCTGCAGATGAAATGGCAGAGTTGTGCTTCGTTTTTACACTATGGAGCTGCCGTTTGTTGTTTCTGCCTTGAGGTTGTAGGCTGCTGGAGTATCGCAGTTGATGGGGTTGTCCCTGTGTCTCTTTTAGCTACTTTTTTAGAGGTTTGATGCTATTGGTGTCTCCCTGAAGTCTGTATGGTTCCTCTTCTCGCTGGATGGTGCTGTTGGTAGTGGGTTTCTCTTTGGTTGGTTTGCCTATAGTGGATGAGCTTATCCTTTGGGAGTGCCAGAGCTTTCTATAGGTATACGTTGGCTGGCGAGGTTTCTCTGAAGGTGGCATGGCTGTTAGTTATCTTTTTGGTGGAGCTTTTTCTTCTGTTATGCTTTGGCTGCTTCTTCTGTTCGTCTGCTGCTATCCAACAAGATGCTCTGTTTCTGCTATGATGTGAGGGCTAGGCTGCCAGGAGGTTTTGTTGTTGCTTAGTCTGGTTTTCTATTGGTGGTAGATGTGCATTAGTTCTTTGCTCCCCTCTCACTGTTGCAGTGTTGGGCGAGTGTTATAACCTCAAATTTCTGAAAATATAATGTAAAAGGCATTTCTCTTTTAATGACTAAATGAGATCTTTTTCTTTGAATTGTGATGATTTTTGTATGAGATGGCTTTGATTGATTGATTGTGGGCCTTGTAGGCCATTAAGCCCAATTGAAAAGAAAAAGGAATTAACAAGGAAAAGAAATTGACTAATAAAAGGGAAATATGAGAAATTGATAATTAAAAGAAGATAATGGTAAACTAAATTCCCCAATATGGGAATCCGTGCCTTTGGGTTTCCTTGAGGTCCAAGGGACCCAAAATAATGAGATAAAGGCAAAAGAAATTAGGATAAGAATTAAATTGGGAGTAATTAATAAGAAAACTTGGGAGAGAAGAAATCCTTTTCATACATTGCTTTTTGCTTCCCAATTTTCGTACAAAGATAGGGAATATTAAAAGGAACTTTCCTTTAAAATTTGAGACCAATCAGAGTTATGGTGTGAGAGATATTAATTTTTCAAAATATAGTCAATTTGGGAATTTCCCTGAATAAAAAAAAGGGGATTTGCTTTCCTTTGAACGCGAGCAATCCAGCCCGTTGGATCTTGATCCAACGGTGACCGCTCATCGTCTAAGTCCCGCTGGGACTAGGACTCTGATGGTTACAGGTTGATTTTGCGATCCTTGTTTCTCGCGATCCATTGATCATGCCAGCTGGATATTGGTCCCATTGAACTCAGGAGAAGGAATCGCGAAGATTCCACCCTGGTTTCTCCAAGTTTCATCGCCAAACAAAGAAACGCCCAACTGGGCAGGTCTCTGCCTCGACCCTATAAATAGGGGAGGGCAATGGGGGGGGAACAACATCCCAAAACGCTAGCCAGTGCCCTGCGGCGGAATACAAGGACCAATTCTGTGCCTCCAATTGAGCCAGCAACCCTAACCTGCACCCTCAAATCGGCGGTAGACATCGCCGGAGTCCGGCGAGTTGGAGGCGACGTCGGCGCGTGATCGGCAAGGAATTGAACCCTTGGTCAACTTCGGCCAAGGGAGACGAAGCTCCCTGTGCAATCAGATCGTTCGCATGAGGACTAGGGCTCGAAGTCAACACCTGAGTTGACCGCGCCATCGCTGTACCTCGACGCGAGGTTGAATAAGGAGATTACCTGCTAAATTACCAATCTACCCCTCCGGGTTGTGAAGTCAGGTAAGGGCACTCCTGTCTTTTTCCTAGTTTGAGCGTTGTATAGGGGCGTGCGTGATCATGGCCGCTGGATCCTGAGTGGACCACCGGACCATTGATCGTGCAATACATGTTTGTTTCCTAATTAGTTAATAATTTGATAAAAATGATTTATCTTAGAGAAATTATATCTGGAGCTAGGAAGCTCGGATGGAAAAACTCAATACATGAAAAATGACCACAAAAATATGAGATATTTAATAAAAATGGTTTGAGACCCTGAATATGACTCGTTTTGTAAAATTATATTTCTAGAATAGAAAAAGGGTTAATTTGTGGATAAAAACCCTAATTGTTGATAAAAAGTGTAATTAGTCTTACAATTAAGTTAATTCGAGTATGGTCTTATTTTCTGTTTTAGATAATTATTAACCTGTTTTGATGATAGAATTACAAGTTTAGGGTTTATGTGGATTTAAAAGGTTGGAAACCCTAATTTAGAAAAAAAAATGATAAAGTAATTTGAAATTAGGGTTTAATGGACTAAGTCTGATCTTAGGAATCTTAATGGATGATAAAGCAAGAAAATTAGGGTTTGATGTATAATTTGATAAAAATAAGGTAAAAGCCATAAAAAGGAAATAAAACCCTAATAATGGTCAAAACCCTAAAAAGGGCAAATAACCTAGGAAATCCTTAGAATTATTGAATCATAATGGCATGATTAATAATAGAAGAATTAAATGCCTTTTTCAGGAGATTGTGTGTGTGTGCTTGCTTGATTTCCTGGTTGATTAAGTTAATTCTGCATTCAAGTCTTCATTAATAGGTATGTGGTTAATTATGAGTAACCGCTTTAGTTTCCCGAAAGATTTCCGGACGTTTAATCGCATTGAGTGCAACTAAACAGTTTGAATGTTCATATTGCAAATATAAAGTGACTATGACTATCACCATTTAATATAAATGTGTAAATCCTGCACCTACATGCCACCCTGATGGAAGATGCCATAAAGGTCAGGCCCAGGAGGGTAGACCAATGGGCACCATGAGAGGTGACCCTAGACACCAAGCTCAGGAATGAGAAGGTGATTGATGAGGCAAGACTAAGGAGCACCATGAGAGGTGACTCCCAGGCACCAAGCTCGGGATTGAGAAGGTGGCCTTAAGACAAATCCAGGGTTAGGGCCAAAGCGGTGGGGATTGTCACATGGAAAATGTAGATTGACTTGTTAATTACCTTGATTGCAATACTTAAATTGTTAGACCTAATTGTGAAATTTTGGTTGCCTCCACATACCAGCAATTACTGATCGATGTTTTGTTTGTCGGCGTTTTAGGTAATATCCAGAAAATCACAAACAGAAAAGTGGCACATCGTGAAAATAAGAAATAAGGTGCACGGAGGATTAGACAGAGTACTTCAAGCTGTGGATAGTTAGATTTCCCAGTTTTATAAAGGTAAGTAAAAGTGTTAATTTTTTGTACCCAATTCCAGTTTAGTTAGTAGAATTTATAATTATTGTTGATTATATGCTGAACCTTTGATCCTGTATGTGGTTAATGGCTCTGAACTTTGGGTCTCCCTTAATTGGGGGTTACTAGGAGGAGGGGTCGTTACAATTGGTATTAGAGAATAGGTTCTCCATCTAATCATCAATAATTATTAAATTTTACAAATTCCATAGAACTGAGGGAGTTATTAGAAGAGTGCCCGAAAGACTAAGGTGTCTAGAAAAGGATCACTTCCGGGGGATGGCAAGATTTTCCTCCGCACCGCTAGTCGGAATACGAGGACTCCCGGATTGTGTGACTGCCTGGCCAAAGTCTTAGGGTATGAATCGAAATAAGATACCTCTAGGACTCTCTCATCTTGTTCATCCCTTCGCAACTCAAATTCTATTAAGGACCTTAAGGATTAGGGTTTTCCCTATTCTCCTCACCCTCTTGAGGTATGGGTAAAGATAACAAGGTATAATTAATCCTCCACCAAATTAATGAAAAGCATGTAAATAAGATGTCATGGACATAAGCTTAATAGATAAAGTGCAAAGAATAGATACATGCTTAGGTCGGATGACACGAGTTGTCATTGCCCTCAGGAGAGACCTGAGGATAGACCTCCTTGTCAGGAGGGTGAGTAGAGAGAGTTAGTCTTGGAGGTAGAGACCTCCATTGCAGGTAGAGACCTAGCATATCCTTTGAGGATGATGTTAACCCTAACCCTAAGTGAAGGTTAGAGAGAGAGAGATGACATGATGAGTTAGATGTCATGGTTAACCGAGTGTTTGGTTGGACATGCCTTTGGGATTCCATAAGAAGGTCGATGACCGAGTACCTTGGCAACCCAACCCTGAGAAGGGTCGTGCTTGTTTGAGCGAAGGATAGCTCCTTCATGGATGAGGTTAGAGGAGAACCTATAGTTACCCTATGGCTTATGCAAGTAGGGGATAGCATGCACCCAGAGTACGTCAGTGGTATGGTAGTAGGATGAAACCCTGGCCAGAAGGGCATGATGGATGGATTATGAGATAAGCATAAAGGGATATGAATAATATTGAGCCAAACATGAGTTGAGCATAGGCTTCAACCACATAGGGGTTTGCTTGAGAATACGAGCCTTCATGGAGAAGGGACCTCTAGTAGGTATGGTTAGAGGTGGTTTTAGCTCTAGAGAGAGGAAGCAGGACCCCAACAAGGAGGTTGGAAGTCTAAAACCCCAAAACTTGAGGAATAGTGGGGAGTCGAGAATGATGTGACCTAAGTGGATGATAGTGGTTTCCTTATGCTTGATTCTTGGAAGCTGATGATATCTTGGTTTCCTTTAGAGGAACGAAACCCTAGAGAGAGGACGATGATTCTAGTACCCATGGTATAAGTGGTTACCTGTTTGATGAGAGAAAGAGTGCTTTAGACCCTTAGGAGGTTTAAGTAACCAGTTGTGAGGCTTTATACCTAGTTGGTTGCCCTGGAAGAGGACTCAACTCCGAAGTGTTGCTCGAATAGAAAGATCATGGAGGTACATGACATACCTTGGACATTCTTGATTCGTGGTTAAGAGGTTGAGCATGTAGTGGGATACCCAAAGGAGAACCTAGGGTTCCTAGGCCTAGGAGGGGAAGCAGTGTATCCGATGCTCATGATGAGATTTGAGTCTCTATAGTTTCGAGCATGGTACTCCTTGTGTGTAGAGGTAAAGGAAATCCTTAGGTTAAGGGTGTGTTTGATGAACCCCTCACAGCTAAGTTGATCTAATGTTGAGGAAAGAGGACAAGTATGACCTAGCATAGTTAATGGGTGGTCTGCTTGTGCCTTAGTAACTGTTAGGTTAGGCATGCTCATGAGAATGTAAACCCTAAGGATGCTTGTAACCTTTGTTATCAAGGTGTAGTTTCCTCCCATCCTGGGAGAGCGACCCTTTGGTATGGAGTTTACCAGTTTGGTTGGTGTTGAGGAAACCTAAGGAGGTTTCATAGGATCTTGAGAAGCTAGGTGAAGAGTACATGGCATGAGAATGAACCTATAGACCCATAGATAGCCATCTCTATGTGCATACAGATGTGTTTCCATGGAGGTAACCGGTATGGGGCCTGACCAAGATAGGCAGGTCGCCATGATCCCTGTGAAAGGATGAAAATCAGTCGATAATGCAGAGAGAGATCATGAAGGCTTGGGTAAGGTTCTATGTTGGACATGTACTATGTTAGAATCCTAAGTCTATCTAAGGGTCAGGTAGCGATAAGACCAATGGAAGAAGGAGTCACCTAATTCCCTAGTTACACATGACCATGGGGTCGGGAGGTAACAACTATCATTGTCTGAGGGCCATGGGTTAGGAGATTGATCACCTTCATGAACTCATGGAACCCAAAGGGCAGATGAGTAGGGCACTCTGTGATGCATAAGGGAAAAGGGATGACCCCAAAAGTGCCGGCTCCCTATAGACCTAGAGGAGAAGACCTAGGATTATGCTTGGGCCAGGTAAGTCCGAGACCAGTTTTCCCTGGAAGTAGTGTGGATATCATGATGTTTGGGATATAGAGACATAAGCTGCATGTTTCAACTTGGATTTGAAAGTGTGCGGGCAAGGTGGGTTATACCATCTCTACTCTTGGAACAGGAAGAACTCTGTATTTGGACTGCAGCCAAATGCTTATTTCTTCTTGTTATGGGAGTGAGAGATAGTACAATATGCATGCCTTACACCAAGGATAAGGATGATGTAAGTTGGAACGTAGCTACAAGGTATGATGATAGAAATGATAACATACCCTGGTAAAGTGAATGATACATGGATGATTTACAAACACTAAGAGAGGTAGTGTAGTCAGCTTATGAGGATGTTTTATCAGGAACTATGTGGAATTTGCAAGTTAACCAAGGTCGAGTTCGATCATAGTGAGGATGAGCTCAGAGCTTCTTGATGAAGATAGACTTAGAGTTTGAGATGAGGTGATAAATATAATACATGGAGGTGTATGCTACCTAACACTTAAGGATGAGAGGTGGTAATGAATGCTATGGTGGAGATCTAGCTGCCTAATTTAGTTAGAGGCTAGAAGCAGTTGAGGTTGTTTGGCTAACCCTAAGTTTGAGAAGAAGATGTGTTTTGGCTAACACTCGGATGTAATAAGATATGTTGAACAAGTTAATGGTTCTTTGGGTAGCCAGTTTAGTCCTTGATGTAGTAAAAGGATGGTTATAGAACCTCAGATACACTTCTTTGGATAGGAAGGTAATAAAACCCTTTTGGAGAGTGGTTTAGGGTTTCCGAGGTATCAAGCTTGAGGAATCATAACAGGAGGTCATGATATACCTTGATACTACAAAGATAGTAAGTGATGGTAGCATTCTGGATGCTTAAAACAAAGTTGCACGTAGCATGTGGCCATGCAAGCCAGGAGGTGAAGGACGAACACCATTACCCCAGTGCATGGATATAAAGTATAAAAAAATTTCCGAGAGGGAATGGGAGATCTTCACTATGGATGTTGTGAGTCTCTCCTAGACCAAGAAGGTCAAGATACAATATGGGTTATGGTAGATCGCCTTATCTAGATGACATGAGAAAGGAAGAGTTCTGTCAAGGGACAGATCTGGTTGAACTACATATGAAAAGAGATGGTTCAACTACACCATGATGCGAATTCAAAGGTTCTTGATGTGACCTAAAGGTTCACTTCCATGAGGTGGAAGTAGATACATGAAGAGCTCAGTGTTGGCACAGTTTATCACCCCATACTAATGGACAGTATGATCCGGACTAGAGGGTCTGATGAGAGCATGTGTGCTCATTCAGGGTGATACAAAGAGACAATTATTAAGATGTGATGTTAACCACCATAGCCTATCGGGATGAAAGAAGTTCTATGAGGAGGTTGTGTCGGTCACCACTTCATTATGATGATGTTGGTGAAGGAGGCCTCACGAAGGTCAGAAAAGAACCACAAGTGTGTGCAGATGAAGTCGCTTTGATCATGTAATGGCTAAGAGAAAGCCCAGTGGTGACATAAGTCACGAGTTGATACAAAGCAGACTGACATGCAGTTCACTATGGGAGAATATGTGATGTAAAAATCCGACCCCTCTGAGCTACAGCTGAGAAAGCTGAGTCCCCGATATATGGGTCCATTTGAGATGGATTGGTGGATATGGTTGTGTTTAGCCTTGCCCCTCAGGATAACATGATGTATAACGTGTTACATAAGTCCGATCTAGAGCACTATGTGAGGTGCCCAAGCCATGTGTTGAGCCCTGAACCTATTTAGCTTTTGAAAGGCTGAAAAGTCCTGAGTCACCTATGAGGGTACGATATACCAAGGTAAGAAAGAACTCAGATGGAAGGAAATGAGATAATGAAGGTTCTTGGGAAACACCATGGAAAGGGTGAAGCCACATGGGAGCCCTGATGGACATAAGAAGACTTATCCTGTTTGTTTGCTTGCTTGATGGAATTTTGAGGGCAAAATTCCTATAAGGAGGGGAGGATGTTATAACCTCAAATTTCTGAAAATATAATGTAAAAGGCATTTCTCTTTTAATGACTAAATGAGATATTTTTCTTTGAATTGTGATGATTTTCGTATGAGATGGCTTTGATTGATTGATTGTGGGCCTTGTAGGCCATTAAGCCCAATTGAAAAGAAAAAGGAATTAACAAGGAAAAGAAATTGACTAATAAAAGGGAAATATGAGAAATTGATAATTAAAAGAAGATAATGGTAAACTAAATTACCCAATATGGGAATCCGTGCCTTTGGGTTTCCTTGAGGTCCAAGGGACCCAAAATAATGAGATAAAGGCAAAAGAAATAAGGATAATAATTAATTGGGAGTAATTAATAAGAAAACTTGGGAGAGAAGAAATCCTTTTCATACATTGCTTTTTGCTTCCCAATTTTCGTACAAAGATAGGGAATATTAAAAGGAACTTTCCTTTAAAATTTGAGACCAATCAGAGTTATGGTGTTAGAGATATTAATTTTTCAAAATATAGTCAATTTGGGAATTTCCCTGAATTAAAAAAAGGGGATTTGCTTTCCTTTGAACGCGAGCAATCCAGCCCGTTGGATCTTGATCCAACGGTGACCGCTCATTGTCTAAGTCCCGTTGGGACTAGGACTCTGATGGTTACAGGTTGATTTTGCAATCCTTGTTTCTCACGATCCATTGATCATGCCAGCTGGATATTGGTCCCATTGAACTCAGGAGAAGGAATCGCGAAGATTCCACCCTGGTTTCTCCGAGTTTCATCGCCAAACAAAGAAACGCCCAACTGGGCAGGTCTCTGCCTCGACCCTATAAATAGGGGAGGGAAATGGGGAGAAACAGCATCCCAAAACGCTAGCCAGAGCCCTACGGCGGAATACAAGGACCAATTCCGTGCCTCCAATTGAGCCAGCAACCCTAACCTGCACCCTCGAATCGGTGGTAGACATCGCCGGAGTCCGGCGAGTTGGAGGTGATGTCGGCACGTGATCGGCGAGGAATTGAACCCTTGGTCAACTTCGGCCAGGGAGATGAAGCTCTCTGTGCAATCAGATCGTTCGCAGGAGGACTAGGGCTCGAAGTCAACACCTGAGTTGATCGTACCATCGTTGTACCTCGACGCGAGGTTGAAGAAGGAGATTACCCACTAAATTACCAATCTACCCCTCCGGGTTGTGAAGTCAGGTAAGGGCACTCCTGCCTTTTTCCTAGTTTGAGCGCTGTATAGGGGCGCGCGTGATCATGGCCGCTGGATCCTGAGTGGACCACCGGACCATTGATCGTGCGATACACATTTTTTTCCTAATTAGTTAATAATTTGATAAAAACGATTTATCTTAGAGAAATTATATCTGGAGCTAGGAAGCTCGGATGGAAAAACTCAATACATGAAAAATGACCAGAAAAATATGAGGTATTTAATAAAAATGGTTTGAGACCCTGAATCTGACTCATTTTGTAAAAGTATATTTCTAGAATAGAAAAAGGGTTAATTTGTGGATAAAAACCCTAATTGTTGATAAAAAGTGTAATTAGACTTACAATTAAGTTAATTTGAGTATGGTCTTATTTTCTGTTTTAGATAATTATTAACCTGTTTTGATGATAGAATTACAAGTTTAGGGTTTATGTGGATTTAAAAGGTTGGAAACCCTAATTTAGAAAAAAAAATGATAAAGTAATTCGAAATTAGGGTTTAATGGACTAAGTCTGATCTTAGGAATCTTAATGGATGATAAATCAAGAAAATTAGGGTTTGATGTATAATTTGATAAAAATAAGGTAAAAGCCATAAAAAGGAAATAAAACCCTAATAATGGTCAAAACCCTAAAAAGGGCAAATAACCTAGGAAACCCTTAGAATTATTGAATCATAATGGCATGATTAATAATAGAAGAATTAAATGCCTTTTTCAGGAGATTGTGTGTGTGTGCTTGCTTGATTTCCTGGTTGATTAAGTTAATTCTGCATTCAAGTCTTCATTAACAGGTATGTGGTTAATTATGAGTAACCACTTTAGTTTCCCGAAAGATTTCCTGACGTTTAATCACATTGAGTGCAACTAAACAGTTTGAATGTTCATATTGCAAATATAAAGTGACTATGACTATCACCATTTAATATAAATGTGTAAATTCTGCACCTACATGCCACCCTAATGGAAGATGCCATAAAGGTCAGGCCCAGGAGGGTAGACCAATGGGCACCATGAGAGGTGACCCTAGACACCAAGCTCAGGAATGAGAAGGTGATTGATGAGGCAAGAATAAGGAGCACCATGAGAGGTGACTCCCAGGCACCAAGTTCGGGATTGAGAAGGTGGACTTAAGTCAAATCCAGGGTTAGGGCTAAAGCGGTGGGGATTGTCACATGGAAAATGTAGATTGACTTATTAATTACCTTGATTGCAATACTTAAATTGTTTGACCTAATTGTGAAATTTTGGTTGCCTCCACATACCAGCAATTGCTGATCGATGTTTTGTTTGTCGGCGTTTTAGGTAATATCCAGAAAATCACAAACAGAAAAGTGGCACATCGTGAAAATAAGAAATAAGGTGCACGGAGGATTAGATAGAGTACTTCAAGCTGTGGATAGTTAGATTTCCCAGTTTTATAAAGGTAAGTAAAAGTTTTAATTTTTTGTACCCAATTCCAGTTTAGTTCGTAGAATTTTATAATTATTGTTGATTATATGCTGAACCTTTGATCCTGTATGTGGTTAATGGATCTGTCCTTTGGGTCTCCCTTAATTGGGGGTTACCGGGAGGCGGGGTCTTTACAACGAGTCTTTTCCTTTCGCCTTTATGATGTTTCTTTGAAGCTTCTTGCCCCTGAAGGGTGAGGCTCTCTCTCTTGTTTTCTGTCGTGGGCTTATAGTCTGCTTTGTCATTTGTATAGACAGATAGACAGTGTCTTTTTCGTTGATTCTTGTTTGGGAATCAACAAGTATTATACAGTTACAAAACAAAAATGAAAAAAAAAGCAACAGGAGTTTTCGACCGACCAAAAAAAAAGTTTGTATGCTTAGACCCTCAATTTTGGCCCAACAAGGATGCAATAAACCCTAATACACTAATCTGAACCCTGTTGAACATAAAATCACACATAATGACTAATTTAGGTATAAACCCTAGATAAGTTTATATGAAACTATAGTCACATCTTGACCATATAAACCCTCATATAATGATGAAAAGAATATATGAAACTAAAACACTAATTTGTAGTTGGCTAAGCTAACCTACCCATGTTTTGTATCTCATATAATGTATTAGAATCATTAGGTGCATTAATAACATAAGATACCTTAATAAGCATAATACAAGCCTAATAAACTAAACGATGCTTAATATGTAAGAAATCCCTTTTTAATTAGTCATATATGCTTCTTTATTCACTAATGCATACATAATGGATAAAATATGGCTATTGAGATATATAATGTGCTTAATAAATGAAATGGAATAATAATTGAAGCTTTCATGTAAATAGACAGGAATAATGTGTCATTGTATAAGATAATGTTGATATAAATGGACTTAATGAGTAATGCAATAATATAATCTAATTCATGCATAATAATACAAGACAATCATACTGATATCAATATAAAGTTAATAAGACTCTAATTAATGAATTTTTATGATAATGATCTAAACTTATAATAAATTTTGTAGTTAGTGATCCTAAATCCAATTTGTATTAATAATCATAAAAGAAAACTTTGAAACTAAAATATAACGCCAAAATCAAATTCCTTGGGTTCCAAGTTTGAGATTATTTGGGCAGTCCTATCCATCCTAATTTAAATAGGTAAAAGATATCAATATAAAGGTTTTAATAATGTGTACTACATACTGTTAGGCGGCCTGGTAGGACTCGTGTCTGATATGCACCCTTGGATCCTAATCCTATTGCCTCGAGGGTTCTACCTCGAGTAAGAGTTCTCTCCCAGCCAAGGAAAAGTGGCAACATCCTTTCCTCTCCCTCTATGTGTACTCTCCTCTTCGCCTCGACTATCCTTCTCTCCAAGTTCCTTGCACATACAAAACTAAATGATCCCCTTTTTTCCCCATAATTGTGATGGATTGGGACTTTGCCAATCTCTAGAGGAAGATGGAATTCCACTAGAAATAGGCCACCTCTTCTTGACTCTAGTGGCTATATAGAGCTCTAGAGTCTCTCTGCGAGGCTGACAGTGAGATGTGAAACCCTGAAGGACTCGATGGACCATGTGATACCTCTGTCTTCCTCCCCTTACAATGAGATACCAACACTGGACCTCGACTCCCTTCTCCCTATCTTTCCCCCTCCAACTGATCCCAGGGCACCTCTAGGTTTGGAAAGAACTCACCAGATGTGTTTGCACCCACTCTCCAATGGCTAGGTAAGCAAACTCAACCCTACGGCTGACGTGACCACGAGAAAGGTCAGAGCCTCATCATGAGGAAAATGTATTTTGATGATATGATGACCGTACCCTTGCACGTGTGAACTGCCAGCTCACAACATCAAGCGTGGAAAGGTCTGTTGGCCTCTCTCAAAGGAAAATTATGTTGAATCCCTAAGCCTATGTGAACCTAGCCCATTGGCCAGACGTGACCCCATGGTAGCTTGATTAAACCATATTCTATTTGCTACCATGGCACCCTCTAATTAGTCCAAAGGTAATTATCCTGAAGATAATGTATAAAATAATTGGTAGATTGAAATATAGCAAAAAATTATATCAAATTGACCAGGAAAAGACTTACAGTCCAAATTTAATACTTAAATGCCTAGTTTTAACCCAAATTTATAACGTATGTTAATACACAAATATAAGGTGATGGATACAAGTAAACCCTATATTTGATAAATAGTATGTTGAACATGTTAAGTATGGCATATACATGGTTTACTAAAAAATGTGGTCAGTCAATATTTCTAAAATTCGTAGTTAATTAATTATAGGTGAAAATAATAATGTAAAATATGTTGTGCAATCAAAAAATCATTATTTACGTAATTTTTATGGCTTGATAACATAATTCATAAATAATAATGAGGACATTTTTAGAGTCAATGTAAGTAATGCTATATTAACCCTGATTTCACATATATGCTTAATAGGTTGGTTGAAGCTCCAGTAGGAACTAGATTTGACTTTTTAATATATATAGACTAATTTGAGGTGTGTCTCATCTCCTTAATCATATTGAGAAATTGATCTCTCTCTCTTGATGTATGTTACATCTCTTATTAATCATATTGAGAAAAATATCCATGTTATTTCTCTCTTGGTCCTTTGAGACATACGACCCACATAGTGTAACGAACCAAAACCTAGAATCCTACCTTATTCCATGATTAGAAAACTAGTAAGACTAGTTTCTTAGATTTGACCAAACAAGGATAAAACCAAAAGATATTTACATAATACTTTATATATATGCTAAAATGAATGTTAATTCATGAAATACATTACATACATTTCCTTTGCTATCTAATACTCACTTAATGGAGGAGAATATGATTAATACATTTGTTAAAATGACAATTGGAATTTTCATTTGCAATCATATAAATTAAAGTGGATGAATAAATTAAATATGTTAATTGAGTAAAAGGTGTATGTTTGTTCATAATAAAAATATATAACTCTTTTTGTAACAGTGTGACATTAATAAGACTTAATTAAGTAAGTGTTGATATAATATTTTAATAAAATAATGGTAATGTGTCAAAAATTCCAATGGTGTAATAAATCATAAAAGAAAATCTCAAAAGTAAAATATAATGGTTAAAACATGTTCCTTGGGTCCCAAATGCCTTGGGTGCCAAGTTTCACTTGCATAATAATAACTATTTTAATTCTAATTGGAAACGAAAATAAGAATAGGATCCAAAAGTGTTAAATAAATTACTAAAAGTTTTCAAAAGTGGAAATAAAGCTTGAATTCGAAATCTACAAATCAGAATTAGCCTATGGGTGAATTTTCATCTTATTTAGACAAACATGCCTATCCTAGTGTAGTTTAGGAGAAAGAATGTACATTTAAGCCCAAAATAATAAATAACATGTTGAATAAACCCAAAAGGGAAAACTATTTGTAAAATCATGTATTACAAGTTTTATTTTGCTTATGGGCCAAATTTCACATCATTTAGGAGTTTCTAGATGCCGCAAATTCATTAAGAAAGAGAATATAGGATATAATCCAAAATTTATTAAATAAAATTCTAAACGCCCTGAAAAGCAAAAACTAATGCCATATTTGGAATATACACGTCTTAATCTATCTAAGTGCAAAAATTCATATTATTTGGACTTTGTTTGCGACCTCAATTTGAGTGGGAAAGAAAATAAAATAATGTAAATATCACTTTATTCATTTTCCTATTTGGCTACGGTTTAGGATTAATTCGATTTCTTTGTTTGATCAATTTTGAACAAGTTGAGGATTGCTCAATCCCAATCGGGTGGTGCAAAACCCATCTCCTACCTCGAGTAGGATGGGAACACATAAATAGTAAATATGCCCTAGTTTTTCATGAGTATCTCACTCATTTTTAAATCATTCTTCATGATTTTTCTTGCATTGAATTTTGTAATTAGAATCCTCACACAATGAGCCATAAATTTGAATCTGCTTTCCAATACTCATGTTTTTCCTAAATAATTCTCATTGCTTCTCAAATCAACTCCCCACAGAAGCCCTAACACAAACCCCTATATATATCTACTCCCACATTTTCCTTCATTGTACATCTTGCAACTGAAAGCCAATATCAATTTCACCTTTGTCTCTCTATTTTGCCGCCAACATTGTGACGATGAGTGCTACTATTCTTGGCATTGTGGCTAGGAAGCTTTCGGCCCTGACCAAATTCCAACTCGGGTAAGTGGCACACCCCAATTTCCAAATCTAATTTGAACCTTAGAATGGGGTTTTCCTAAATAATAATAGTTGAGGGTTTAATGTAAAAATACCATAAAATGGTATTTCTTATATGAAAATGAAGTAAGAAAGATTAAAATGAGACTCAAATATATTTTCTCTTTTATATGAGTATTATATGATTCAATTAACCCAAATTGATTAATAGTAATTCCCCTTTCCTTTTTCTCTCTCCTCCAAGATAGTATTATAGTATAAAAGGGATATAAATTAAATCTTGAGAAGGATACTAAATTATCATCTCATTTTAAGTCAAAGGGAACAATTATTAAAAGACATTACACATTATTTCAATCTTTATGTACATAATTCAAGATAATGAATTTTATGTATTAATGGACATACAATGAACAAAATAGAAATCTAAGTGTATAGGAAGAATCTAGACTCCTTTTGGGTGTGTGGTCCAAATTTGGTCAAATTTTGACCCTCCAAATCAATTAAGCAAGTTTTCATATGGTTTTACTAGAATTTGATAAGAAATTTATTTAATGTGATTATTAAGACCACATTCTCACATGATTTGCCTGTCACATGTTACATTGATTTCCTTTCCATTACATGCACAACATCCGACATTCTCGATTTAATCAATTGATGATTCAATAGTTGGGGAGTCATACCCTTCCTCTTGCTTTGTCTGTGAGATAGAATCATTTCACATGCTTCATTCCGTGACTTCATTCTCCCTCTCATCACATCCGTTTTGTGAAATTTTTTCACCAATGATTCTGCCTCATTTTCCCGATTCAAATGAGCCTTAATATGATAGTATATGATATCATGATCTAGAGCCTAAGTGATGGTGGTTATCATGCTTTATATGCTTAGAATCCACAACCCTAAGGTTAAGTACCCAAATTTGGAGATGGGTGTGTAATAGTGGTTTACCTCCTATGTTTTGATTTTGGTTTTTGGACACATGCATAAGGTTCGTGTACTATGATGGAATATGGAGTTTAGGTTATGTTTTGGATGGATTGAATGCAGATTTATCTCCCTTGCTTGAGGTTCTTTTGTGATAGTTCTTTGGCATATGTCTTAGGATTTAAGGTGAACGATCTTGTGTGAAGTTTCCCCCTTGGATATGGTGGATTTTTCTTTGTGTAATATTCTATTTTAGTCTCTAAAGATGATGTTAAGAAGGTATATGATGATTCTATGGAATTAGGGTTTAAGACCTTGTAGTTTTCTCATGAAAATAACTCTCTTTCTCAAACCCTGATTTCTATGTGCACATTTTCTGAGTGATCTTGAGAGGATGACTTTGTATGCATCTTGAGCTTTGGTTTTATCACCAAGATCTAAGTTCATACCACGGTTTTCCTTGGATCTTTTGATGGTTTTTATATAAGAAATGGTTCTCCTTTCTCTCTCCCAAGTGGATTTGCTTGAGGATCTCCATGGTGTTGATTCTAGGGTTTGAGGACCTTGAATCCATGAGTTTTGCACATTGTCATCCTTGGTATTCTTACTGTTCAATCTTGCCATGGTCATGACATAGGTGCCCTTGTTGTATTGGGTCAAGACATATGTTCTTTTGATGTTTAGGGTCAAAAGATACACCCATGTTTTGGCTTTGAGTTGAGATGCTTTGAGTTGTTTGGGTTGACTCATGTGTGCATGGTCGTGTCTTGGTCGCGACTAGGATGTGTTGTTTTGGGTTTAACCCTGCTCTTGTTTCATTTGACACCTTCATTTTGGATTGATGGTTGAGACATTGCCCTTAGTTTTGGTCAAGATGCATATTTGTGTTGGTCGTGACACCTGGTGTGACGACTGAATTGAACTCTTTGTTTAGTGTGGCCGCGACACCTGGTAAGAGTGGTCATGATGCCTGGTAAGAGTGGTTGTGATGCCTAGTGTTGGACACAATGCCTTGTTGGGAGTGGCCCCGACACCATGTTGTTGATGCCTTGTCATAATTTGATGGTCATGATGCCTTTTTCTGGTGACGTTGCTTTGTGCTTGATGATTGAGATGCCCTGTTATGAACTTTGGTCATGATGCTTAGATCTGATGTGTTGCGGTCATGACTAGGTGAGGGTGTGTCACCGTCATGGCCTGATGATGGTGTGTCACAAAAATTAAAAAGTAAGGAATTCTAAATATGAAAATAAGAGCTTCTGTTTGTAAAATTTGTGAAAAATGTCGACTGATTTGTAGGCGCGGACGAATTATAGTGATTTGTTCCAACCCAAAACATAAACAAAGACAAGGATAAGGACAATCTTTCTTAAAAGAAACCAACTAATACTTAGTGATGTTGATTAACAACTTAATCATGAGCAAGTATTGATGCCTAACCCAAATTGGCTCCAAGAAAGTGAGAGATGACCTAACTAGGGTTTGATGTTTAAACATGTAACGAGACCCTAATTGACTAAGTGTGTGAACCCTAACCCTAATCCTAGGATGGGCTATGTTTACATAGTTTACTTCAATGTATGGTTTCATGATTATACTTTCTCTCTCCTAATTGTGTAATTCTAACCCTGCAGGTTGATTTAATATCATAGCTACATGTATGCTATGGTGATAGTTATGAATATTCTGAGGCAAGTTGATATCATGATGAGACATAGAGATCTATAATATTTTCTCTCTCCTGTTTATGAGCCCCCTAACCCTGTAGGTGAAATAAATGTCATAGTTATGTGAATGTTATGGTGATCTGCATTAAATAATATGGATATAATCGTACACATTGTACTTGTAGAGGCATGATGAGATGTTGATATACAAGAATGATGTGATGGGTCTCATGACCTGGTGAGGGCTTGATGCCTAGTGAGAGGTGTTATCCTCCAGTGATGTAATGAGGGCTTATGATTCCCCAGTGTTGTGTTCATAATGTTTAGCCATGTTTAAGGCAGTGAGATAGGGATTCCCTAAGATGATTTAACAAGATCAGACTTTATACATTTTATATCTTGTTTAGTCATACTATTCTTATCTTTGTAGAGTTTGTTATGGACTTATACATTTTAACTTGATTGATGCTAAAAGACACTTAAATGGTATAATTAACCAATTGGAACCTTAATCATGTAGTTGCCCTATGCCATAGATCCATTCTAGTGTCAGTCTTAGTACTGGATGGTGAAACGAGTTCTCCCTTAGCAGAAGCTTGTAGTCATATATTGTTGAGCATATGCATCCACAAGATTGGTTGTGGGCCATACCCTAAAAGGAATGCAGCATGGGCCATATCTCAGTGTTGTGACTCAGTATATACTTTCATAGGATTGGCAATGTGCCATACCCTGGCAGGAGTGCAACTTTGGGTCGTATCTCAGCTTCACTTGTGTCATGCCTATATACTAAGGAAGGCTAGCCTATTTTGTAGATGACTCACATGTTATGTGACTGCGGTGTTTCAATCATGCTGATCGAGAGGTGTGGAGAGGATGTGGATTTCGGCTCTTCCATAGACCTTGTATGGCACTGATTTTGACTTAGCAGTGGTCAGTTGGAGTATGAGTGGTATACCTCATCTCCTCAGGGCATAATAGAAGATTTAATAAATCCATGTAGTATATATGCTTAAGTATAAAATGAAATGTTGGTTGAAGTCTTGCCTTGCTTTTGAATGTATTGATTGATAGAAAATATACATGGTCTTCATATTCCTTTTTAGAATATTAATTGCTCTGATTATATCATTTAGTTGAATTTTCTTATCTGTTAATAGTATAATCTTCTTTTTTAGTTGTCTGTGGTTTTAATAGATGTTGGCGGAGAGTTATAATTCTTTCTGGGATATTTGGTCTCACCCCATAGGTTTCCACATCTTTTCGATGGACATGCATGTTGGGATAGAGCTTGTATTGCTGAGATAGATATTCTGAGGTGTTTTAGAGGATGGGTCATGGACATGCAACTAGTGTCTAGTAATAGAGTCCTATGTGTCATCCCTATACACTCAGGTCCTTGGGGGTGTTTTATATATGTTGTATATTAGTATGAGTTTTTGGATCAACACGATGAAGGTGCAGAGGTGATTTGTGTACATGGTCAGGTTATCATATGTAACAGGTTGCAGCAAGTTGGTCAGTTAACTATGTCATGTAACATCTTTGGTATGAATGAAATACAATTGACTCCACTTTGTGGCTTCACATATGATGTGTTTAGCTTAAGATATGGCTGTGAAATTGGTTTTAATTTAACCTCTTTTGTGGTAATGTGATTATTAGTGTTAATTCCACGCTTGGTTTTGAGTAATCTCATTTTGTGTGGTGAAGGGTGTCACACCCAAGTTATTATTCTCTTCCAAAGACACCCCTGATTTCTATAGAATTTTCATTTGATGATTTTGATTGTGGACTTCATCAATTTCTGTAACACATTGTGGTTGGTAAAGACCTAAGATTTGGTGATCTACAATGTCACTTGGGCACACTTTCTATGAGCCTATGAGGTTTAGGCATCAAATATTTCCATGATTTCAACAACTTTATCTATATTTCCTCTCCGAATCCACACCTAGGAGCTATAAGACCATATTTTGTGAAAGGTTCAATCTATTCCTATAGAAGGCTTATTTGTTATATTACTTGACACATCTATAATGTCTTGACATCTTTTTAACGGTCCAGGATGTCACATACAACTTCTACAAATCTAAAGACCTTACCTATTTTGGCAAATACTATAAAATATTCATCCAACAATCACTACAAGTGAATTATCCTAACACAAACTAGATATCCTTACTCCTCTCGAATCAGATCATGCACAACACTTCATATTTGTTATTTCCATTGATGACCTATATTTTCCCATTTCACTTGTTGAGTGTCGAGCTATACTTGAATATTGGCTCATGATTACCTTGTACTTAGGTGATGAATGTTTCCCATTTTATAATAGTGTAGACCCATAAACCTTTGGTGATCATATTGTACATTACCCCACATGACATGACTATTGACATGATATAGTTTGTGATACTCTTTTTAAATTGTCTCTTGAGATGAGATAAAAGTCCTGAAGATAGCTCATGTGGCTTTCCCAAACACACAACACGATGATCTCCTCGCCCAACATCTTGTTGATAGCTTGTTATTTAAGTGGATAGATGATAGATACATTGTGTTGACCTTATTAGAGTTTCTCTCTTGACAATCATTCTTTCAAGTAACATTAAAAAGCCAAACAACTTGTGATGTCTCTACACTAGAATATATAAAAGACAGATTGCGTGAAAAATTACCATCATTTTTTTCCATTCATGTTAGATACATACGGATTTATTGTTGATGACCCAACCTCTCTTATGTGGTTCCTTCAACACATAACCAACAAGAACCTACTATCATCTATATAATAGTTTATTTTTACATCTATAGGCTTCATTGTCTAAAAAATAGTGACAACCTTAGTTGTTGCTTGCACTTCTAGGAATCCATTTATGTAACTTTTCTATGTGGTTAATGAATTTAAAATTGTTTACATACTAAAAAACAAAATCTTACAAAATGGGGACAATTACAATTACTATTATACCCTATAATTGTAGTACTAGTATTCATATTGTGAGCTAATATAGTGTAACACACATGACCACTTCCCAAGCCTTTAGTAGAGTCTAAAGAACGAAGAATGGCTTCAAAGACCACCACTGGCCTTATCAGCTCACTTTTTCCTCACTCACACACAAGCACAAATCAACTTCCAACTGGTCACCCATCCTAGTACTACTCCAAGCCAAGCACACTTAAATTTGGAGTTCTTAGTGATGGGTTCCCTGAAAAGTAGGTGCACCTTGATGATATGGGTAGTCCAATCATTCCTTTGATGATCATTTTATCTGAGACTCCTGGGATATTACAATCTCCCCCGCTTGGACTGTTAATGTCCTCATCAAGGCTCAACTATATAGCCTCATAATATTTCTACGTTTTAGTGAAAACCCAGAATGGCCCTTGGAAGTCCGACTCCCGAACATGGCTACTAGTGCAAGCATGGTTACATCACCATGGATAGTCCTTTCCAACATGCCTGGACTGCACATCTCAAGATTGGCATGCTGCATGACCATGTGGGTCCCACCTACTAGAGGGGTTATGGATTATATACCAAGTTGTAACACCCTAATTTTATAAGACATTGACATGAGTGCAAGCATCAATTACTAATTCATAACATTGATGGGGTGTCATATACATTGAATATTGTGCTCAAGAAATATTTCAAAGTGTAACCAACTCAAGGTAAAATTGAATTTCTCACTCTTCATAAGTATACTAAAGTAAATATATAGTACAAAGTAATGACATGTATAAAATCCTAAACACAAACAAACTAGTTTTATATATGATTTGAAACTTCTATAGATAATGACACTCCAGTAGGGCACCCTCTATAACTATTCAATGCCCCTTTTATTGATTTCTTTGGCTCTATAGATGCTCCTATCCTTCAACTGTGAATATCTCATCCCCATGAATGCATTGAAAAACATTTATCAATAAGTGGCATGAGTATTCTAACTATGAAATAACTAGAATAAGGAAAGACTATATGTTGTTATTAAAAACTATGCATAAAAGCTAGCATTAAAATATATAGAAATACTTGTACATGAACATATAATCTTTTTATACTTAGTTTTGAAGTTTTTATGTACTTATATTAGAGGCATGTACTATAATACTTGGATTTTATGACATGCACTTTGGTTCTTGTGTCATCTTATCTATGCCATCCTGCAATGAGCACATGGTACTCATGTCTCTTCAGTTAATCTACACTAAGAGTCTGGGCCTAACTCCATGATCTTGCAACATTTCAAATATTATCTTAACTTGAGACTTAATGCTTAAATCTTAGTGGGTTCTTAACCTGAAATATTAGCTTTGAAATTTATTAAATAAGACATAATAGATCTTAGCATGAACTCTTTACTCATAAAATTTACTAAGAAACTTAGAACATATCTTTAGCTTGAAAACTTAAAGATTAAGAGCACACTAATCTTGAATATCTTACTTGACAATAAGGAACATGTGAAGATACTAAGAAGATAAATACTTAATACTCATGGGCATGGACCATTTCTTATATCACCAGAAATAGAACACCTACATTTATCCTGAAGTCAATCCTTAATCAACATGTAATAATAATTCAATGTTTCTTAATTAGTATCTTTGATGAGCCTTAAATGTGGGTCCAAGAATGGAATCATGTCTAGGTTATCAGACTTTCGAAATTTATAATACCTGAATGTTTAAGACACCTGCAACTAGCACAGGGTTGAAGTAGTTTGGGGTCGAACACAGGGATAGGAAGAATGGTGCTTCAGAACTTGAGTTTCACTTGTCTAAGCACATCAAAAGGGGGTGCAAGAAAAGCAGGTGTTGTAACATGAACTAAACATAAGGAAACAAACAAAGATCCTATCTCCAAAGTTAGCTCCTGATGTCTTTCTAAAGTTAGCTCTCGTGGGGTTCTGACCCGTCCCATCAGAGTCTTGTAGCTGCTATTTATAGGCAGCAGTTGGTAGAGGTTGCGGTCCTTATGGGGCCACGTGTCCTTCATCGACTCCATTTATGTGGCTTCGGGGATGGTCGACATGCTGTCGCCCCACACGACAGGCGTCGTTTGCCGGGTTGTGAGCGTATTAGGTGATCCTGGAAGGTAGCTGCTTCCGATGAGTAACTCGCATCACACGACATGCCCATATTGGGCTGATGAGTTGTGGTGGGCAAAGCTCCCTGTCGGGTAGATAGCTTACCGCTCGTCGGGGTTCCTCGTGCGACACGCCTGTATCGGGTTCCAGCCATATCGGGCAGTGACCACGACGGGTAAATGGCCGTGTCGGGAGACTAGTAAAAGGGCCAATGTAGGTGCTCATTGTAGATGAGTCGGGATGGGCCTTCTTGCAGACTTTGGGTGGAAAAATGAGGGAAATCTCTACAAAAGATGGGAAAAGAGTTGGGGGCATAGTGCAGGTTATTTCTATGCAGTAACAAGATAAAACAGAGAGGAAAATAGTTTATAAGATATTTTTGACAACTAAATATGGGCCCTAAATAGCCATAAAATGGGTGTTATCAACTCCCCCAAACTTAGCATTTTGATTATCCTCCATCAATCTGTATCTATTTTAAAACTTTATTTGCGGTACTTCTTCAAAGCCAGGCGTAGTCTTCGGACAAGGGGTTTAAAGGAACTTTTGAGATGCCCTTGGGAAAATTACGTCTGACTACGGACAACAGACATTATTTTTCCTACCTTATTTAAGTAAAAAAATTCTCTTCAGCCTCAGCGAGACTTTTGGTGCATGGTTTCGAAGTTAGCTTTCACACCAAATAGCTTGGGAGTAGGAAGTTGGTTTTTTTTGGGTTTTTCTTGTTTCCCATCAGTCCACCCAAGTACGGGTCTGTTAATGGGCAAGTGGTCCCTGCAGTCCAAGCCAGTTGGCTTTAGAGCAGTGATTTCACATCCTACGTACCACTGCTCCAGATCTAGCATGCCTAAAGATGGGTACTTTTGGAGAGACAAGTGTTTTTTTTCATTTGGCACAACTCTCATTCTTTTATTCACTCTCATAAGGCTTTTCTCTCTTTTTGGGTTTTTTGGTGGGTAAGGGAAAAGATGAGTTTGATGTTTGGGCAAGTTTTTCCTTCACATGCACATCTCTTAGCTGTTGTGAGATTATTTTTCCAAATTGGCATAGAAAAGTTGTAGTACTTGTCGTTTGAGACTATATTTTTGAAAGGAGCATAGAAAAAGCATGCACCGACTTAGACACGGAGAAGAAAAACTTGAAGAAGTTGTATCAGATTAATACTATAAAGTGTATTTGTATAATAGTTGAGAGGAAAACAGTTGTATATGTGCTATTTTGTATCAGACATGTATGAATATGTACACAGGATATGGGAAAGAGGAAAGACAAGAAGGGGAAGAAATTTTTAGGTACCTCCCACATTGACATAGTACCCCCCAAACATACCCCACACACTATCCCCAGAGTTGTGAGATAAGTAGGAAAGGGTAGACATAGGTCAGCGAGGGTTTTAGCTGGTGCCCGCGCCTTCGTCAGATAGAAGCTCCAACACATACTCTCCGCGTTTGCTGTGATAGTCAATATGGTGGAGCTTGTCGGGTTTTTGTTGTAGCGTCACCGAGCTAGATATCCATTCTAGCACGTAGATGTCACAGTCGTTTGATTATGGATTTTTTTGTGGACTACTTTGGCAGAATTAAAGCTCGTGCCATTTATTCACCGTGTTCTCTAGGAACGACTAGATCAATGTTGCCACCTCAATGTAGTATTTCCTTGCTAAGCGCTCGAGGGGTGTCAACGGAGTTGATGTACACTGCACCGGATGATCTTTGTTGATGTCGGAGTTGTTGTAGAAGATTGCTGCTCGCGGGCAAGTGTACACCATTAGGAGCATCCAATGGTTGTAATGCAACATTGGAAAGAATATGATACGCGGCATGCTGCATTGTATCTCAGCCAAAACAATTGTTTTGCTCCTGATTCATTAGCTAGACAGATATCATTGAACACCATTGGGTGGGCGATGTAGGCGTGTTCAAACTTCTTCTGTAAAATCTGGATGTAGACTGACGCCACTGACAGTGCTAGACATCCTCCTACTTTTACTAAGTCTCAAAGGTCATCAACGGGGACTATGATGTTTCCTGTCTCATAGATGATTTCTGTGGGGGTAGAATCAGCTAGCCTGAGGAGAACTTCATTGACCTGCTCCTACGATAGGGTTGTGCATGCGGAGTGATTGAAGTTGCTGATTAATTCTTCAGATACAGTAGGCAAAGCGGAGCCTTCCTTGGTGAGTATTTCTCACAGAACGTCCATCAACTTGCATACCCTGTAGACGTTCGTGGCCATCTCAGCTTCTTCTCTTGGGGGGGGGTTGCTGGGTTGGGATGATTCAGTTTCTCGGTCACTCTCCAGTAGCTTCTCTGGTACGTCTGCGTCTAGGAAATAGCATTTGTCCTTGATCAGCAGCAGTGCATATGTGCTTCTGAGCTGATAGAAATTTTGGCCTTGGAGGTGCCTTATATATCCAAAGATGTGGAGCAACTCCATGGTGCATAGGACTATGAAGGTGTTGTTTCCACTTCCCACCTCTTCTTGAATGGGGAAGTCTTCGAGGGAGAAGAAGTTCCAAATGCCGTTGTGGCGTTGGACTCCTTGCTTGATGGCGCGGAGAAGACATAATGGGAAAAGCCTGAGATGCTTGTCTTCTGGGCGTATGAATATGTGTCCTGAGTGTGGGACCTCTTCAGTGTAGTAGCTGAGGGGCTGGACGTCATGGCTGCAAAGGTCTAACACACAGAGGAACCAATTTCTTCTATGCTTGTAGGGGGGCAACACCAGGTTTGGGTTGTGCTCTTCAATGTATTGTAGCATGTTGGCTACCTGGATGGAGTCATACACCCCTTTCATTAATCTTCTTGCCAAGGCCGGGGTGGAGTTGTAAACTGGCTGTCGGCCTATCCTGGTGCCTAAATTCTTGATCATAGCACCTTCCAAGACCCGGAAGAGGATCTTCCCTACTACGGATGGGGAGCAGAACATGCTTTTTAGCACTTCCCGTTGTACAGAGAAGTAACCGTCACTCTAGACAATGTCCTCTCCATCTTCCTACAACCTCAGGACCGCATTCAGAAGCTTCTGGTCTGTGATCGTCAGGTAGATGATATCCTGTCTATCGAAATCGGCCATCTCGAAGGAGGGGATCTCCGATGGCGCAGAAAACATGTATGTCGTTAAACGCCTTGCTCTAGGGGGTGCTTGTCATTGGCGGAATGTATGTCGCCCCCTTCTCCCTCATATTCATCAGAAGATCCCTCCGCTAGGCTGATGGATACACCTACATCTTCAGCTTCATCTATGGAGGGTGAGGGATCAACTATGTCGAAGTCGTGGGTGCTCTCCTGTCCTCCTAGAGCCCTGTTGGCGGTCTTATTCGTCGTTTCTTCCTCGGGCGTTGTGGAGGGTCCACTGGAAGAGGAAGAAGACGATGTTCCTAAAGAGACACCGAAGATGAGAGCTGAGAGCCAGGGCCTGGAGGCGATGGGGACCTCCTTGGTTGTCTTGAACAGGGATGGTCGTCCCTCTAGTTCAGCCTCTCTTCAATGGCGTCGAGGCATTGGAGCGCCAGCTGCATTGTGTTGTTCAATGCTTCTAGTTGGCCAGGAAGGCCAACTAGAGTTAGCAGTTGACGCTCCTGCTCGCTCAGCCTCCTATGTAAAACACTGAACTTGTGGGTTAGGGAAGCAAAAGTAGCTAAGTGGTTGCTCGTTACCTCCCATAAGTTGTCAAACTCTTGACCGAGGACCTGTCCCAGTGATGGAGGGGCTGCATTTGACTATCTTCTCGTCCTCATAACGCTCCTCACGTGGGAAGTTCGGCCCAAAAAGTTTGTGTCTTCAAGCGGGGCCGAATCCATCTGAATCGTCCACGAGGGCGTTGCTTCAGGGCGGGGCATCGACTCCTTCGTGGCTGCCTCTGCCTCGTCAACTTGTGGTGGTGGAGAAGGGCACGGGGAAGGCGGTTGTTGTTCCACCATATGACTATCAGTGATCTCCTCTACAACAACCATTAGTGATGTTGGTGGCACCATCGGTGTGGACTGCATAGCTCTGAGCTCTGCCTTGAGGAGCTCTGCGAATGCGTCATTGCTGGCGTCTGGCTATACCACTTCTTCTTCCATCGAAGGCGTAGTTGAAGCTTCAGGAGCTGCGGTCGTCTCTTCTGCGGAAGCTTCCCCCGGGGCTATCATTGTCGTTTCAGCCCCGGTTCTATCGACGACCTCCATGATTGCCATTACTTATTCTATAGCCGCGGCGATTGTTGTTGTGGTGGTCACGGCTGGTGTAGGAGTAGAAACTGTGGTTTTAGCAGCAGCTACTTCCAGTTGTGTGGTGGCGGTGGACGACTCGACTCTTGCGGCTTCTGCCCCTTGTTGGAAGCTCATGCTGGCAGCGCAAGCAACCTTTGCCATTTGGTTTGGCAGAACCTCGATCTTCACGGGTGTGAAGACCAGCTTCTCTGCATTGTAGTTGGTGCAGATCGAGAGGGACAGGAGGGTAGTGGTTCTTGCACATATGTAGAAGTCGCGACGACCCTCCTTTTTTATTATGTTGGCTCATTGCAAGAACTTCATATCTATCCTGCCGTCACCTTGCATCCTTGACAGGCTGTGCGGCTCCCTTGGGTATCCAAACCCGGCCGCGATCAGGTTCACGATGCCTCCCATGCAATACTCCTTGGTGGCATCCTTTATTGGGTGGAGCCGACTCAGTAGGAAGTTCCCCAAGTTGATCACCTTTCCCTCCATCACATACCACATGAGATGGAGTTCTTTGATGTAGAGGTTGCTCGTTTCGTATTTGCTGAACATGAGGCACACTACTATCTTGTGGACGATCCTCCAGAAGTAGGAGTGGATGGCCGCCACCTTGCTCCCTGGCTTGAACGACGATTCGCCGGTTAGCTTCCTTCAGAGGTTGACTGGGTTGAAGTCCTCGCCTTCGGTGATCCTTGCACCATTGTTCAACATCTCCTTCTCGACTTCAGTGGAGGAGAAGATCTCATTGAGCAGCTTCTCTGAGACATCATGCTCAACATTGTACAGCCGCCCCTGCAGCCTATCTGCCCTGCAAAATCTCTCGACTTCTTCTGGTTTGTTTGGCACCCAGTAGAGGGAAGATATGAACTCCTTGGTGAGTTCAGTGTATGAGCTGGTGTAGCTGAAGCATATGTTCCTTAGCCCGACAGCTCCTAAGACATTGTCAAGCCTGTTGAAGATGTCGAGCTATTGGAAAGAAGGATGGTGGCAGAATCGGGTTGGCCGGTAGATTTTGGCCGCCATCTCTGTGTACCACTACTGATGCTCCGCATCTCGGGGCACGAACTGGCCTGGAGAGTAGGCCAGGGGTTCTGCCACTATTGACGGGGCTGCCACTGCTTCTTTCCTAGGCTGCTTCTCGGCCTCAGATGGCCCCAGTGTATCAGGGTTTGGGCGCTTCTGCCCGGCTGTAGCTACTTCAGATGTGGCCTTGGGATTGATCCTCCGACCTTGCTCGTCGACCTGGACCACTGTCTGCTTGGTGCGAGCCATGTCTATAATGTTTGAATAAAAGTGGGGTAAGTTATAAGATTTTTTACTGATTCACCTTACCTAGTATAGGGCGGTAGACCAAGAAAGTCATGTCGCCCGACACCAGATAGGCGACGCTTGAAAAACTGATACACGTTAAATTCTAAAGGAGTCTCGATTCAAGAATACCTGATACCAGCAAGTCGGTATCGGGTGGAGGTAAATGCATCTTGTTGTTCGATAGGGATCTGCCCAGTAGTGCGGTCGATATCGGGTTGCGTTAGTAAAACAAGGCTTGCCCGATATGGGTGCCCGACATGGGCACCGCATGATACTCATATCACCTGGCAAAGAGTCAAAGGTCGATATGATATCAAAGCAGTTGATTACACGCAAGCCTATCGCACGATGAACTCAGAATAGAGCCCCCCCCGATACGAGTCTCGCCTGACATGAGGTGTCGCGCGATATGAGGTGTCGCCCGATATGAGTTAGAGCCACGTCGTGAAACAAAACTGGGCAATGAGTCCTTCCAGATACACATGTGTCATTCGGGAGTGTGCAACAAGCATGTTGTGCGATGCAGTCAAAGTATCCATGAAAAATAAACTCAAAAGGCGAAACCCGGTGTAAAGCAAGTTGGTTTCCCGATACTCACATTGTGTAAAAAGGGTATCACGCGACACACGTCTCGCCCGACATGAGGTGTTGCGTGATACGAGGAGCTACATGATAGGGTTAGCCGATACGTCACGCGATACGATCGATTGATTACTCGATAAGGTGTATCGTGTTATACCTATATCAGGTGAGGTTGCTGGCGTGTGACACTGGTATCACGAAGAGATTGGCCGACACAAGAGCTGAAGTAAAGGCAGGATGCACGATATGGGAGTAGGTGAAAAGTAAATGCAGGTGCCCGACACGGTTAAACTTGAGTTACTATATATAGTCATGGCGAGGAGAGGTAAATCGGGAAAAACATGGGCACGTGTTGCGCGAGGAGGCTAATCATTTCATGTCGGGGGCGATTTGGCTTCCTAAGAAAGCTTCTCGCCGCGAGACACGCATGTCGTGAAGGATTGGTGTGTCACGCGATACCTCTGCCCGATACGACCAAGCACTTGTCGCGCCACACATGGTGCGCTGGTCGATACAATGGCGGGCGATAGAGAAGCCCGACACGGCACAACACGTGATACTCACAGCTTTCCCGACACATAATTCAAGGGGCTGGCGATGTCGCCCGATAGAGGTGAAGGTATTCCAGTTAGTAATCACATGTCGCACAAGGTGAGAAGGAAGGGAACAAGTTGGAACATGCCCGATAGGGTTCTCAAAAGAGTAAAAACAAAAAGCAAAATAAGGGTAGAAAAATAAAATCATAGAGTGTTGATGGGTAAAACATCATTGGCATGAAAGAAGGCTTTCAGCCTCAAATAGTAATACTCATCAAAACTTATAAAAACTAAGTCGGTGGACCATAAAACGAGGGAGTTTGTGCAAGTGGCGCATGCAATGACTCAAGCCTTATTACAATGATAATGTTTGTAATGTTTTTCTATAGGAAGGGAAATAACATCCTATGCTAGAAAAATAAAACTTAGGCTGCCTCCCAAAGAGTTTTGTAGTTTCCGTCGTCAGCTCGACAACATCAAATACTTTTACTCCGCTCCAGTGGTTGTTGTTCCAGCTACTTGCAGGGCCATTTCTGATCTTCTAACAAAAGCTTCGTCTTCATAAAACCTTTTTACTCTATGTCTGTTCACTGGAAAGACTTTTTCCGGATCATCCTTATCATAGAGCTCCATCATCCCAGATGGGTAAATCTTTGCAACGTTGAAAGGTCCAGACCATCTATTCTGCAGCTTCCCTAAAAATAGACGGATAGAAATTTTAAATAGCAAAATTTCATCACCTTCATTGACGTCCTTTTTCCTCAGATGTGAATCATGCCAGATCTTGGTCCTCAACTTGTAGATCCTAGCATTTTCATAGGCGTGGAGTCTTATCTCCTCAAGCTCTTGTAGTTGAAGAAACCTTTTCTTTCCAGCCAGCGTCTGGTCCATATTGAATTGCTTGATTGCCCAGAATGCTTTATGCTCCAATTCAAAAGGAAGATGGCAGGCTTTTCCATATATTAGACAGTAAGGTGTGGTGCCCAATGGTGTCTTAAAAGTAGTCATGTATGCCCAGAGAGCATCATCTAACTTAGCCGACCAGTCCTTGCGGGACTTGCCAACTGTCTTCTCGAAGATCTGCTTGATCTATCGATTGGAGACTTCCACCTGACCGGACGTTTGTGGATGATATGGCGTCACAACATTGTGGCGAATGTCGTACTTACAGAGGAGCGACTCAAAATGTCTTTCATCAAAGTGAGAGCTTCCATCACTAATGACGGTCCTCGGAACTCCAAACCTTGGAAAGATAATCTTGGTGAAGAGTTTGATAACTGCCTTAGCATCGCACGTAGAGGCGGGCACTGCTTCAACCCACTTAGAGACATAGTCGAACGCGACAAGAATATATTTGAAACTTTAGGACGAGGGAAATGGTCCCATATAATCAATACCCCACACATCAAAAAATTAAATTTCAATCCAATCCAATAGCGGCATCTCATTGTGACGGGAAATGTTCCCAGTTCACTGGCATTCATTGCAAGACCTTACAAATGTATGAGCATCTCTGACAAGGTTGGATAGTAGAAACTAGATTGTAGCACCTTGGTAGTTGTCCTCTCACCTCCCAGATGTCCTATGTATGGAGAGGAGTGAAATTCGAACAAAAATTTTGAAACTTCCTCTTCTGGTATGCATCTTCTATATAACCCATCAGTACAATGCCTGAACAACAAGGGATCATCCCAAAAATAGTTCTTTAAATTAGAGAAGAACTTCTTCTTCTGGTTATAAGACATATCTAGGGGAAGCTTCTTACAGGCCAGGTAGTTGCAGAAATCTGCATACCATGGCCCCTCAGTGTTACGACCCGTGTTGAGCTTATCCTGTAAGTATGATGTTAAGCATGTGTTTTAGCTGCTTTGCTAAGCTGTAAGCTTGTTTTTGTTAATAATGCTTATTATGGATATGATATGTGCTTAGTGTGAATCCTAGCTCTTAAAACGTGTAGGATCTTACGCTTGAAGCGTTGCCAGAGAAATCGTTCGAATCCGTCCTTTGAGTCAAAAGTTGCATGTTTTTGGGCTTGTAGGGACCCGTTTGTAGTTTTTGGAAGTTTTTGGACTTTGCTTTTTGGCCCCTAGGTTTTTCTTCCTTATCTCTTTCTTTCCCTTATCTCGTTTCATTCTCCTGAAATGAAAGAACGCAGAGCGTTATTTTCCTTCCTCCTTCACGTGAGAGAGAGAGAGAGAGGGAGCTGAGAAGGGAAGAACGTCTTGGAGCCAAGGTTTTGCTCCGGCCAGCAGCTACGAATCATCTTCTTCCCTCTTTCCATCTTCTTCTCCATCAATTCGATCCGGCTAGAAGCAGGAGCTGCATTTGCAAGGTGGTGGTCTGGAGATTAGGGTGCAAAGAGAAGCCCTAGCTCGTCCTTCCTCCCCCTCCAGCTAGTTCTTGGTGATGTGCACCTGTTGCAAGTGATTTGCAACGCAAATCGAGGGTTTTGCCCGTCGATTCGAGTGAAATCAACATCTGTAGGTCCGTTTTTATTTTCTGTTTGTGCGCGGTTCGGCCGAGTTCGTGTTTTGGTCGGCCGAGTTCCTTGTTTAGGATTTCAAACAGCGTTTTGGTCGGCCGAGTTTGGTCTTGAATCGGCCGAGATTCTTTTGTAGGTAAATGAGCTGTGTTTCGATCGGCCGAGTTTCCCAGTGGATTGGCCGAGTTTCCTGCTGATCGGCCGAAGTTGGTCGGCCGAGTTTCAAAAAATTGTGAAGTGATCGGCCGAGTTCCAGAGTGATCGACCGAGCTTCAAGTTGTGAGTGGCAGTTCATTCAGAAATCATTATTTAACTCAATTTAAACGCTTAATTGCTTCTGTATCAGTTGGTATAACTCCTAAACAGTGTCGTACATACAATAGAGTATGATAGATTCATTGGAACTTGAAATATGTGATATGATTAATGAAAATGATAAAATTTCCTGTATTATAGTTGCAATGTATTTGCTGAATTAAAAATGGATGTTTAGCATGGAAACTGGATAAATGATCCTGGATCATGTTTAAGAATGATAAATGATATATATGTGAATCAAGTGATGTTTAGAATGTGTATAAGTATGAAATGTGATTTTCCTGTTTAAAAGATTATATGTTAATCAGTTCATAGACTTAGGTGCCCTAACACCGTAGAACCCCTTTAGATAGATTTGCTTCTTAGGGGTGAAACTCGTGTTGCAACAATAACTGTGCGGAGTCACGGTGGCACGAGGAAAGAGAGCCAGTGTTGCAACAACAACCGTGCGGAGTCATGGTGGCACTGGGGGAAATTATGGGTTATTGCAACAAGAACTGTGCGGAGTCATGGTGGTAACCCAGTGAGACTCTCCGCATGTGTGCTCAGGTTAGTGAGGAGGAGTCTAGAGCACTCAGAGTAGTGCTTTGAGGCCGGTGAGCCTGTGGGTCCTGTGGCAGAACAGGGCTGGCGTCAGACTTAGCATTTCCCGGGTGTGTCGCTAAGTCTTGTACGGTGGGATCGTAGTTCGCTACGGATCTTCATATGCAGAGTACACTGCATATGATTAGGGCATAATAATAATATAAATATGTAATCATATAGGATCACAGTAAATTAATGTGTTAAAGAGATCTGAACTTTTGTGCCAATTCTTTATATCTGTTATTTGTTTAAATTATCTGTTGTTGCATAGAATTGTGATTATATTCTACAAATCTATTATGTCATTAGATCTGCCCTGCTTGTACTGCACTTATGTTTATTTCAATTTCATAAACCTGATGAGTTGTTTAGTGATAGCTAAATGAAAGGCTATTCACTGAGCGAGTAGGCTCATACCTCTACTCAAAACATTTTCAGGTCAGCATCAGCAACAGGAATCGGAAGGATCGTTTCATCCTAACACCTAATCTATAGAAGGTGGTAGTTAGTCTAGTTAGAGGTCTCTTAGTCCTTTCCCCTCGATCTTTGGGACATGGTGTGGGGGTGAGAGAGAAGGATATAAAGATGTAAATTAACTGTAATGCTTTATTTTATGTTGAGAAATGTAATATGCTGTAGACTTTCTTATGTGGCTAGTCAGTTTAATAAAAATGCTTCCGCAGTTGGTTTAGTCTCATTTTACAGCATAAATCAGATTATCTTTTTAATGTCTTTAAAATGTTTTTAAAAAAAAGTTATGAATGGTTTGGTTGTGTGTAATCCCTCCGTCGCGCCCTAATCTCGTGATTTTTAGGTTAATGTGAGATCGGGTGTGACATCTTTTGGTATCAGAGCATAGGTTGAGTATATGAATACTCTAAGTCCATGTCAGGGGACGATAAGAGACCAATAGGATTAAGGTTTAGGTGTCTTTCTTCTATCTGTAGTTTTCTAACAGGAAATATTCTGTTATATCATTGCAGATGGCAGGAAGAGGTTATGATCATGATGACCAAGCCGAGAGTCATGTGGGCCCTGATCCTCTGTACTTGGGTCCAGGTGGTGGTGACCATGTGGATGAAGCATCTCGTATGTATAAGATGTTTCTGGAGACCAGGGAGAAGTACAAAGCTGATAGGCGAGCTTCTACTTCTACCAGTAGTAAGGATCTGATGCGATCTTATGAGCTTGTAAAGAAGCTTGGTGGTATAGAATTCTGTGGTACTACAGATCCTGCGGAGGCAGATGAGTGGTGGAGACAGATAGAGAAGGTCTTTCGCTTGATGGAGCTTCCGGAAGAGAAAAAGATTAATCACGCAGTTTATCTTTTGACAGGCGATGCAGAGCTATGGTGGCATAGTGTGGAGGAAAAGAGGAGAGGTACAGAGCTTTCTTGGCAGGATTTCTCTGAAGAGTTTCATCTTAAGTTTTATCCACCTACCTTCCTTAATGAGAAAATCAGGCAGTTACAGAACATTAAGTAGGGGAACATGACAGTTACTGAGTATGAAGCGCTTTTCACCCGGTTAGCGAACTTCTGTCCGCAGCTTGTTCCTGACAACTTAGAAAGATGCAGAAGGTTTCAAGAAGGGCTGAGGCCAGAGATTCGGCATACCGTTTCTGCTACTAGTAGGAGGAACAGAGAGAACTTTGGTGAGTTTGTTGAGGCTGCTAGACAGGTTGAGGAATCTGTGAATGCTGACAAGGTACCTGAGTCTAAGAAGAGATCTGCAGATTTCAGCAGAGGACAGTCCAGTAGTGGATATAGAGGTGGAGGTAGAGGTTTCTTTTCTAAATTCGGGTGTGGCTTTAGTTGTTTCGGCAGACAAAGATCTGAGGATGTTACTTCTTTTAGAGGCAGAGGGAGATACAACCCAGAGAGATGGGGCAGTACCTCTAGTGGATAGTCTTCTGGATCGTCAATGTCAGTCATAGGTCCCCAGGGACAAGAGATACCTTTATGTAACAAATGTGGAAGATCACATACTGGACAGTGTTGGGGTCCAAGTTGTTATGTCTGTGGACAAATAGGACACTTCGAAAGGGAATGTCCTCAGCTTCAACAAGCAGCATCACAAGCTTTCCAGCCTCAGTACCATGATGTTCCAAGTTCTTCTGTGGCTTCTGGTTCCAGAGGTGGTGGAGTGCCCAGTGGCAGAAGTGGTCAGAGAGGACAGCGTGGCAGAGGGAGAGCTTCAGCACGTTTCTTCTCTTTGACACCTCAGGAAGGTATAATCTCTTCACAAGTCGTTACAGGAGAAATGCTTTTGTTTAATAGTATACCAGTTTCAGTTTTGATAGATCCGGGTGCTACTCACTCTTTCGTACGACGTTCTTTAGTTGGTGAACTTAATTTGTTAACTCAAGAGTTGGTAGATGAGTTAGTGTTGAGGGTTCCACTGGGTGGACCAACAGTTTTATCTGAGTTCTGTCCCGGATGTTTGTTATCTTTTGGAGGTTACACCTTTGCTGCTAATCTCATACCCTTGAATGTCAATACTTTTCAAGTCATCTTGGGTATGGATTGTCTTGAGACATATCGAGTGCAACTCAATTGTTGGAAGAAGGAAGCTACCTTTCAACTAGGTGAATTTTCTTGTGCCTTTACTGGAGATAGGAAAGTTCTGCCTACGTGCATAGTATCAGCTGCTGTAGCTGATAAGATGTTACAGAAAGGATGTGAAGCGTTCCTTGCTCATGTGGTTGACACCAGAGCAGAGAAGAGCACCGCCAGTGTTTATGATGTGCCCGTGGTTCGTGAATTTTCTGATGTTTTTCCAGAAGATTTGCCAGGCTTACCTCCTGTCAGAGACCTGGATTTTGAGATTCATGTATATCCAGATAGTCATCCAGTAGCACTTCCAGCCTATAGAATGGCACCTGCAGAGTTGAAGGAACTCAAGGTGCAGCTGCAGGAATTGCTGGATAAGGGTTTCATCAGACCCAGTTCTTCGCCGTGGGGTGCTCCAGTGCTGTTTGTTAAAAAGAAGGATGGTTCTATGCGTCTCTGTATAGATTATAGGAAACTGAACAAGATCACTATTAAGAACAAGTATCCTTTGCCGAGAATAGACGATCTATTTGATCAGTTGTGTGGAGCAACCATTTTCTCTAAAATAGATTTGAGATCTGGATACCATCAGCTTAGAGTAAAGGCTTCTGATATTTCCAAAACAGCTTTCAGAACCAGGTATGGGCATTATGAGTTTTTGGTCATGTCGTTTGGGCTGACCAATGCCCCAGAAGCCTTTTTGGATATGATGAATCGGATTTTCAAACCGTTTCTAGATCAGTTTATTGTAGTCTTTATAGATGATATCCTGATCTATTCTAGAGATGATGTACAGCATGAGAAACACCTGAGAGTAGTGTTGCAGTTGTTGAGGCAATACCAACTGTATGCTAAGTTTAGCAAGTGTGAGTTTTGGTTGGCTGAGGTAGCATTTCTTGGACATGTTATCTCGAGAGATGGAGTTAGCGTTGATCCTAAGAAAGTTGATTCTGTGCTTCAGTGGGAACAGCCTAAGACTCCTACTGAGATCAGAAGTTTCTTGGGTTTAGCAGGCTATTACAAAAGGTTTATACCGAACTTCAGTGTGTTAGCATCACCTTTGACACGCCTGACAAGGAAGAATGCACCGTTTTTTTGGTCTGATAACTGCGAGAAGAGTTTTCAGATTTTGAAAAAGAAGTTGACCACAGTGCCAGTGTTAGTGTTGCCTGAGGCAGATAAAGGTTATACAGTGTTCTGCGACGCTTCCAGGAGAGGTTTGGGCTGTGTGCTGATGCAGGAGGGCAAAGTTGTGGCTTATGCATCTAGACAGCTTAAGAAGAACGAAGAGAACTACCCTACTCATGATCTCGAGTTAGCTGTTATAGTTCATGCTCTTAAGACATGGCGTCACTACCTGTATGGTGAGACATGTCAGGTGTTTACGGACCATAAGAGCCTGAAGTATATCTTCACTCAAAAAAGATTTGAATCTGAGACAGCGTAGATGGCTTGAGCTGATCAAGGATTATGATGTGACAATCGATTACCAACCTGGAAAAGCAAATGCTGTAGCTGATGCCTTGAGTAGAAAGTCAAGTTCAACTGCAGATGCATTCTCTATGGCATGTTTCAAGAGAGACTTTCTTGTAGATATGCGAAAGTTGAACTTAGACTTGAATGTGACTGGACAGAGTGGGTTGATTGCTCAGATGCTGGTCAAACCTACTTTCTACGATCAGATTAAGGAGTTACAACAGAATGATGACGAGTTGTGGCAGGTTATGCAGGATATGTCGGAAGGTAAAAGAACAGAATTCCAGTTTTCTGACGATGGTGTGTTGTATCTTCATGACAGATTGTGTGTACCTGGGAACAGTGAGCTGAAAGAGCAGATTCTTGAAGAAGCGCATGCTTCTATGTATGCTATGCATCCAGGTAACACAAAGATGTACAGGAACCTCAAAGAGCTGTACTGGTGGTCTGGTATGAAGAAGGATGTGGCTGAATACGTGGCTAGATGTGGAGTGTGTCAGCAGGTTAAAGTTGAGCATCAGAAACCTGCTGGTACCTTGCAGTCGCTTCCTATACCAGAATGGAAATGGGAACACATCACGATGGACTTTGTGGTAGGGTTACCCAAGACGCCTAGGGGTTCGGACTCGATATGGGTGATTGTGGATAGACTAACTAAGTCTTCTCACTTTCTTCCTGTCAAGTCAACCTTTGACGTTCCAAAGCTGGCTAAAGTTTATGTGGATGAGGTAATAAGATTACATGGGATTCCAGTTTCCATTATTTCTGATAGAGATCCAAAATTTACATCTAGATTCTGGAATCAGTTACATCGTGCGTTGGGCACAAGGCTGAAGTTCAGTACAGCATTTCACCCACAGACAGATGGTCAATCTGAGAGGACCATTCAGACTCTTGAAGACATGCTGAGAGCATGCGTTCTGCAGTTCAAAGGTAACTGGGAAGAACACTTAAGCCTGATGGAGTTTGCATATAACAACAGCTACCATTCTAGTCTTGGAATGGCCCCATATGAAGCTCTATATGGCAGGAAGTGTAGATCACCAGTTTGTTGGTATGAGATTGGTGAGAAAGAAATTCTTGGACCCGAGATAGTTGACATAACTACAGAAAAGATATCTGTGATCAGGGATCAGTTAAAAGCTGCTCAGGACAGACAGAAAAGTTACGCAGAGAGACGACGTCGACCTCTTGAGTTTGAGGTTGGTGACGAGGTTTATCTGAAGGTTTCACCATGGAAGGGAGTGCTAAGGTTTGGCAAGAGGGGAAAGTTGACCCCTAGGTATATGGGTCCATATCCTATTGTAGAAAGGATTGGACCTGTAGCTTAGAGGTTGGGTTTGCCGTCTGAGTTGGCAAATCTTCATGATGTGTTTCATGTGTCTATGTTGAAAAAGTGTCATCCCGGTACAGAAAAGATTTTAGATCCAGATTTGGCACAGCTTAAGACAGATGTGTCCTACGTGGAAGGACCAGTGCAGATAGTCGATCACCGGATTAAGAAGCTTAAGAACTGTGAGATTCTTTTGGTAAAGGTTCTGTGGAGGAACCATAATCTTGAAGAAGCTACGTGGGAGCTTGAGTCTGAGATGCGTAGCAAGTTTCCTTTTCTCTTTTAGGAATTTTGGGACGAAATTCTTATAAGGGAGGGAGATTGTTATGACCCGCGTTGAGCTTATCCTGTAAGTATGCTGTTAAGCATGTGTTTTAGCTGCTTTGCTAAGCTGTAAGCTTGTTTTTGTTAATAATGCTTATTATGGATATGATATGTGCTTAGTGTGAATCCTAGCCCTTAAAACGTGTAGGATCTTACGCTTGAAGCGTTGCCAGAGAAATCGTTCGAATCCGACCTTCGAGTCAAAAGTTGCATGTTTTTGGGCTTGTAGGGACCCGTTTGTAGTTTTTGGAAGTTTTTGGACTTTGCGTTTTGGCCCCTAGGTTTTTCTTCCTTATCTCTTTCTTTCCCTTATCTCGTTTCATTCTCCTAAAACGAAAGAACGCAGAGCGTTCTTTTCCTTCCTCCTTCACGTGAGAGAGAGAGAGAGAGGGAGCTGAGAAGGGAAGAACGTCTTGGAGCCAAGGTTTTGCTCCGGCCAGCAGCTACGAATCATCTTCTTCCCTCTTTCCATCTTCTTCTCCATCAATTCGATCCGGCTAGAAGCAGGAGCTGCGTTTGCAAGGTGGTGGTCTGGAGATTAGGGTGCAAAGAGCAGCCCTAGCTCGTCCTTCCTCCCCCTCCAACTAGTTCTTGGTGATGTGCACCTGTTGCAAGTGATTTGCAACGCAAATCGAGGGTTTTGCCCATCGATTCGAGTGAAATCGACATCTGCAGGTCTATTTTTATTTTCTGTCTGTGCGCGGTTCGGTCGAGTTCGTGTTTTGGTAGGCCGAGTTCCTTGTTTAGGATTTCAAACAACGTTTTGGTCGGCCGAGTTTGGTCTTGAATCGGCCGAGTTTCTTTTGTAGGTAAATGAGCTGTGTTTCGATCGGCCGAGTTTCCCAGTGGATCGGCCGAGTTTCCTGCTGATCGGCCGAAGTTGGTCGGCCGAGTTTCAGAAAATTGTGAAGTGATCGGCCGAGTTTCAAGTTGTGAGTGGCAGTTCATTCAGAAATCATTATTTAACTCAATTTAAACGTTTAATTGCTTCTGTATCAGTTGGTATAACTCCTAAACAGTGTAGTACATACAATAGAGTATGATAGATTCATTGGAACTTGAAATATGTGATATGATTAATGAAAATGATAAAATTTCCTGTATTATAGTTGCAATGTATTTGCTGAATTAAAAATGGATGTTTAGCATGGAAACTGGATAAATGATCCTGGATCATGTTTAAGAATGATAAATGATATATATGCGAATCAAGTGATGTTCAGAATGTGTATAAGTATGAAATGTGATTTTCCTGTTTAAAAGATTATATGTTAATCAGTTCATAGACTTAGGTGCCCTAACACCGTAGAACCCCTTTAGATAGATCTGCTTCTTAGGGGTGAAACTCGTGTTGCAACAATAACTGTGCGGAGTCACTGTGGCACGAGGAAAGAGAGCCAGTGTTGCAACAAGAACCGTGCGGAGTCATGGTGGCACTGGGGGGAATTATGGGTTATTGCAACAAGAACCGTGCGGAGTCATGGTGGTAACCCAGTGAGACTCTCCGCCTGTGTGCTCAGGTTAGTGAGGAGGAGTCTAGAGCACTCAGAGTAGTGCTTTGAGGCCGGTGAGCCTGTGGGTCCTGTGGCAGAACAGGGCTGGCGTCAGACTTAGCATTTCCCGGGTGTGTCGCTAAGTCTTGTACGGTGGGATCGTAGTTCGCTACGGATCTTCATATGCAGAGTACACTGCATATGATTAGGGCATAATAATAATATAAATATGTAATCATATAGGATCACAGTAAATTAATGTGTTAAAGAGATCCGAACTTTTGTGCCAATTCTTTATATCTGTTATTTGTTTAAATTATCTGTTGTTGCATAGAATTGTGATTATATTCTACAAATCTGTTATGTCATTAGATCTGCCCTGCTTGTACTGCACTTATGTTTATTTCAATTTCATAAACCTGATGAGTTGTTTAGTGATAGCTAAATGAAAGGCTATTCACTGAGCGAGTAGGCTCATACCTCTACTCAAAACATTTTCAGGTCAGCATCAGCAACAGGAATCGGAAGGATCGTTTCATCCTAACGCCTAATCTATAGAAGGTGGTAGTTAGTCTAGTTAGAGGTCTCTTAGTCCTTTCCCCTCAATCTTTGGGACATGGTGTGGGGGTGAGAGAGAAGGATATAAAGATGTAAATTAACTGTAATGCTTTATTTTATGTTGAGAAATGTAATATGCTGTAGACTTTCTTATGTGGCTAGTCAGTTTAATAAAAATGCTTCCGCAGTTGGTTTAGTCTCATTTTACAGCATAAATCAGATTATCTTTTTAATGTCTTTAAAATGTTTTTTTTTTTAAAGTTATGAATGGTTTGGTAGTGTGTAATCCCTCCGTCGCGCCCTAATCTCGTGATTTTGAGGTTAATGTGAGATCGGGCGTGACACTCAGGGTTGGCTGACTGGGCTAAGTAAATGGATTCGTTGGGGTAGCTTTCATTGATGGGCAGCAGGTGATCATCTTGCACCCGAATCCTAGAGAGATGGTCTGCAACCACATTCTTTGAGCCTTTCTTGTCTTTGATCTCATGGTCAAACTCTTGTAACAATAGTGCCCAACGTAGCAGTCTGGGCTTTGCATCCTTCTTCTGCATTAGATATTTAATAGCCCAGTGGTCGGTGTGAACAACCACCTTTGAACCCATGAGGTAAGACCTGAACTTGTCGAAGGCGTACACAATAGCTAGCATTTCTTTTTCTGTAATCATGTAATTCTGCTGAGCCTCATCAAGGGTCTTGCTCGCATAGAAGATAACATGATGCTTCTTATCTCTCTTTTGGTTGAGTATGGCCCCTATAGCAAAATCACTGGCGTCACACATAAGTTCAAACAGAAGACTCCAATCAGGGGACTGGAGAATTGGTGTAGATATTAAAGCACCCTTCAGAGTTGAGAATGCCTTCATACACTTCTCCGTGAAGTCGAACTTCACATCTTTTACCAGAAGGTTAGAGAGAGGCTTGGCTATCTTTGAAAAATCCTTTATAAACCATCGGTAGTAGCCCGCATGACCTAGAAAACTACGAACACCTATAACTGAAGTAGGCGGTGGGGGCTTAGCTATCGCCTCAACCTTGGATGGATCGACTTCAATACCTTTACTTGAAACCTTGTATCCAAGAACAATCCCCTCTTGTACCATAAAATGGCATTTTTCCCAGTTGATGGTGAGGCTATGTTCTTCACATCTTCTCATTATGAGGGACAGATTGTTCAAACAGTCATCAAATGAGTTGCCGTACACGCTGAAATCATCCATGAACACTTCCATCTTGTCTTCGAGCAGATCTACAAAAATGGCATTCATACACCTCTGGAAGGTAGCAGGTGCATTATAGAGCCTAAAGGGCATTCTTCTAAAGACAAAAGTTTCATAGATTCAAGTGAAAGTCGTCTTCTCCTGGTCATTAGGGTGGATGGGGATCTGGTAGAAACCTGGGTACCTATCTAGCTAGCAGAAGTAGGAATGATGGGGCAGGCGTTCCAACATCTGATCGATGAAAGGAAGGGGTAAATGGTCCTTGCAGATGGCGGTGTTAAGTTTCTGATAATCTATACACATCCGCCATCTATTGACCATCTTGGTGGCCACCTCGACCCCATCATCTCCCTTGACCAAGGTCATCCCTCCCTTCTTGGGAACTAATTGGATTGGACTCACCCACATGCTATCACTGATAGCATAGATAATTCCAGCGTCTCGAAGCTTAACTACTTCTTTGCTAACGACTTCTCGAAACTTTTCATTCATATTTCTTTGCAGCTGGGCATACGGCCTAAAGTCCTCCCCCAGATGGATCTGGTGAATGCACACCAAAAGGCTTATGCCTCTCAAGTCCCTGATTGAGTAGCCCGGGGCTTTCCTCTGTAGCCTTAGCTCTTTGAGTAGTTGGCCTTTCTGGCAATCAGTCAACTCTGAGTTGATGATTACCGGGTGCATCTTCTCTTGATCCAGAAAATGATACTCAAGGCCTTTTGGCAAGACTTTTAGCTCTGGTGGATTTCCTTTTTCTGTTCTTCAGCAGGGGCTTCTCGGAGAGCGGCATATCTAACTGTATCAATAGGATTTTCATCCTCAGTCATTTCTTCAACATCCAGATAGGCCAACAATTCCCTGACCTCATGATCATCGATCTCTCGTAACTCGCTAGTTAAGGCGTACATCAAAGGATCTACCACGGCCTTCTCTTCATGTACTTCGTCGCATAACTGCTGATAGATCTCAACAAAGTAGAAGGATTCAAAGAATGAGGGGGCCCTCATACAATCACTGATGTTGAAATCGATGTAGTCTCTTCCAAAATGGATCGTAATCATTCCTGCCTTGATATCGATAAGAGCTCGGCCGGTGGCAAGGAAGGGTCGCCTGAAAATGATAGGGCAACTCAGATCTTCTATGGTGTCGATCAAAACAATATCACAAGGGATAAAGAAACATCCCACTCAGATGGAGACATCTTCAATGACACCAACTGGCCGGTGAAGGTATGGTCAGCTAGTTGTATCCTCATGTTGGTGCTTACCATAATGGTGAGCCCCACTCTCTTGGAAAGGGACAGAGGCATCAGACTGATGCTGGCCCCTAGGTCTGCTAGACCTTTCCGAGTCACATTATCTCCAACTTGAAAGGGGATTACGAAGGCCCCTGGATCCTTCTTCGTCAAAGGCGTATTAGTTTTGACAAAATAACTAGACATCTTGGCGAGCTTCACAGTCTCTACATCTTCTTCTTTCCTTTTTCTTATTATCAGGTCCTTTAGGAACTTGGCATAAGTGGGCATATCTTCAATGGCATCTAGGAACGAGAAGTCCATATGCAACTTCTTTATAGCGGCAAGACACTTTTCATACCTCTTCTTCAGCTGGGCTTTTACTATCTTATGTGGGAATGGTACACAGGGTGCGTACTTATTTGGACGCTCTTCAGAAGAGACGTCGTTAACCTTGTCTTTGACTACTTTCTTTGACTTCGGCGGAACTTCTTCCTCAACAACCTCTGTGCTAACTCCTTCAGCGGGTGCTGTTGTTGACGTTATTGTCTTCTAAACGACTGGTGATACTATCATTCCTGACCTTAGAATGACCATTTTTTCCATCTCATGTCCTCGTGGGTTGGCTTCAGTATTAGAGGGGAAACACCCCACCTGATGGTTGATGGATTGTGTGAGGCTTGCCAGCTGCTGATCAATCTGTTTGTTATGCTGCTAGAGCTCCCCTATCTGGGTAGAAAAACCACCCATCTATTGTTGCATTAGTTTGAGCAGAGTCGTGCTATCCAGTGAGCTCTTGTGCATCTTTTCATTGATGTCATTCTGTATCTTGGCAAAGGACATAAATTCCATCGTCAAAGACTGTCATGGCGGCTGGTTTTGTTGGAAGGACCTCTGCTGTTGGAACCCTATCTAGCGTTGCTGATTTGATGGTCCTCTAGAAGGTTTTCCACTCACCAGCTGGTGGGAGTTCTCAGCAGCACTGGTGTTCCCATAAGAGAAACCAAGATGGTCGGGCCGTCGGTATTGGACATAACTCACATTCTCTGTAAAGTCCCCTTCGAAATCTTCTTGGGGTGAGGTGTGAGGGCAGAAATTTGACATGTGGTTGGGCTCTCCATAGGTGATACAACTCTTCACGACCTCCTGTCGAACCTTCCCTTTGTAACCTTGCTCCTTGAGGGACTGGACATCTGTCATCATCTTGTCAAGCTTGGCTGTGAGGGCCTCCATAGCCTTAGATTCACCTGGAGTAGCGTGACTTAGTGACTCTCAGTCGCATTCTCCGTCTTGTTGGTTCATAGCCATGTTTTCAATAATCTCCCTGGCTCTTTGGGAACTAAGTCCCAAGAAATCACTGCCAGCGGAAGCATTCAAGGACTTCCTCTCAGCGGGGCACACCCCATTGTAAAACATGGTGACGAGCTTTGGTTCCGAAAAACCATGATGCGGGCATTCACGTTGGTAGCTCTGGAATCTTTCCCAAGTCTTGTGAAGATTCTCCGAGGGCTTCTGGGAATACCTCATGATCTTGTTTTGACATTTGATGGTCCTCTTGATGGGGAAGAACTTGGCGATAAAAGCATTGGCAAGGTGCTCCCAATCAGGGAGGCTCCCATCCTGTAAGCTAGTGTACCATTCTAGTATCTTGTCCCTTAGCGAGAACGGGAAGCACTGGATGTAGATATTCATCAGTGGAACTTTGTTAATATTAAAAGTGTTACACGTCCTGTTGAATGTCATTAGATGATTATACGGGTTCTCCTCAGAGGTGTTTCCACCGAACCTATTATGCTGTAGGAGTTGGAGGAAGGAGGGCTTCAGTTCAAAGTTGGTGACATTTAGAGGCTACATTACAACCAGGTTTCTGTCTTCATTACCTTGAACTTGAACGAATGAGTGAAGAGAGCGAGCTTCAGGGGCTTGGTCAGCCATGACTTGTCAAGAGCTAGGATGACCTAGAAAGAAAGAAAGGAGTACCTAGCAAGAAACAAAGGTGTAAGAGTGTTGTATAAATTATGAATAGTAAATATTATGTGCAGTAAATAATTGCAGTATTATATGCATATATATAAGGTTTTGGCAAAGTGCAAGTGAAACTAAAGTTCGTAGAACAGTTTTCTTTGCCTATCCCCGACAACGGTGCCAAAAAGTTGACGAGCCTTAAATGTGGGTCCAAGAATGGAATCATGTCTAGGTTATTGGACTTTAGAAATTTATAATACCCAAATGTTTAAGACACCTACAACTAGGACAGGGTCGAAGTAGTTCGGGGTCGAACACAGGGATAGGAAGAACGGTGCTTCAGAACTTGAGTTTCACTTGTCTAAGCACATCAAAAGGGGGTGCAAGAAAAGGGGGTGTTTTTCACAGAACTAGAATCCCAGTCCCATGAAACAAACGTATACCAAAGGTGACATGCGGAAGAGTAAATCTTAGCACACATGAATAGATAACAAGATAAACACACCAACATAGTCTCAACATTCAACAAGTATAAATTATACAAAATGTATTATATTCATGAATTCAGTTACATATTTCCAAAGTCAAGGTACAAGTCATTCATGTGCACTAAAACTGGATCTTACAAGAAGTACACCTAGCATATCTCACCAAGCCCATCAACCTTCTAGCCATCTCTGAACCTAAAAACAACATACGAGAAATGGGTCAACACACGAGGTGTTGAGTATGGGGCAGAAAGATACATATATGTATAAGCTTTACATAATTTTGAAAAGATTTCAAGACTAAACGAACAAGAATAATCATGTTAACTATTTAACAAATGTGAAATCATATTTCATGTCATTTCACTCCATTATACCAACAATATCAAACATGTTTAAGGCCTTTGACCATCTTCCCGTCGGAAGGGTCCATAAGGGTGCTCAAGCTTAGCTAACCCTTTTATACAAGAGGGACCTCAAGGCCGAAGCCAAGAGCTAACCCTTTATCAATCAATATTATAATGGAGTTCTATCTATATATGTGTTCAAGTTATAAAACTGACGAGGCAAACATTGAGTAAGACATAGCAATACTACATGACAATTTGAGAAAATAGACAAACAAGCATAAAATATATGTCTTTTCAAGCAAGAAAGCAGTAGTCATATAACTAGATAAGGCCCATACCTGATTCAGAGATTCTTAACTTAACTCATCCATCACCATCTAGCCACATGCCAAACCTGATTAAGAACAAGATTGTATTTACACATTAGATTCTTATCATTAACCCTAATTAGGTGCATTTTAGGGTTTTGGCTAAGATGGGTTCCAAGTTGCTTATTGGTTCACTATATGATATTGTACTGATCTCGAGGTCGTCATGATGTTGTGGTTCAAGTTTCATGGCATTATGACATTCCATTCATTATATATGACCATTCAAGGTTTAAGGCATTTACATGCACATTATAGGGCTAAAGACCCATAATAGGGCACCCTAGATCATGATTCATTGAGTCAAGAGGTCTAGATTTAAAATATGATCTAGATTAGCAATATTAGGTCATAAGAAACATATTCCAAAATAGGTGTATGTCCATTAGAAGCAAGATTAGCAATATAGGCAAAGTTCAACATTATAGTCCAAAGTAGGCACATATGTACAATTGAGATCGTTCATGAGAAATAGGGAGATTAGGATCTTCTTTAGGGCTACAAACACATTAGAGTTATTGGTTTGATGATTACGGATGCAAGAGTACATAAACGATTTCAACTTTATCATGGATATGCATGTAACATGGTCAAAGAAGGTTAAATTTAGTATTTTAGCCAATTAGTGGAATTCCAATAGGAATCAAGTTCTGCAAATATTCCCATGTTGTATATCTTTTCGAAAGGATCAATTTGATATTTAATTTTGCTATATTTGGCCTTAAAATGAGGAAGATATCAATTTTAGAATATTAAGCCCAAAACTATAGAGAAAATGGACGAAATGTTACCAATTCATTGATTAAAGTATGTAAGTCGTTCGATGTGGAACACCATGCGCCTGTTAATCATGCGGTCAGAGATCATTGGCTCCACTAGTCGAGGCTTTGACCACATCTCTTTGATCCTGGCCATTCGTTGCCTTGGGGTCCATCATGTTCCCATCTGGATCAACGGCACTCGTCCGAGGCCCACCTCGTCAAGCTTACACGACAACCATGGCGGTGGCTCACTACTGCTCATCGGAGCAGCCACCACTCACCCCGATCTGGGCATTGGGGACCTACTGTGGTGTCGGGCGAACACCAGAGGGCCGGACGAACCTATCCCCCGCCTCACATGCGCCTGGGCCGCTCTCCCTATCTCGCCCTGGTGGCCACATTCTCCGAACAGGGGAGAAACAGGGGCTGAGGTGGAGGTGTCAGAACCCGCCGGAGTTGAGTCAGAGATGAGGGCTAGACCCCAGATGGTTGTCGAGGTGTTGTTAGTTGTATGTGTGGGCCGCATCCTAGCATGCACCCTTGGCCACTACGATCGGCCTAGAGAAAACTACTAGGGTTGGGGTTCCCGAAGTGGTGCAAATCGGCAAGGATGGCGGCGGGTTTCCTTGGCTCCCAAGGCAAGATTTCGAGTATTTGAAGGGTGAGGAAGGTCCGTGAATGTGAGGGGAACATACAAACCAAGAAATCGGGTGAAACGAGGGACAACCGGGTGCTCGAGCGTAGGGGGGTCTCACCCATTCCATGGGCGGACCTTCCATTTTGTGCAGGAGCTGGAAGATGACCCCAACACCGTTGGATTTTGATCCAATAGCTGCTGTGTCATCCCAGTGGGGCGGGTCTGACCCGGGGATGGGGCTGGCTCTCGTCTAATCTAACATCGGTTCAACGGGATAGAATCCCAGTTCAAGCATTGGATCCGGGTCAGAGCGGGAAGGCGCCTAGTCGGCTAAATGGGCCAGGCCCAGTAGGTATAAAGAAGGGGGAAAACAAGGGCTAAAATAGTAGATTAGGGCTGTCAATGGGAAGGGTATTATCCGTTTACCCTTATCCATACCCTGGAGGGTAGGGGTAAGGGTAGAGATTTTTATTACACTTTACCTGTTTACCCATTCCCCGTTTCCCCTCTATACTATAAGGGGAGGGTAAGGTATAGACATTATCCATACCCTTTTACCCGTACATGATATAATGGTTACATAAAAATACATTCTAAAGGGGTTTGTATGTAAATGTTTAACCTAATAGACTAGTTATAAAAGATCATTGTTGGATGCCTCTTAGGGCACGATGCGTCGATACGTGAAGCCCAGTTCCAGTTCGGGGGAATAGCATGCTGCACGCAAAGCAGCGGCAGCCACACTATCGTAGACTACGGAGGCCAAAGAGTCGCAGCCGACCACGGGACAGCCAGACAGGCTTCTATCGTTCTGCGGTTCTTCCTTCTGGACAAACTTCAGGCTTTACTTCATCCGTTCGCCCCCCCCTCCCGCACGGTCTGTATCTGCGCTCTCTTTTAATCGACCGTCGTCAGTATCTGCTGAGTGCTGACTCTCTTTTCTGGTCACAGTAGCACACAACCAGCCAGCAGTGCTGCCACTATTCCAGATCAAACCAAGAGCCACACGGCCCACACAGGTACTCACGCACCGCAATAGAAATATCAAACACATGCACCACAATAGAAATATCAAGCACACGCACGGCGCACCGCAACAGAAATATTAAACACATACTAGTTTGTTGTGTGGTGGTTGTTAACTATTTATGATGATTATTGTGCATCTATGCATAATGAATGTTGATCATAATATGTCTTTATTATGTTAATGTCTTGTTTATAGTCAAGTGTGAACATTCTTAGTAATAAAGCTCATTCTTATTTGTATAGATTCAATGGACAAAAGCGGGGAAGAAAATGCAAGCAATCCTAATCCTAGCGGCAATTTGACAGATTCTGCTTCTGGTTCTGCAATTAGTGATAAGCAAGATAAACCTAAAACTAAGCAAACTACCTCAGATGTGTGGCCTCATTTTGATAAAGTAGTGGTTAATGGTGTTCGTAAAGCCAAGTGCAAACATTGTTCACAACTTCTCACTAATAGGCCAAAAGATGGATCCTCTCACCTAGCCTATCATCTTACTAACAAACATTTTACTCAATATAAGGGAAAAGGGAAGGCAATCGTAAATCTAATGCCTAATAGGAAAGATGGTGCAATGGAGGTGAAAACTCACAAGTTTAATCAAGACTTATGTCGACAAGTTTTGGCTAGGATGATTGTGTTGCATGAATATCCATTTTCAATGGTTAATCATGTTGGGTTTTGTGATTTTGTTAACAATCTCCAACCTCAATTTAAAATGGTGACAAGAAATACCATAAAGAGTGATTGTATGCAGTTGTATGAACAAGAAAGGGTCAAATTGTACAATGTTCTAGATGGTTTGTCTTGTCATATCTCACTTACAAGTGATATGTGGACATCAAATACAAACAAGGGGTATATGGCTTTAACTGCTCACTACATTGATGATTCTTGGAAATTACAAAGAAGGATTCTCAATTTTTCCTTCGTACCTGCTCCTCACACCCATGATAAGATCTTACAGGCATTGATGGAGAAACGTTATAGTTGGAACATTGATCGTAAATTGATGTGCCTTGTCCTTAACAATTGTACTACTAATGATGCCATGGTTAGAGTTTTGAAATCTAAACTTGTATCCAAAGGTGATTTATTGTCAAATGGTACAATGTTTCATGTTCTTTGTTGTGCACATATTTTGAATTTAATTGTGTAAGAAGGTGTTAATGTCATATCCAAAGTGACTGGTAAAATTTGTGATGTTGTGAAATATGTTAGGTCATCCACACTTAGACTTCAAACTTTTAATCAAGCTGTTTTGCAAGTAAAGGGTCCTACAAACAAGTCCCTTAACTTAGATGTATCTACTCGTTGGAATTCAACTTATTTGATGTTGAAGACTGGACTAGAATTCAAAGATGCATTGATGCGATATTCTGATTTGGATCTGAATTTCAAACATATTCCTAGTGATGATGAGTGGGATAACACTAGAATAGTTTGTGATGTCTTGGAGAATTTCTATGAAGTAACCAATATGTTTTCTTGCACTTTGTATCCTTCCTCCAATTACTATTTCACCCATATATGTGCAATTCACATTTGTTTGAGGGAACTCAAAGCCGCTTCAAATGATTTCTTAAAGAAAATGGCTGATGAAATGGTTTCCAAGTTTGATAAGTATTGGGATGATGGTTGCCCTGTTTTGTCTATAGCTTCCATTCTTGACCCACGCATGAAGATGAAGGCTCTTGAATTAAACTTGTTTGAGGTTTATGGTGAAAAAAGTGGTGTTGAAGTTTAGAAGATTAAATATTTCTACTTGATCTATACAATGAGTATCGATGTAGTATTGGAGATGTTTCTATTTTAGATGGTCTTGATGAAGAAGAATCCATCTCATTATCTATAGGGCACAATATTGGAAGTGGTAGTAGTAGGGCTGTCAATGCTTTTAGCAAAGTTTCAAGTTACACAGCTAGGGTGAATCAGGGATTATCTATTGAATCTTGTACAGAATGACTTGCAAACTTATTTATCTGAAGCCATCCACCCAATGAGAGGGAAAGAGACTCAATTTTATATATTGGGATGGTGGAAACTCAATGAGCCAAAGTATCCTATAACAACAAAGATGGCACGTGATGTTTTAGCTATTCCTATTACCACTATCACTTCTGAAGCAACATTTAGTACAGGAGGGAGAGTACTTGATCAATATAGGAGCTCTATGAAGCCAACTAAAGTTGAGGGAATCATATGTTCTCAGGATTGGATAAGAAGCTCACTTCGTGGTAATTTGGCACCAACTTTTTCATTATCTTTTACTTATATTGTGAAATACTTGGTAATTACTTACTTGTTACTTATTTCTTTTTTGGTCACAGAACAATATGTTGGCAAGGAGGAAACACTTGATACTGTTAAAGAATCTATTGATGAGGTTCCTAGTGTGGATGATGATATGGAAGTGGAATTTGAGACTTAAAGGTATACACACTTACTTTATGTTTTATTTTTAAGTCTGGATTAGCAAATTTTTAGTTATATGATCTTTTTGAATGCTTGTTCTTTCAGGGTAACAAAACGATCCCCATTTTTGGAGGGACAAGAAGCTCATTATTCCTATTATGATTCTATATTATGTAATGACTCTCATGTAATATGTTCTAATAGATTTTTATAATCTATGAACTTGGTAGCCTCTTTTGTAATAGTATTTGAACTTGAGAGTTACTTTATTCTATCATTAGAAAATGACTTGTTGTTGTGCTTGTAATACTTTCTTGTTGAGGGAAAAACATATATCTATCTTACGGAAAATGAGGTGTTGGTGAAACACTTATTTGTTATGCATACTTATGCAAAGGAAAAAAATGATTTATGCATAAAAAATTGTTATTGTGTGAATTGACTTAACTTTACATGGAGAAACATATGATTTTGAATTGGATATAATGTTTTATATGTTTTTATAAATAGATTAGTTATAAAACTATTAAAATCAACACACAATGTGTATAAAATTCTTTTTTGTCAAAATTACCCGCTTACCCTTTACCCTCCCCATTTACCCTGTGGAGAAGAGGGTAAGGGTAAGGGGAGGGTAAGAGGATTGCTGAGAAGGATAATTACCATTACCCTTACCCGCTACCCAAAGAGGGTAAGGGTAAGGGTAAGGGTAAGACCTTACCCTCCCCATACCCTCCCCATTGATAGCCCTAGAGTAGATCTTAGGAAAATCATAACAAATCGTAGGAAGGTCCAAATGGTCTCAAATTTGGACAATAGCTTCATAACCGGGTCTAGAACAAGTGTACAAAATATCATATCAAAATAAGCACGTATGATCAAGAATTTAATCAAAGGGTTTAAGGGTATAACAACACTAACATTTCATGCATATATCTGTATCATATTGACTCAAAATGTGAAATCTTGACTTTGGTGGACATTATAGAGTTATTAAGTCCAAGGAGACATAAATAGTGAGGGATTAAAGTAACAAGAGTAATTATGCACAAATAGGAGAAAATCCACTTTATCACATCCTTCCCTCCTTACAAGAAATTTTGTCCTCGAAATTCATCAGAGATCATATCTAAAAGTCAAAGTCAAAATCTACAGAGTATAGATATCCCTCCATGGTTGTCAATGAATTATTCACATGGGATGCACACTTAGGTTACTGCCATCAAGGGTGGTACTCATATCGATGATATACACATTTACTTATTATCCCACCATATTATGACATCATCATGGCATTAGGGTTTTCCATCACCTAGTATCCATACATTAGGGTTTATGTTCATATCTTTATATTAGACCAAAGGGTATCATCAAAATCTGTGTTATCAATTCCCAAAAGATTTTATTCATGGTCGAGACTATCATCGAGTGTGTATCTCATCTTTAATCTAGATTTCATGCATGTTTTTTTTCCCACAAAGTTCTACCAACTTTACCCAATCATGTTCATTATTTCTCATTTTTGGATCTGATATAAACAATTTGTTCATCTTATTTATTAGAAATATCACCCTGAGAGAAACACATATCGAGCTGATTTGTTTTCATTTGGGTATGATATTAGGCATGTTACCCCTGGCTATTCAAGCTAAGATCTCTAAACATCATCATATCAAGTTTATGATTACATAGCTACATATTTTATGTATATTATGATTTTGTATTAGGTCTAGCTTACCAAAGTGACTATTGCACATTTATCAAAATTTTAACTCAAGTGAGATTCTTTCACGCATCGAGCATCATTCAAGGAACAACATTATCATCAACGTCAATGTTTTGAAACTTTCTCACTTGTATCAGAAAGAGCTCCACAAGCTCAAGCCACACAAGCTAAGACGTATATTTGTCCAACAAGACCTACTAGCCACAAACTTCTACCCAAAACAAAAATTCTACCCATCTTTCGAGGAACAAGGGTAACCGTTAGACTCCTTTATATACAATTACTAACCCAAGTATGAGGCTCATCATGGATATCACACATCATATACATTATCTCACGGTCTTGGGACATCCCCCTCACCTATATAGCAAGCATCAAATATCCAATTGCCTCTTTCTCTAGGGTTAGATATTTTCATAGGAAATCTACAGTTAAACACTTTCAAGAGACCATAAACTAGGAGAGTTATCTCATATACTTAGAAGTATCCTAGCTAGGGATTCATCATCAAGCATTTCATCATTCATATTTTTCAACATTTAAAATATTTTGGAGTTTAGGTACTCTAACCTTCTCCCGAGGCGGGTCCAATCATATCAAAAGGTCACCCTATTCATATGTCCCATGCTAGAGGTCCTCCTTTGTAAAGAGATTGAGGTCCATGTTGGTCTCAAACTATATATCACATATCATATCTCAACAAGCATAAGACTAGGTACAAGAAAACATGCCAACCCACTAGCTATGTTTAGCACATCAACCAAGTCATATGTATCAACAAGGTGATAGGTCTAGCTAGGGTTGCATGGTCCAACTCATTCCATATCGTTAAACATACTCGACCTTCCTCAAACAACTTGGCTCTTATCAACGTCGACATCATCATCAATATCATTATCATCATCTTAGGTTTCTAGGTTACTCACCTGCCTAACCTATATCATGGCTCTAGACAACTCTAGAGACTATCACTATCATCTAAACTCTCTCATATAGACTTGAGGTTACATCTCTTTCTCCTAGGTTTCATGGAAACTCACTACCTTTCTGCGTGTGGTAACATTTTTCATATGTACATATAATAATACTTGAAATATGTTTTCTCCAACGTTTAACACGCGATGAAAGCCACCATACTCCATCCGAATAAAACCAAAACCAAAATGAGTTACCAAACTCATTAGGAAGTCTAGTATCATGACACCTAGAGAACTAGCAAGAACATGGTGCACACTTGTGTAGACGTCCTAAGCACATGTCGCGAATCATGTCTAGGGAGGTAATTTTATACAACCAACGTTGACCGAACTTCTTTCCAATATGCTTCTTTCCATCAAATATTCTGACTATTTTGACTCTTCATTTAAGTGTTAGATGAGTGGGTCAAATTGGTTGGCGAGACAAGAAAAGCAAATAGAACAGCAAGTCAAAATGGAAGTTGACGACTTGGAATGAAATGAAATGATAAATAGAAAAAAATAAAACATATTAAATTGAAAAAAAGAGAAGTAAAGCAACCAAAAAAATATAAAACAAAAAGAGAAGAAAAAAACCGTACTATTTTATTAAGCACAAAAAATGGGCATTCTTTTTTTCTCACACATACCTTTTATTGAAAAATCCCCTGCTCATGCATCATTCATCACGTGCAGGGGGTATTATTTCTTTTCCACACCAACTACTCAATCACTTCATAATTGGTGTTCGGGAAGAAATAGAGGAGAAAGAGAGTATGAGGAGAAAGAGTATGTAAGAAATAATATGTATTAGTCCAGGCTATTTTAATCATAGAGATTTGTGGTCTTTAATACATCTCACTTTCTGATGTCATTATGGTGCTTCATTTCTATTAAGGATCGTGCTTCCAATGCAACATTGGTATATCTTTTCGAATGACTATGTGCATCCTCGTACTTCCAGTATATTGTTGGTGTATCTTTCTCAGTGACAATGTGCTTGTTTGTGCCCGTCATTGATATTCACATGGGTTGTCTATCTGAGCTTAATACATTTGGTGTTGGTATGTATGCCCATAGAGCCATCCCGAATGATTACATGGAGTCGGATATTAATTAATTAATTAATACGATTAATTGGTTAATTAATTAATTTGATAATATTCTAATTAATTCTCAAGCATTTAAATTAGTGCAGTCTTTCTGTTTACAAAAGGGTTTAGAAAACCCTATTTTTTCATCTCCTATTTAAAGGGGCTTAACGACCAATGTCTTTACAAGATATTGAGAGGCTTTTCAGTTTACGCTCACATACGTAAACCCTAGTTGTCACCATCTTTAGGAGAGAAAGACGAGCACCGCGACGCTAGCATGTTATCGTATAGAGGCTACTCCTTTCTGTCGTCTTAGGAAGTGCAACGTGGAGTTTCAATCTATCTATGAGGATGAAGTAGAGACACAAACGTTGAGACACATGCATTCAAAGGACGTCAGTGACCGTCCATATGCTCTATGAGTGGCGTACATCATCACACAAAAGGAGCACCGCCAGATCTTCCCGTGACACGTTCGAAGGATGGGAGAGAAGTATCATCCATGTAAACCAGGAGCGTTGCACATCATCATGCAACGGGACGTCTCTTGACTTGATCCATGACAAGGTATATCCCACAAACACTCTTTCTGAATACGTTGTTGTCGATGAGATCCTATTGCGCGTTGTGTGAAAATATATATTTTTGGTGCTTCCGTTGCACATGTTTCCTCCATAAAACCCAACAGTTGTATCAGAGCAGCGTCGATCTACGGCGTATTTGGATTTTTTTATATGATCAAATCGATGTATACTGTTTTCTGTGGTTGCATATGATGTGAACTTAAAATTATTAATATGCATATCTAAACCTAATTCCCCATACACCGCAACCTTCTATTTTTGATGTTTCGGATGGGGTCGACTATGGAAAATATTGATTTTCCTAAGTGTACAAAAGTAAAATTTCCCCGCACAGGGGCACTGCTCCTATGTACCCCGCATAGTCTGTCTGGGAATAAAAAATTAATTTAATGGGGAATGTCCTACATTAAAAGGACTATAATTTTAATATGTATATACATATATGTAGATATACCTATGATATCATACACGTCACCTTTAAAATTTATTTTATGTGGTGAATGCATGCACGGTTAAGGCCTAGAATCCCCTTTTGTGAATGTTGTGAAAGAATGTGGTTGTGAATGTTGTGGATATGCTTGCTTGAAAATGCTATGGATGTATAATGGTTGTATGTCGATCCTTTACATAACGTATTCAGCTTGCATGTCGAGCCTCGTCTCTTATTTCAAAGTGTAATTAATTATTTCTCTTTATATTTGTACTCATATGATGTAATAGAGATAGGATTAGTTTTAGTCTTTGTAAACTTGATGTAAGGGTTCCACTTGAAGATCCAACTCCAAGGAGCATCCATGGAGAAGAAACTTGAAGTTCCAACCTCACAGAGCATCATGAAAGTTTTCATTGTAATGTTGATCCTTATAGGTTGATTCAAAGGTGTTGTTGCATGAGATGCATAAGACCTTAGGTGGACCGTAATCCTTTGTGGCTCTAAAGGATTACAATAGTATGGCCATAACCGATGTTTTTGTATTTGTGATTGCATGTCTATCATTTGTGGTTGTGGATATAGTAGTATATGATACGTACTATAAGTATGTGGTGTTTGGATATGTATATGTATTAATAAAACCCCTCAATTAGTAATATTAAGTTTTAGTTTCCTTTCATAAAGCAACACACATGAAAATCTTGATCGACTATGTGTGGGTACGCCTCTGCATGGTACATTGTCTGTCTCGTGGAAGTGTGATGGTGGGTGTGTGGGTTTGCCTCTGTAGGGTGCACATTCATCGTGTTGTCTTATGGGTTGGACTTAACTAGGGAACCTTGATAGGATCAAGTACCTATAGGCACATAGATGCATCATGGTAATGATTTGTGCATGATTATCTATCCAAGAGTTGCATATGATGCAATTGGCAAAAGTTTCCTACCTTAGTATTTGGTCTTTGACGTCGACGTTGACTGGCCATTGATCCAATTATTTTGGATCTTGGCCCACTAGAAGGTTGTACGCTACAATATTTTGAGTTATAGTGGAAGCTATCAATCTGAATAAAATAGTGGGAGCGTAATTAATTAAAGGCCTAATTAATCTCATTTATCAAATCTTTATAAGTCAAAATGTTTTGAACTAAGTGCAAACTTTTTCTTTTGTAGCGCAAACTTTTTCTTTTGTAGCAATCAAATGGCAAACAACACTCACATATTCTCATTGTGATCAGTCCTTGAGAAGGAAAAACTTATCAGAATCAACTTTCAAAACTGGTTCAGGACACTAAGAATTATTCTCACGCATGAGTGTAAGCTCTATGTCCTTGAAACACCAAAGCTAGTGGAAACCACCTCAAATGTGCCCAAGGCTGAAAAGGATGCTTACAAGAAGCACCTTGATGATGTTGTGGATGTCAAGTGCCTAATATTGTGCTCAATTAAATATGAGTTGCAAGAGAAGCATGAGAACATGAATGTCATGGAGATAGTAACACATCTCAATCACATGTATCAGCATTAAGTAATATAGGAGAGATATGATGTCTCCAAGGATTTGTTTAGAAGCAAAATGAAAGAGGGATAGTCAGTTGGCACCCACATACTAACTTTGATTGGGTACATGGAAATCCTATCCCAGTTGGGATTTCTTCTAGGTCAAGAGTTGGTCACTAATATGATTTTGCAATCCTTTCCTAAATCGTATAGTCATTTTGTCATGAACTACAACATGAACAATCTTGACAACCCATTGTCAGAATTGTTGGGCATGTTGAGGACAGCTGAAGCACAGATGAAGAAAGACAAGACCAAGCATGTGATGATGATCAACAGGACAAAGGGAAAGTAAAAAGGTAAAGGAAAGGCTAAGAAAGGTTCTACAGCTGGGCATAAGCCAAAGTCATCCATGCTCAAAGCTAAAGGTGCGATCTCCAAAGAAGACAGTTGTCACCAGGTTGGGCATTGGAAAGGAAATTATCCTCTCTACATGGAGGAACTAAGGAAGAAGAAGCATGGGATATAGATCTCCACTTCAGGTATATACATTATTGAGATAAACTTAAATACTTCTTCATCATGGGTACTGGATACCAGATGTGGATCTCACATATGTTCAAATATGCAGGATCTAATAAGAAGTAAGCCTTTATGAAAGGGGCAAGTCGAGTTGTGGGTCGCTAATGGAGCAAGAGTTTCTACCACTGCAGTTGGAGTTATTAGTTTATCTTTGCCTACATGCCTTGTAATAGAATTAGAGAATTTCTATTATGTGCTTGCCATTAATCATCATCATCATCATCATCATCATCTAAGCCTCAATCCCAACTATGTTGGGGTCGGATACATGGATCCCTCATTTCCATTCAGCTCTATCATGGGCCATATTCTGACTGATGTGTAGAGATTCAAAATCTCTCTTTATACGCTCATCCCATGTTAATTTAGTCCTTCCTCTTATTCTATTTATAGTGTTTGGCTCAAAAACATTGCTTCGTATAGGCGCACTAGTAGGTCTGTGTTGCACATGTCCGTACCATCTGAGTTGGCCATTAATAGAAATATTATTTATGTATATTGTATGGACAAGAATGGATTTGAATTTCACATTAAGAATGGAATGATTTCTATTTCTAAAGATGAGATATTTGATGGCAATGCCCCTATGTCTTATGGTATCTACTTGTTAGAACTTGAGACTAGAATATACAACGTAAATACTAAAAGGCTAAAACTTGACAACTCAAACAAAACATACTCATGGCATTATCGTCTTGGGCACATAAACGAGAAGCACATATTTAGACTCCATAAGGATGGTTATCTAGACTCTTTCGATATTGAATCATTCGAGATAAGATGACCAAGACTCCTTTCAGTGGACACAGTGAGAGAGCTAGTGATCTGCGAGGGCTCATACATACTGATGTATGTGGACCTTTTAGATCAAATGCTAGAGGAGGCTATCAATACTTCATTACCTTCACTGATTATCTCAGTAGGTATGGCTATGTATATCTTATGAAATACAAGTTAGAAACTCTTGAAATGTTCAAGACTTTCATGAATGAAGTAGAGAAGCAACTTGGTAAGAGTATTAAAGCACTCCGGTCAGATCGAGGTGGTGAATACTTAAGCCAAGAGTTTAAGGAACTTCTGAGAGATCATGGTATTGTATCACAATGGACTCCACCTAGTACACGACAACATAATGGTGTGTCAGAAAGAAAGAATTTTACATTATTAGACATGGTACAATCAATGATGAGTTCAATCGAACTTTCAATATCATTCTGGGGATATGCTCTTGAAACCGCATTATTTACACTTAACTGTGTACCTTCCAAATCGATTCAAAAGACACCATATGAGATATGGAATGGGAATTGTCCCAAATTGTCTATGTTAAAGATTTGGGGATGTGAAGCTTATGTTAGGAAACTATTTCCTAAAAAGCTTGGACCCAAATCTGATGAATGTTATTTTATTAGATATCCCAAGGAAACTCGGGGATATTACTTATACACACCAATTGACAACATAGTGTTTGTTGCTAGGACTCGTATTTCTTAAAAGGGAATTTATTTCCAAAGGAATCAGTGGGAGGAATGTAGATCTCGAAGAAGTTCGAGATCAACAAGAAAGTAGAGAACCTGAGGAGGTACATAAAGAACATGAAGACTCACAAATTGTTGTGGAATTTCAAGTTCCAAATGTAACACATGAACCTCATAGGTCTAATAGGAAACGACTTGAGCCTGAGAGATTCCGATTTCTTATGACTCAAGACAGTGACGAATTGGGCATAGAAAATGAGCTAACTTCCTATCTAGAAGCTATTAAGGGACCAAAATATGAGAAATGGCTCGAAGCCATGAGATTTGAGATGGAATCCATGTACACCATCAAGGTATGGACCTTTTTGGATCCACCTGAAGGGGTAAAACCCATAGGGTGCAAGTGGGTCTTCAAGAAGAAGACCGACATGGATGGAAATGTTCAAACCTATAAAGGTAGATTGGTTGCAAAAGGATTCGTCAAATTCAAGGTGTTGATTATGACAAGACCTTCTCACCAGTTTCCATGGTTAAATCCATTGGGATCATGCTTGCCATTGTAGCTTATCATGACTATGAGATTTGGCAGATGGATGTTAAAAAAACATTCCTTAATGAGAATTTACTCAAGGATGTGTACATCACACAACATGAGGGTTTTATCAATCTGAAGGAAGCCAATAAAGTTTGTAATCTACAAAGGTCAATCTGGATTGAAGCAAGCATCTCAAAGCTAGAATCTACGTTTTGACGAAGTAGTCAAAAAGTTTGGCTTTAGTCAAAATGAAGATGAACCTTGTGTAGGTTAGTGTGAGCATAGTCATATTTTGCATATTGTATGTGGATGACATACTATTGATGGGAAATGACATCCCTACTCTTCAGACAGTAAAAGGTTGGCTGGGGAAGACCTTCTCTATGAAGGATTTAGGTGAAGCATCATATATACTAGGAATTAAGATCTATAGAGATAGATCTAGAAGGCTTCTAGGCCTAAGACAGAGCAAATACATTAACAAGTTGCTAAATAGGTTTAGCATAGAGGGTTCTAAGAGAGGTAACTTGCCCATGTCCCATGGGGTTACAATCTCTAAAGCCCAATGTCCTAGTTCATGTGATGAACGATCAAGCATGAGTAAGATTCCATATGCATCAGCAATTGGATCTATCATGTATGTGATGTTATGTACTCATCCTAATGTGTTATATGCTTTGAGCATGATGAAGTGGTATCAGTCAGATCTAGGTGAATGTCATTGTACAACCATAAAGAACATCCTAAAGTACTTAAGAAAGACTAAGGATCAATTCTTTGTATATGTTTGTGAGGAAGAGATCGTGGTAAAGGGTTACATTGATTCTAGCTTCCAAACTGACAAAGTTGACTATAGATCACAAATTGGATTTGTGTTTTGCCTTAACAATGGAGTTGTGAGCTGAAAGAGTTCCAAGGAAGAGACGGTTGTAGATTCTACAACAGAGACTGAATATATTGTCGCATCTAATGCTGCAAAGGAAGTTGTGTGGATCAAGAAGTTCATTTCTGAACTTGGAGTGGTTCCAAGCGCTAGTGATGCAATTGAGTTGTTTTGCAACAACAACAGATTACACAGGATAAAGAACCAAGATCACACCAATGTTCAAAACATATTCTATGGCAGTTCCATCTCATACGATAGATCGTACAATGAGGAGATGTGAAGATTTGTAGAGTACTTATGGAAAACAATGTGGTTGACCCTCTCACAAAAGCACTTTCATAGTAGAAACATGACAGACATGTTCGATCACTTAGATCGAGATTTATGAGTGATTGGGTATAAGTGTAAGTGGGAGTCTGTTGGTATGTATGTCAATAAAGACTATCATTTGATGATTGTAATGGGATACTTTGTAAACGATTTGTAATACTATATTGATCATATCAATAAAGGCAAGTTTACAATCTATATGTTTGTGTTTTATATTGTGAGATGATCACAAAACTTATAGTTGTATACAGAATAATATACTCAATGACATATGTCTTCGGGTTGATGACCTGAATAGTGAGATCATATTCATGTTAAGAGTATGTATTCTTGTTTTGTCCCTAATCGGTTGTTATGGTGGAAATATCTATAGACATCAATAATGTTGGTATGTATGCCCATAGAGCAAGTCATATGATGATTGTAATGGGATACTTTGTAAATGATTTGAATAATAATAAAGGCAATTTTCGATCTATATGTTTAAACTGTTTCTGAGATGATGGTGTAACATGATAGATGTCTAAAGAATGGTTTTTACTCAATGACGTATGCTTTTAGGTTCAGGACCTAAACGATGAAATCATACGGATGTTAAGATTATACATTCTTATTTAGTCCCTAGTCGGTTGTTATTGTGGAAATAACCATAGACATCAATAACACTAAAGACTAGATTGTGTGTTGGTTGATGACAGAATCTCATTAGTCATGATATAGTGATATCAAACTAAGAACATAGGTACTTGTTAGAGAACAAGGTACCGGACAGACCCACCGTGAGAGTGACATGGAACCATGACTTGATAGTCACAGTCAGCTCTCACAGTGATGGTGGGGAGTGTGATTCTTAGACCTAAAATCACTACACTCAACACATGTCGTTGGGTACACTTTGACATCATCAAATGTAGTCCTGAAACATGGGTTGTTATAAAGGTGATGAGTGACATGGAACCATGACTTGATAGTCACAGTCAGCTCTCACAGTGATGGTGGGGAGTGTGATTCTTAGACCTAAAATCACTACACTCAACACATGTCGTTGGGTACACTTTGACATCATCAAATGTAGTCCTGAAACATGGGTTGTTATAAAGGTGATGATTGGGTGGCTTTGACACATGGGGATTTTGAGGGGTGAGTGATAGATATGGGATTTGTCCCTCCTGAGGGAGTTTGATGTCCTTGGCTACTTGATGAGTAGGATTGAGAAAGGCATGCGCATGCACGTGTGAATCAATATGTGATATTGATGTCACACACATCTCACCCAGTCTGCTCTGAGATCAAGGAAATGAATGAACGTTGACAGGATGACTGTTCCATGCCTCGAGTTCATTCAAGATATCAGTGATAAAGGAATTATACATTCACTGTAACACCATTCACGGATTGTAGGATTGAAAGTTGTTCTCCAACTTTCTATTTCACTTGGGTAGCACTGATGTGTGACTAGGCACCGCTCTTTGCTTGTGAAGTCATAAATGTTATGGACTTTCACTACCAACATGAAATGGACCTACAGGGTCACACACATAGGATTTAACCTGGAATAGGAGTTTTGTCCACAAACAATGTTTAGATTGATTACTAAAGGAGTTTAGTAGTTCAATTAAACACTCAATCAATTGATAGCTCAGTATCATAGTGTTCAAGGTGTTGGACTGATTGATTAGAGTATCAGATTGATTGAAACTATGATTGACTGATTCAACACAATCTACACTCCCAACCGATCGGCTCATGTGATGAACCGATCGGCTGAGCTTGGTGAACCGATTGGCTCAACTGGTGAGTCGGTCGGCTCATGGACAGGGTGAAACGATCTGTTTAAGTGTTGAAATGATCGGTTCAAGTCCAACCGAGCAAGTTGGGAAAGTAAGATTGGTGAGAAATTTCCTTTCGTTTCACTTGCCCAATTTGATTGGAACAAGGATTGGTATTTGATACCAATTCAAAACAAAAGAAGAAAAGTCAATCGGGAACCGATCTGGACCATGAACTGACCGGTTCAGAAGTGAACCGACCGTTTCATGGGTCCCAACCGATTGGTTGAGGTGTCAACCGACCGGCTCAGATCCCCAACTGACTGTTTCAATTGGGAAACGATCGGTTCAGGTTACGCAGTTGGTTGTTTTTGTGGAAAATCTCGAACCCTTCTACTCCTGCTTTAGTCCCACATTGCCCGGAATAGAGAACCCTGTCCCATGACCCTCTTATATATAGGGGTATTGGGGGCTTCTCAAAGGACAACTCAGTGCAACCAGTTGCTCTGTAAAGTTGTCGTTCTCTCTGGTTTTGGTAACTGAGAGAGCCCAAGCAAGTGCTACCCGATAAGGGAGGCACAACAAGGGAAAGACAACTGTAGAAAGCGAATGGTGGTAGGAGAGTGTGTCGGCGACTAGTACGCCGACAGGAGGGTGTGAATCCTTATGATTCCTTGTGGGACAAGGAGATCAGAGTTCCATGCAGTCCGTGTGGAGGACTGCAGAGGCAGGAGACCTCTGTCGCTCGGAGGAAAACTGTCAATCCCGACAGTCCCGGTGAGACCAGGAGTCGTCAGTCCCGGTGCGACCAGGAGCTGCACAGACACCGTCCAAGACTGGAGGTGAAGACCGCGCAAGGCGCGAGGTACATTCACCGAGCAAGCCTCGGTATAAGGTATGCATCCACAAACCATCTTTCCTATTGTATAGACGTTGACGCGATTCCTTTTGTTCTGGGTGTTGGGGAGCAAAATTTTTGTTTCCGCTGCTTCTCTACCTCCCGAAAAACCCAACAGTGGTATCAGAGCCACGTCAACTTCTCTATATTTTAGAATTATCGATATGATATTGGTTTGTCGCCTGTATTTATTGCATACGATGCGAATAAAATTGGCTTTATGCATGTCCAATCCACAAATCCCAAATATACATATATGATATGTAATATTAATGCACTCGATACGCGTCACCCTTAAATGAGTTTTGTGGGGGATGTGTAGCATGGTTATGGCCTATAAACCCTATATCTGTGTATGGTTGTATGTGGTTGCTCGCATCTCGGTCTGCGCACCGATTCCCTTTCTCCTATTCCTGATGTAACTTGAAATAATTCAAGACTTCTTTCCTACCTTTGCTCCCCTTGAATGTAACTCGGGGTTTCACAATTCAATTATAAATAGGATAGATTTTTTTTCTTGTTATGTCAAAGAATGACGGATGACCTGAGGCGATCGGTTCAAGGTGTGAACCGATCAGTTGATGTTCCAAACGACCGATTCAAGGAGCGAGACGAGCGGGTGGCGATCTAAGGAGATGCACGACGACCAGTGAACCAATCGGCTAGAGGCGCCAGTCGATCGGCTGGTGGCACCTGAACAACCAACTTGATGGTGAGCCAATCAGTCATGGAGATGAGCTGATCAAACCCAGAAAGGCGGGCACAGATTTCATCTTGTACAGGTTGCATGTGATGTAGACCTAGATGACCACGATTCCTCTTGGCTCGAGGAATCACAATAGGATGGCCATAATCATTGCTTTTATCGTTTTGCATGTTTTTTGTGGGATATAGCATGTATATGATACATACTATATATTGTGGTGATTGGATATGTATATGTATATAAAAACCAAATCCCTCATTAAAATATTAAGTCTTATACTCCTTCCATTAGCGACACACATGGAAAACTCGATCGACCAAGCGTAGGTTATGCCAAAGTGTGGTGCGCCGTCCATCTTGTGGAAGTGTAAAGGGTCGACATGCAGGTTCTGCCAAAGCAGGGTGCATGTTTACCGTATCGGCTTTTGGGATAGACTTAACTGGTAATTCTTAGAGCGTCTAAGCGCAGAGGCACAGAATGTTCATGGCAAGGTGTTGCGCGTGTTCATTCATCAAGAGTTGCATATGATGCAATTGGCATGATGGCCTACCTAAATAGTCAAGATTATGGGTGATCAGCCAAAGCTGACTCATGACTTGATGAAATATGGATCTTGACCCACTAGAAGATTATGCGTTGCAATCTTCCAAATTGATGGTGAGGGCTGTCAATTTGAGTCAAAATAGTGGGAGCGGTAATTAATTAAAGGCCTAATTAACTATCGTCAAATTTTATTCAAATCAAATCAAAAGGAGTTTTCACAAATACATTTTTCTCTTGTAGAATGGCAAAAGAATCATCTTTTAAAATGGGCAAATTAATTGAGAACAAATTCCATAACTGGTTGAGGACTGTGACAAGTGTTCTGCACAATCTAGATATACCAGGAGCTTTTGAATCCACTCTATGTACTCTTAAAATGTTGGTGAAGAAGAAAGAAAGTTCATTGATAGAGATCAATGGAACGATAGGTAAGGGAGAGAAGGGTTCTCTCGCCAAACCAATTTCTTCTACATGGAGAGGATGGAAGGAATGATGGAAGAAGAAGTCAGAGATAGATATCTCTACTTCTAGTGTATACGTGATAGAGATTAACTTTATTACTTCTTCGTCATGGGTACTTGATACCGGATGCGGATCTCACATTTGTTCAAATGTGAAGGATCTTAAGAGAAGTAGGCCTTTGGGGAAAGGTGAGGTTGAACTATGTGTTGCCAATGGGGCAAGGGTTGCTGCCAGTGCCGTAGGAACCTATGAGTTAACTCTACCAAGTGGGCCAATAATAGAGTTGAAGAACTGCTATTATGTACCTGCCATAAATAGGAATATCATTTCCGTCTCTTGTTTGGGCAAGGATGGATTTGAATTTCTTATTAAGAATGGAAATTGTTCCATTTCTAAAGATGGGATCTTTTATGGAAGTGCCCCAATGTCTTATGGTCTATACTTGATAGATTTGGAGACAAATGTATACAACGTAAACACCAAAAGGCAAAAACTCAATGACTCAAACAAAACATATATTTGGCATTGTCGTCTAGGGCACATAAATGAGAAGCGCATTTCTAGACTCCATAAAGATGGTTATCTAGACTCTTTTGATTATGAATCAATAGAGACATGTGAATCTTTTTTATTGAGCAAGATGACCAAGACTCCCTTTTCAGGTAAAGGTGAGAGAGCTAGTGATCTATTAGGACTCATACATACTGATGTATGTGGGCCTTTTAGAACTAATGATAGAAATGGGTGTCAGTACTTCATTACCTTTACTAATGATTTCAGTAGGTATGGCTATGTGTACCTGATGAAGCATAAGTCAGAAACCCTTGAAAGGTTCAAGGATTTCATGAATGAAGTACATAACCAACTTGGTAAAAGTATTAAGGCACTTCGATCCGATCGAGGTGGAGAATACTTAAGCCAAGAGTTTGAGGACCTTTTGTGAGCCCGCGGTATTGTATCACAATGGACTCCACCTGGAACACCACAGCATAACAGTGTGTCTGAAAGAAGGAATCGCATATTGTTAGATATGGTGCGATCGATGATGAGTTTTGCTGATCTCTGGGGTCATGCTCTTGAAACTGTCACGTTTACACTTAACCGAGTACCATCTAAATCGGTTCAAAAGACACCATATGAGATATGGACCGGGAAGCATCCCAATTTGTCTTTTATGAAGATTTGGGGTTGTGAGGCTTACGTTAGGAAAATGTTTCCTGATAAGCTTGGACCCAAGTCTGATAAATGTTATTTTGTTGGATATCCCAAGGAGACCAAGGGATATTATCTATACCACCCTACTGACAACAAAGTGTTTGTTGCCAGGGATGTTGTATTCCTAGAGAAGGAATTTATTTCCAAAGGAAGCGGTGGGAGGAAAATAGAGCTTGAAGAGGTTCAAGCCCAACAAGAAAACATTGAACCAGTAGATGTATGAGAGGAATATGGAGATTCACAAGGTGTTGTGGAATCTCAGTCTCCTCAGGTAACACAAGGACCTCGTAGATCTAGTAGGACCCGCCTTGAACCTGAGAGGTTTGGATACCTTGTGACTCAGGAAGGTGGTGAGTTGATCATAGATGATGATCCAACTACCTACGTAGAGGCTATGGAAGGACTAGATTTTGAGAAATGGCTTGAAGCCATGAGATCCGAGATGGAATCCATGTACTCCAACAAAGTATGGACTTTGGTGGAACCACCCGAAGGGGTAAAACCCATAGGGTGCAAGTGGGTCTTTAAGAAAAAGACCGACATGGATGGAAATGTGCAAACTTATAAAGGTAGATTGGTTGCGAAGGGATTTCGACAAGTTCAAGGTGTTGACTATGAAGAAACCTTTTCTCCAGTTGCCATGATTAAGTCCATCAGGATCATGCTTGCTATTGCAACTTATTATGACTATGAGATTTGGCAGATGGATGTTAAAACCGCATTCCTTAACGAGAATATAAATGAGGATGTGTACATGGCACAACCTGAAGGTTTTGTAGATCCAAAGAATGCCAATAAATTATGTAAGCTACAAAGGTCAGTCTATGGATTGAAGCAAGCATCTCGGAGTTGGAATCTTCTATTTGATGAGGAAGTCAAAGTGTTTGGCTTTAGTCAAAATGAAGATGAACCTTGTGTGTACAAGAAGGTTAGTGGGAGCTCGACCACATTCCTCATATTGTATGTGGATGACATACTTTTGATGGGGAATGATGTCTTAGCCTTAGAGAAGGTAAAGGCTTGGCTTGGGAATACTTTCTCAATGAACAACTTAGGAGAAGCATCCTACATTCTAGGAATTAAGATCTATAGAGATAGATCTAGAAGGCTTCTCGGACTAAGTCAGAGCATGTACATCGACAAAGTGCTGAAGCGGTTCAGCATGGAGAACTCAAAGAGAGGCAACATCCCCATGCTACATGGAGTCACCGTCTCTCGAGCTCAATGTCCCTAATCTTGTGAAGAGAGGGAGCGTATGAATGGGATCCCATATGCATCAGCCATCGGATCCATCATGTACGCTATGTTATGCACACGCCCAGATGTCTTGTATACTCTAAGCATGACGAGCAGGTACCAGTCAGATCCCGGGGATGCTCAGTGGACAGCCGTAAAGAACATCCTCAAGTACTTGCGAAGGACTAAGGATCAGTTTCTTGTTTACGGCGGCGAGGAAGAGCTGGTTGTAAAGGGTTACACCGATGCAAGCTTCCAAACTGATAAAGATGATTACAGATCGCAGTCAGGATTTGTATTTTGCCTTAATAATGGAGTTGTGAGCTGGAAGAGTTCCAAGCAAGAAATAGTTGTCGATTCTAGTACAGAGGCCGAGCATATTGCTTCTTCACATGCAGCAAAGGAGGCTGTGTGGATCAGGAAGTTCATTTCTGAACTTGGTGTAGTTCCCAGTAGCTGTGATGCAATTGAGCTTTATTGTGACAATAATGGAGCTATTGTACAAGCTAAGGAACCCAGATCACATCACAGGTCCAAGCACATACTGCGGCGCTTCCATCTCATACGAGAGATAGTACAGCGAGGAGATGTGAAGATTTGCAAAGTACCAACTGAAGACAACATAGATAATCCACTGACGAAGGACCTTTCTCAGCAGAAGCATGATGGTCATGCTAGGTCACAAGGACTGAGGTTCCTTGGTGACTGGCTCTAAGTGCAAGTGGGAGTCTGTTGGTATGTATGCACATAGAGCAAGTCATAAGCTGATTGTAATGGGATACTTTGTAAATGATTTGAATAATAATAAAGGCAATTTCCAATCTATATGATTAAACTATTCTGAGATGATGGTGTAACATGATAGATGTCTAAAGAATAGTTTTTACTCAATGACGTATGCTTTTAGGTTCAGGACCTAAACGATGAGATCATACGGATGTTAAGAGTATACATTCTTGTTTAGTCCCTAGTCGGTTGTTATTGTGGAAATAACCATAGACATCAATAACACTAAAGACTAGATTGTGTATTGGCAGATGACATAATCTCATTAGTCATGATATAGTTATATCAAACCAAGCACATAGGTACTTGTTAGAGAACAAGGTACCGGACAGACCCACCGTGAGAGTGACACATGGAACCATGACTTGATAGTCACAGTTAGCTCTCACAGTGATAGTGGTGAGTGTGATTCTTAGACCTAAAATCACTACACTCAACACATGTCATTGGGTACACTTTGACATCATCAAACGCAGTCCTGAAACATGGGTTGTTATAAAGGTGATGATTGGGTAGCTTTGACACATGGGGCTTTTGAGGGGTGAGTGATAGATATGGGATTTGTCCCTCCTGAGGGAGTTTGATGTCCTTGGCCACTTGATGAGTAGGATTGAGAAAGGCATGTGCATGCACGTGTGAATCAATATGTGATATTGATGTCACACACATCTCACCTAGTCTGCTCTAAGATCAAGGAAATGAATGAACGTTGACAGGATGACTGTTCCATGCCTCGAGTTCATTCAGGATATCAGTGACAAAGGAATTATACATTCACTGTAACATCATTCACAGATTGTAGGATTGAAAGTTGTTCTCCAACTTTCTATTTCACTTGGGTAGCACTGATGTGTGACTAGGCACCACTCTTTGCTTGTGAAGTCATAAATGTTATGGACTTTCACTGCCAACGTGAAATGGACCTGTAGGATCACACACATAGGATTTAACTTGGAATAGGAGTTTTATCCACAAACAATGTTTCGATTGATTACTAAAGGAGTTTAGTAGTTCAATTAAACACTCAATCAATTGATAGCTCAGTATCATAGTGTTCAAGGTGTTGGACTGATTGAAGAGTATCAGATTGATTGAAACTGCGATTGACTGATTCTTCATAATCTGCACTCCCAACCGATCAGCTCATGTGATGAACCGATCGAATGAGCTTGGTGAACCGATCAACTCAACTGGTGAGTCGATCGGCTCATGGACAAGGTGAAACGATCGGTTCAAGTGTTGAAACGATTGGTTCAAGTGTTGAAATGATCGGTTCAAGTGTTGAAATGATTGGTTCAAGTCCAACCAAGCAAGTTGGGAAAGTAACATTGGTGAGAAATTTCCTTTCATTTCACTTGCCCAATTTGATTGGAACAAGGATTGGTATTTGATACCAATTCGAAACAAAAGAAGAAAAGTCAATCGAGAACTGATCAAGACCATGAACCGACCGGTTCAGAAGTGAACCGACTGTTTCATGGGTCCCAACCGATCGGTTGAGGTGTCAACTGACCGGCTCAGATCCCCAACCTACCATTTCAGTTGTGAAACGATCGGTTCAGGTTACACAGTTGGTTGTTTTTGTGGAAAATCTCGAACCCTTCTACGTTTGCTTTAGTCCCACATTGCCCGGGATAGAGAACCCTGTCCCATGACCTTCCTATATATAGGGGTATTGGGGGCTTCTCAAAGGACAACTCAGTGCAACCAGTTGCTCTGTAAAGTTTTCGTTCTCTCTAGTTTTGGTAACTGAGAGAGCCCAAGCAAGTGCTACCCGATAAGGGAGGCACAATAAGGGAAAGACAACTGCAGAAAGCGACTGGTGGCAGGAGAGTGTGTCGGAGACTAGTACGCTGACAGGAGGGTGCGACTCCTTCTGATTCCTTATGGGACAAGGAGATCAGAGTTCTAGGTAGTCTGTGTGGACGACTGCAGAGGCGGGAGACCTCTGTCGCTCGGAGGACAACTGTCAATCCCAACAGTCCCGGTGAGACCAGGAGTCGTCAGTCCCAGTGCGACCAGGAGCTGCACAGACACCGTCTAAGACCGGAGGTGAAGACCGCGCAAGGCGCGAGGTACAATCATTGAGCAAGCCTCGGGACAAGGTATGCATCCAAAAACCATTTTTCCTATTGTATAGACGTTGACGTGATTCCTTTTGTTCTGGGTTTTGGGGAGAACATTTTTGTTTCCGCTGCTTCTCTGCCTCCCGAAAAACCCAAAAAATAACACATACGATTAGAATGTATGTTGGTTGATGGAAGAATCTCATTAGCCATGATACAGAGATATCAAACTAAATACATAGATACTTGTTAGAGAACAATGTATCAGACAGTCCCACCTTGAGAGTGACACATGGATACCATGATTGGTAGTTAGAGTCACATATCATAGTGATGGTGGTGATTGTGGTTCCTAGACCTGAAGTTACTACACTTATCACATGTCATTCGATGTACTTTGACATCATCCACTGTGGTCCCGAATAAGGATTTCCATAAATATGGTGCTTGGGTGCACTGTGACACATGGGGATGACTGTGAGTGAAGTAGATGGAATTTTTCCTTCCTACGGGAGTTTGATATTCAGGCCACTTGATAAGCGAGATTGAGAAATGCATAGCCATACTGATGTGAGTCAATATGTGATATTGAGCTTACATATATCTCATGCAATCTGCTCTAGTTCAAGGAACATGGATTGAACGTTAAAGAGGAGACAATTTGATGACTCGAGTTCAATCTGGATATTAGTGACAAAGGAACTATACAATCACTGTAACACCAGTCATGAATGATAGGTTAAGTTGTTCTCCAACTTGTCCAATTACTTGGGTGGCAATGAAGTCTTGCTAGATATCAATCATTGCTTCTGAAATCATAATATGATTATGGATATCACTGCCAATGTAATTTGGAGCCTACCAGGTCACATGCATAGGATGTGTTGGAATAGGAGTATAAATGTGGATTTGATTGGAATTGTTCTAAATCACATTGATTACTAAAAAATTTATGTAATCCATTAGAATAATATTAGAATATGTTAAAATATTTGACTCAATTAATTGGAGTGACTATCTCTAAGTGCAAGTGGGAGTCTGTTGGTATGTATGTCGATAGAGCCATCCCGAGCGATTGCATGGAGTCAGATATTAATTAATTAATTAATATGATTAACTGGTTAATTAATTAATTAATTTCAGAATATTCTAATTAATCTATGAGCATTTTAATTAACACAGTCTTTTTGTTTACCGAAGGATTTAAGAAAACTTGCTTCCTTTCATCTCTTATTTAAAGGGGCTTAATGGCCTATGTCTTTACAAGATATTGAGAGAGACTTTTTAGTTTATGCTCACATACATAAACCCTAGCCATCACCATCCTTAGGAGAGAAAGAAGAGCATTGCAACGCTAGCACGTCATTACACAGAAGCTACTCCTTCCTACCGGCTTAGGAAGCATGACGTGGAGTTCTAGTCCATTCGCGAGGATGAAGTAGAGACGCAGACACTGAAACACTTGTGTTTGGTTGATGTCAACGACCGTCCATACGCTCTATGAGCGGCGTACATCACCGCACGAAAGGAGTGCCGTTGGATCTTCCTGCGACACATTCGGAGATAGGAGAAAAGTATCGTCTGTGTAAGACAGGAGCGTTGCACACCATCGTGCAACGAGACGTCGCCCGACTTGCTCCGTGACAAGGTATATCCCGCGAACACTCTTTCCAAATACGTTATTGTCGACAAGATCCTGTTGCAGGTTGTGTGGAAATATATTTTTTTTGTTGCTTCCACCGCGCATGTTTCCTCCACAAAACCCAACATTTGGCACAATTTTATGCAACATTGAAGGATCTCAATTGTAGTATTGACACCATGCTTTTCACATTCACACTACATTATGTACACCAGGACAGAGCTTGTTGCGCTTATTCCAGTCTCTAATTCCCTCTAATGTTAATGATGTTTTAGTTGATCATTCTCGTTGCATTCTATTCTCGTGAGACCTATAGTTGCTTCTTCACAAGCTCGTCAATTTCTAGCCTATAAATTGTATCTGTAAGGATTTGATCAAGATTTTTATCTTCATCAAGCTACTTTCATTACGTCTTCTTCGAGTTGCATTTATTGAGATGGCTCTTTCGATGATCTTCTCAGACCTCTGCTTGATGATGCTATTCATACTTATCAAGCCCCCAAGATTCATGTGCCAGATTAATAAAACCAGTATGGCAGCCACCAACACCTCGTTCAGCTTGTGTTCATGTCATGTTATGTACGAATGTGGTCTTCTGCGCTAGTTTTAGTTGACTACACTTAGCAAATAATTTGAAGATACCTTAATTGCTACATTGACATTGTTCTCCACTTTCATGTCGTGTTATGTATATGAGATGTGTTGATTGTGCGCTTATACCACTCACACATTCCTGTCCAGTGAAGATGGTGTATTCATGGTGTTCTTCATCATTTGCTTCAGATTGATGGTGGCAAGTTTTTACTGTGGTATTCTGTACAAATATCCTTCATTCTACATGCACTTGAAAATACTTTTTCCAAAACTCGAGTGTTCCATCCTGCAGAACACAACTCAAATGGAGGTATCATGAAATTATTTTGGGAGGGTATTAATGCTTAAGAGGGAGTGAAAATCTTGTATGGGGGAGTGCCATGTTTATTTTCAAATTTTTATCCAAGCTAGATATGTGGTTCAATCATGCTCCAACTTGAGGGAGAATGTTAAAATTATTATTATTTAGTTTATAATGTCATATTGGTCTATTTGTCTTGACTCATTAAGTTTATATTTGCTCCCCTTGTACTGGTCTCCTTTCCTATATATAGAAGAAGATGTTGTCTTCTATCAATAAGGAAACATCCAATTGATCTCTCATCTTGTTTTCCACATATAGCACAGAACAAAGATTTAAACGCGTAAAATAATTTTTTTATCGAAGACAATTAAAGGAAATGGGGTGTGTATAAGAATGTTGACATTTGGGGTTTGTATAAATGCGGTTGGGGCAGAACCAGTGCAACTTTTGTCTTATTGCGCTAACTCAACCTTGCCTGCCTGGGATAGACCAAAGTGGTCATTTAGGTTAAAATGAGATTATGGTCCCAAGTTACCCGCAGTGGAACCCACTGCATGAGGATGGTTAGCCAACCCACTCCCCCATGAGGTTGGGATTTTATCCGGGATTAGACCTTATTTTTTGTGCATTTGGAGCCTGTCTTTTATGTTGATTTTTCGAATAGGGGCCTCGAACCCCACATGTACGCTTATTGCTTCTTAAATTTTGTTTTATTAACTATTGTTTCTCGGACAAGAAACCTGTATCTATTTTTCAGTGATGGAGCCACAGATCTGAGTGGTGGAGCCGCAGATCTGAGCAGCGACGCTGGCACTTCCGTCTTTCGTTGGGAATGGTGGAGCGCGGCTTGAAGACGGAAGAAAGGAAGCCCTCAAATCGTTGACGAAGTGAGGTAGTGACCGGTCGGCGCTGCTTCTGAGTCACGATTCGTGATGGCTGCGCCGCTGCGGTCCTACGAGGAACCCTAGTTCTCGCCTTCTCCCATTCTCCGCTACTGCTAGTCCGCTTCTCGGTTCTGGTTCAGTTCTTTTCTTCGCCGCTTTGAGTAGAGTGGTCAGTCGTGACTGAGTGAGAGGAGTCTTGAGGAGAAACTCGTGAACCGGCCCGGGTGGGTTTGTGTATAGATTGAAGAAAGAATCGATGCCCACCGGAAGGATGTGAGCCAGCCTGCGAAAGAAACAAGCACAGTCACATTATATTAGGATAGTTTTTCAACCATTAGATTATGACAAATATATATATATATATATATATATAATTATATATATTTATATAGTAATACGGGTACACAGGTATAGCGAGTACGGGTATAGCTATACCCATTAGTGGACCCGCAATAATACGGGTATGCGGGTAAGCAGGTATGCGGGTCTAGAAATCTAGACCCATGACAGGTTTTTTAAGGGTCCGGATTTGCGGGCCCATTGGTCTACCCGTACTCATTTACAGCCTTAGATTTTATCTGGGATTAGACCTTATTTTTTGTGCATTTGGAGCCTGTCTTTTATGTTGATTTTTCGAATAGGGGCCTCGAACCCCACATTTACGCTTATTGCTTCTTAAATTTTGTTTTATTAACTATTGTTTCTCGGACAAGAAACCCGTATCTATTTTTCAGATAGATCCTTAATTCTCATACGTACATCACATAGCAGCGTGGCCGACTGAATTCCCATTTTCTGTACTGCACATGTCATATCCTGTGCATAACGTTTCCACATCTACATACCCTCTTCCACTCCTTTTTTTATCCAATTTCCGTTTAGGCATTGGAGAAACACATGATCCGTTCGGTGACAACCACAACCCATCCCCCATAACAACCAGCAAGACCAGTTCAGGTTGTGAGGATGGCTTGTACCTCCTCTTCCATATCCACATACATTTCTTCCACCCACCTTGTCAATCCTCTTTCCTTCTCTTAATTATGAGAAGCCGGAGACTCGGTCCGTTCCGTCATAATCAACGCCAATTCCTCCAAACAAACAAACAAGACCAGTCCACCGCTCGTTTCCTCCGTATCTCCTGGATTCCAAATACCGCCGTAGGTAGCGGAGGAGAAACATCGGATCTGGAATTGATGTGAATTGATTGCAATCGCGAAAATACATCTCGCGATTATATTAGGATAGTTTTTCAGCCATTAGATTATGACAATATATATATATATATATATATATATATATATATATATATATATATATATATATATATTTATATAGTAATACGGGTACACGGGTATAGCGAGTACGGGTATAGATATACCCATTAGTGGACATGCAATAATACGGGTATGCAGGTTTAGAAATCTAGACCCGTGACATGTTTTTTAAGGGTCCGGATTTGCGGATCCACGGGTCTACCCGTACTCATTTACAGCCCTAGATTTTATCTGGGATTAGACCTTGTTTTTTTGTGCATTTGGAGCCTGTCTTTTATGTTGATTTTTCGAATAGGGGCCTCGAACCCCACATTTACGCTTATTGCTTCTTAAATTTTGTTTTATTAACTATTGTTTCTCGGACAAGAAACTCGTATCTATTTTTCAGATAGACCCTTAATTCTCATACGTACATCACATAGCAGCGTGGCCGACTGAATTCCCATTTTCTGTACTGCACATGGCACAATTACGTCATATCTGAAATTCTGAATGGATGAACAAGTGGGTCATATCCTGTGTATAACGTTTCCACATCTACATACCCTCTTCCACTCAATTTTTTATCCTATTTCCATTTAGGCATTGGAGAAACACATGATCCGTTCAGTCACAACCACAACTCAACCCCCATAACAACCAGCAAGACCAGTTCAGGTTGTGAGGATGGCTTGCACCTCCTCTTCCATATCCACATACATTTCTTCCACCCACCTTGTCAATCCTCTTTCCAACTCAAATATTCTGAAATTTTTCTCCAATATGCATGATTGAGTTATACATATTATATCCAAAATTCAATTAAATAAAAAATTTGTATAAAATATGAAAAATCATTTACCACACTGCTATCCTGATCAAATTCCATACTCATGTACCATCAAAACCCTAATTTCAGCCAACTAGGGTTTATATTTCTCGAACCCTAATTTCTCAAACAATAGAACACTTAACATTCTTATTAGGTTTAAAACATCATAATTTAATTATCATCATTAATTATATTTAAGCAATGATTAATCCAATTAAGCATATAATCATCTAGGTAAACCCTAGTTTACCAATTACGCTCAGATGCGGTCATAACAGGAGCTGTGAGCTGAAAGAGTTCCAAGGAAGAGACAGTTGTAGATTCTACAATAGAGACCGGACATATTGCCACATCTAATGCTGCAAAGAAAGTTGTGTGGATCAAGAAGTTCATTTCTGAACTTGGAGTCGTTCCAAGTGCTAGAGATGCAATTGAGTTGTTTGGTGACAACAACATAGCAATTGCATATGCTAAAGAACCAAGATCGCACCAACGTTCAAAACATATTATATGACGGTTCCATCTCATGCGAGAGATCATATAATAAGGAGATGTGAAGATTTGCAGAGTACTTATAGAAAGCAATGTGATTGACTCACTCACAAAAGCACTTTCACAGCAGAAACATGACGGACACGTTCGATCACTTGGATTGAGATTTATGAGTGATTGGGTATAAGTGTAAGTGGGAGTCTGTTGGTATGTATGCCCATAGATACTATCATTTGATGATTGTAATGGGATACTTTGTAAATGATTTATAATACTATATTGATCATATCAATAAAGGCAAGTTTCTAATCTATATGTTTGTGTTTTATATTGTGAGATGACCACAAAACTTATAGTTGTCTACAGAATAATATACTCAATGACATATGTCTTTGGGTTGATGACCTGAACAGTGAGATCATATGCATGTTAAGAGTATGTATTCTTGTTTTGTCCCTAATCAGTTGTTATGGTAGAAATATACATAGACATCAATAACACATAAGATTAGAATGTACGTTGGTTGATGGAAGAATCTCATTAGCCATGATATGGAGATATCAAACTAAATACATAGATACTTGTTAGAGAATAGTGTATCGGACAGTCCCACCTTGAGAGTGACACATGGATACCATGATTGGTAGTTAGAGTTACATCTCATAGTGATGGTGGTGATTGTGGTTCCTAGACCTGAAGTTACTACACTTATCACATGTCATTCGGTGTACTTTGACATCATCCACTGTGGTCCTGAATAAAGATTGCCATAAAGATGGTGCTTGGGTGCACTGTGACACATGGGGATGATTGTGAATGATGTAGATGGAATTTGTCCTTCCTACGGGAGTTTGATATTTCAGCCACTTGATAAGCGAGACTGAGAAATGCATGGCCATACTGATGTGAGTCAATATGTGATATTGAGCTTACATATATTTCATACAATCTGCTCTAGTTCAAGGAATATGGATTGAACGTTAAAGAGGATGACAGTTCCATGACTCGAGTTCAATCTGGATATCAGTGACAAAGGAACTATACAATCACTGTAACACCAGTCATGAATGATAGGTTAAGTTATTCTTCAACTTGTCCAATTACTTGGGTGGCAATGAAGTCTTTCTAGATATCAATCATTGCTTGTGAAATCATAATATGATTATGGATATCACTGCCAATGTAATTTGGAGCCTACCGGGTCACACACATAGGATGTGTTGGATTATGAGTATAAATGTGGATTTGATTAGAATTGTTCCAAATCACATTGATTACTAAAATATTTATATAATCCATTAGAATAATATTAGAATATGTTAAAATGTTTGACTCAATTAATTGGAGTGACTAGCTCTAAGTGCAAGTGGGAGTCTGTTGGTATGTATGTCCATAGAGCCATCCTGAGCGATTGCATGGAGTCAGATATTAATTAATCAATTAATATGATTAATTGGTTAATTAATTAATTCTAGAATATTCTAATTAATCTATGAGCATTATAATTAACACAGTCTTTCTATTTACCAAAGGATTTAAGAAACCCTACTTCCTTTCATCTCTTATTTAAGGGGGCTTAATGGCCTGTGTCTTTACAAGATATTGAGAGAGACTTTTTAGTTTACGCTCACGTACGTAAACCCTAGACATCACTGTCCTTAGGAGAGAAAGAAGAGCATCGCAATGCTAGCACGTCATTGCACAGAGGCTACTCCCTCCTACCGGCTTAGAAAGCATGATGTCGAGTTCCAGTCCATCCGCGAGGACGAAGTAAAAATGTAGACATTGAGACGCATGCGTTCGGTTGATGTCAATGACCGTCCATATGCTCTACGAGTGGCGTACATCACCGCACGAAAGGAGCGTCGGTTTATATAGAAGAAGATGTTGTCTTCTATCAATAAGGAAACATCCAATTGGTCTCCCATCTTATTTTCCACATATAGCACAGAACAAAAATTTAAACGTGTAAAATATTTTTTTTATCGAAGACAATTAAAGGAAATGAGGTGTGTATAAGAATGTTGACATTTGGGGTTTGTATAAATGCGGTTGGGGCAGAACATGTGCAACTTTTGTCTTATTGCGCTAACTCAACCTTGCCTGCCTGGGATAGACCAAAGTGGTCATTTAGGTTAAAATGAGATTATGGTCTAGGTTACCCATAGTGGAACCCACTGCATGAGGATGAGGATGGTTAGCCAACCCACTCCCCCATGAGGTTGGGATTTTATCCGGGATTAGACCTTATTTTTGTGCATTTGGAGCCTGTCTTTTATGTTGATTTTTCGAATAGTGGCCTCGAACCCCACATTTACGCTTATTGCTTCTTAAATTTTGTTTTATTAACTATTGTTTCTCGGACAAGAAACCCGTATCTATTTTTCAGATAGACCCTTAATTCTCATACGTACATCACATAGCAGCGTGGCCGACTGAATTCCATTTTCTGTACTGCACATGGCGCAATTCTGTCATATCTGAATGGATGAACAAGTGGGTCATATCATGTGCATAACGTTTCCACATCTACTTATCCATTCGGTCACAACCACAACCCATCCCCCATAACAACCAGCAAGACCAGTTCAGGTTGTGAGGATGGCTTGCACCTCCTCTTCCATATCCACATACATTTCTTCCACCCACCTTGTCAATCCTCTTTCCTTCTCTAATTCCGAGAAGCCGGAGACTCGGTCCGTTCCGTCATAATCACTGCCAATTCCTCCAAACAAACAAACAAGACCAGTCCACCGCTCGTTTCCTCCGTATCTTCTGGATTCCAAATACCGCGGTAGGTAGCGGAGGAGAAACATCGGATCTGGAATTGATGTGAATTGATTGCAATCGCGAAAATACATCTCGGATCTGGATTTAGATGCACCTTTTACAGAACAAGACGCGGTTTATGCGGATGACTTGGGGCACGTTTGGTTTGCCGGATTTTGAGAAATTCTGGATTCTATCCATCCCGCATTACTAAAATACTGTATTGTCAAAATTCTGCAAAATAAAATTTTATGTTTGGTTTGTTGGATTTTGTAAGTGCGGGATTTTTTTTTTGTCAACGACCTTCGCTATGTTGGATTTTGGCGTCCGGGAGAATTTTGACGGAGACCAAAATGCGGGATTCTTATTATGTTTGAAAATCCCGGGATTAACCTCAGTTCTCCAATCCTGCATACCAAACGTAAAATTTGCTGAACTGGAGTCCAAAATACAATCCAATACAGCGAAATCCAAGTAACCAAACATGCCCTTGAAGGTTCCAGCAGTTGGTCGACCGTGACCCCGTGTTTACAAAAAACTGGAGGCGTGGTTGACGGTTTTTTTTTAATATATTTTTTACCCCAAGCACCTGGTTTTTTCTTGCCTAATCTGTTACTAATTTTTTTATTTTGATTTGGTGAAAGTCAATGCAACGTCGTAATACAAACCTGACGCTCCCAATGACACAATACTACCCTCGTTTGCGATAATCCGTTGATCCTATATTAACTCATATTATCTCCTCTCATTCATTAACAGATATCATACTTTTACCATACTGAAGGCATCCTGTTGATTACTGAATGAGTTGCAGAACCCTGCACGACCACATGAAATAGAAAAAGCCTCATAACACTACCGACTGGACACCGGGCAGCGAATGAGGAACATGTTGACTGCTGTGTGCTGAATCAGCTTGGCATCTGGCATTCAAACAGTCCTATTACCGCATAATTTGTTTCTCTTGTTGCTTTCCAGTTACGGATATCCTAATGGATTCAATTGGTAAACTGAGACTTCTCAAGTCTCCGTGTCCGTATCTGTTAAAATAATGTTTTTCTTGTCGGCTTGTTAAATTAGTGTCGCCCAAAGATGATTTGTCTTTCAAATATCCTCTTGATTCGTTTTTGGTCGTTGTCAAACTTTTTTAGGCATACAAGATAAGAGTTCAAATATGTTATCCTAGACTTATTGTCCAATGTGTCCCTGTTAATCACTGCCACACACACCTAGGGATGAGTATCGGACCGGGCTTATTGAGTTTTGTCTATCCTAAATTCAAAATCACATTTTAAATTGGGTCGCGGGCCGGGTATGTCAGCCCGTACCCTGCCCATATAAGTGAAAAATTCTAGAGAGGTGGTGAATAGAGTTTATAAAATATTTAAGTAAATTTAAAGTACAATGGAAATAAAAGAGGCAACCAAAAGAGAGAGACATGATTTCGAGTGGTTCCGTCTACGGTGTCAGTCCACTACCTAGTTGTTGCCAACTAGGATTTACAACAAACATTTTTATTAATTTATCGGTGAGGACAAATTACATAAAAAATGGGGAGATTGTTGGCTTTTTAGATATGCCACACTCATATGTCGATGATAAAAATATTTCTCAATTACTAACATGTGTACTAAGTATTTAAACTAATCAAGGAACATAATCAAGATCCAACTACAAGAACCTTAGAAAATACATAAGTTTGGATACTTACAAATCAAGTTGTACCATGAATATATTTGTACTTATATGTTTTCATACAACTTGATACAAATAATGTAAGGACAAATGGTGATCTTCCAAAACCTACCCAAAACCATATCCCATACTCATATGGAGCCTTTATGGATGTTATGCTTTGTTAGATATATCATTAGATAAGATTTTCCTATTATTTTTGCTTTAAATTGAGCTCTGGGTCACTCTCAGTCGAAGTTTTTCTCGACCAAGATATAGCCGTTGCACATTTGACTGGAGATCTCGACCTACATATAGCCATTGGAGAAAATGTCAAACCATAGCATATCTCGGTCGACAATATTGTGGACTGAGATGGTTTCCGGTCGACGATATTGTGGACCGAGAATGTTTTTGGATGCAATTCAACAAAAGGCCAAATCAGCCGTTGTAATTTAATTTACTTGATCCTAACAGGTAGTTTTCATCCTAGAACATTCTTGACACTACACATAGTTTCTCTAATCATGTGTAAACATTTCCCTTAAATAGGAGTGGTCTTAGAACACCAAAACATCAAGTTTTGCATACAACAATTGAGATCATATACTCAAACTTGCATACTACTACTTGCTATCATTCTCAATAATTTAGGCCCATACTTTGAGTTGCCATCATTCTAGCCTAAGACAAATAGTAGAATCCTTCTCCACCAAATATCAACTTTGCCTAAACCTTTTGTGGAGTGGATCATCATCACTTGTCCATAAAAGCTTGATTTTATATCGTGTGAAAGAGTATTGTAATATTCTTCTTCCATTCTTATTTCTGTTATTTATGATTGCGGTTGGTCTACTTACGCAAGTGGTGGTTCTCTTCCTCGGCCCTCGGTGCATCTGTAAAAGAAGAGGTGTGGCGGTTCTCTTCCTTGGCCCTCGGTTCATCCGTAAAAGAAGAGGTATGGCGGTTCTCTTCCTTAGCCCTTGGTGACTCTATAAAAAAATGGTGTGGTGGTGCTTTTCCTCATTTATCGGCACATCCGTAAAAGAAGAAGTTTGGTGGTGCTCTTCCGTGGTTGGTAAAGAAGATGGATTTATTTACATTAATCATTTTGTAATTTGTCCTCACCGATAAATTAATAAAAGTGTTTGTTGTAAATCCTAGTTGGCAACAACTAGGTAGTGGACTGACACCATAGACGGAACCACTCGAAATCATGTCTCTCTCTTTTGGTTACCTCTTTTATTTCCATTGTACTTTAAATTTTCTTAAATATTTTATAAACTCTATTCACCACCCCTGTAGAATTTTTCACTTATATGGGTCGGGTACGGGCTGACATACCCGGCCCGCGACCCAATTTAAAATATGATTTTGAATTTGGGATAGACAAAACTCAATAAGCCCGGTCCGATACTCATCCCTAGGTGTGTGTGGCAGAGATTAATAAGGACACAATGGACATTAAGTCTAGGATAACATATTTGAACTCTTATCTTGTATGCCTAAAAAAGTTTGACAACGACCAAAAACGAATCAAGAGGATATTTGAAAGACAAATCTTCTTTGGGCGACACCAATTTAACAAGCCGACAAGAAAAACATTATTTTAACAGAGACGGACACGGAGACTTGAGAAGTTTCAGTTTACCAATTGAATCGAAAGCAACAAGAGAAACAAATTATGCGGTAATCGGACTGTTTGAATGCCAGAAGCCAAGCTGATTCAGCACTCAGCAGTCAACATGTTCTTCATTTGCTGCCCGGTGTCCAGTTGGTAGTGTTATGAGGCTTTTTCTATTTGAGTCATGCTACCCACACCCGGCAGCCTCACCCAGTTGCCCACCCGGGTCTCGGGAAAATGCACCAGTAGCATTTGCAGTCAGCTTTTATTGTCCAACAATTAACTCTATGCAGCCGACTTTTATTGTCAAACAATTAACTCCATGCAACCGGCTTTTATTGTCCAGCAATTAACGTCAATTAACTCCATGCAGCCGGCTTTTATTGTCCAGCAATTAACTCTCTCCACTCCTTTCTTTAGCCCTTATTTTTACTAATTTGTTTTCTCTCTTGCAACTCTTCATTCCGGCTCTATTTCAACCCACCAACATTTGCACGTTAGTACATTACGTCTGTTCCCCAGTTCTCATCAATTTTTCTACTTCGGTCGTACAATACATCATGTAAAGGTTGCGATGGTCAGAGAGTTGAAGTACAAGTACAGTACTTGCCCATCACTGTTTTATGAGTACTTACCCAGCACTGTTTTACAATTCAACAATAAGTACAATACTTAATTATTATTCTCATATCAGTAAACCTATTCATTTCCGCCAAGTACAATACTCACTCTCCCACCCTATTCATTTCCTCACTTGTTAATTTTAACTCATTTACTCAAGTATACGTATAATACCTATCAATTTTAATCCATACGTACATTACCTAGCAATAATTAGGTTTGTTAGTGATATGAGAATAATAATTAGGTATTGTACTTATTGTTGAATTATATAACTGATTAATGGTTTGTTAGGTATTGTACTTTTGCTTCTTATAAAAATGAATGTCATAGTGGAGTAGTGTACTTACTGAAATAATTTGAAACATCTTACTCAGTGCTGGGCAGAACTGACTCGAAATAAAATTGTACGTACAATACTTACTCAGTACTGGGCGAAACTGGTTCATTATGAACAAATGATAGTGGGATGCATCAGTTAGTGGGGCACAATAATTAATGAGGCGCAACAGTTATTGGGCGTAGCAATTAGTGGGGCGCAACAATTAATGGAGCGCAACATTGGGCCCTCATGTAGCTTTTGTATGTATATTTTAAATGGTAGTGGGGCACAACAGTCAGTCCCGAGGACCGAGTAGACGCCCGGGTGGGGCAGCGGTTAGGTTTAGAATTTCTCTTCTATTTCATGTGGTCGTGCAGGGTTCTGCAACTCATTCAATAATCAATAGGATGCCTTCAGTATGGTAAAAATATGATATCTGTTAATGAATGAGAGGAGATAATATGAGTTAATATAGGATCAACGGATTATCGCAAACGAGGGTAGTATTATGTCATTGGGGGCGTCAGGTTTGTATTACGACGTTGCATTGACCTTCACCAAATCCAAATTACCAAGCAAAAACTTTTGATCTGAACTTGGAGATAAATAACATGTGCTATGGAATTGATATTTAATGTACTCAAATTAATTTTCTGTAGCTATTTATGAGAATCTTGGTTGAATAACATTTGGATCGATCAGGGACTTGGTCGATATTTTTTCCAACCAAAACGTTATTAGCAACATGATTTTTTAAACTTGGTTTTCAAATTCACATTTTACTTGATATCTTGGTTTCTTCATATGACATGAATGTTTCATCATGAAGTTTGGGATTTTATATGGCTATCTTTTTAGTAAATACTTTTCTTATGTTTGAGCTCAATTTTCTTGGTATGAGATTAAGGGGGAGCTCAAAATCTTTTGTTATAAGTTGCATATCTTTTTACCTTGTGCTTAATGGCTTCTCTATATCAGTATGGGTTTAACATCCCTTATATTTGGTCTAAAGATATTTTTGACCTCATTCTATGCTTTATTGATTCTCTATATCAATATGGGCTTAATATCCCTTATATTTGGTCTAGAGATATTTTTTTTGACATCATTTTGAGCTCAAAGGATTCTCTAATCATTTTCAGACTTAACATCCTTTATAAATGGTTGAGAAATCAGCTTTTGGTTGTACATTTATTTTTATAGCATCTCTATATTTACATCAATCATTTTGTAATTTGTCCTCACCGATAAATTAATAAAAATGTTTGTTGTAAATCCTAGTTGGCACTAACTTTGGCACCTTGGACTAGACCTTCACGGCTGCCCGAGCTCCCTATCTTGGACCACCTACAAAAGTTGTCGTTGCCCCAGGTCTACAAGTTCTAGCGAGAGATAAGAAGGGGTCTGACCTTCCTCCCTGATCTACTCAAGTCCAGCAGATCTGAGGTGGTTTCGATCCACTTATCTACTTCTATTTCATGGATGCCATCGAGACTCGACCTCTCTTCCGATCCTTCTTCCCTTGCTCTCATTTTGGACACCCAATACACGACGCCGGTGTGCGTTATTACCTGGAACACACTACCTATGCCCTCCTGGGATCTATGTGAGTGTTGTCGTGGGGCGTGGGGGTGTAGCAGGCGCTTGGAATCCATGGCGAGTAAGCAGGCAAGCAGCCTCCTCCTCATCTACTTGGGTGTCCGGTTGTAGCACCACCGTCGTAGCCTGACACCTGTGACTTCGCCCGTTGCTTGCGTGTGGCCCGTAACAGAGACTTCATCACAGGGATCCCAGTCGCCTCCCCCTCTCGCTCGACCTGGGTGTCATCTTGGCCAGGTCTGCTCCAGCGCTCCACCTTCGTGAGGTCACTGCCACCCATCACCACCGCGGCCTCCATGCTCTTAAGCTCGCCGCTTCTCGCTCTACCTAATGCAACGTGCGTTCGTTCGCTTTGCTGACGTGGCTGGTTGAGACTAGGGCTTGGAAGAGCTCTGCACCGATCCCTCTCTTCCTCTATGTTAGGAGCAGCAGGTCAGTTGAAGGGTTGCCACTGCGAGGTTGATTACCGGTGAGCGATCGATCTCCATTGGTGTCTCTAGGCCACCATCTACTACGGCCACGATCTTCAGTAGGTCACCTACTATTCCAATGATCACAAGGCCTCGCCAGAGGTTCATTGTCCTTCTATGGAATGTTGGGTTTGAGGAGCAATTCCCCACGGATCTGGAAAACCCTGGTTGGATAATAGAGGGTGAGGGATTGATGGGGATCGATCTTCCTCCTCGCTTCCTGCTCCTTCCTTCTTCTGACAGTAGTGGAGAGATGCAAAAATAGAGATGGGTGGATCCCTCTCCCCACTTTTGTAATGTTTATGACTAAAAGGTTGTTAAGAAGATATTCACTTTCGGGAAGAGGACGGGTGATGAGTTGGGTTGTTTCCCTCAACCTCGCAGGATCTGGAGTTTAGAAACAAAGTCTCCATTGCTGAGTCAACAGTACTCACGGTTTGGATTGGGCCAGGCTTGCAACCATGGGACACATGACATGTCAATGATACACCCATCATTATCTCCAACAACCATAATTTGAATGCAATGAGACTTTAACAAAACCCTAACAACCAATAGTTCTCTCTCGGCTGAGTCTCATATAAACGGTCTAATATTTGTTCACTAAACCCAGCTCATCACACATATTTTGAAATCAATGTGTAAACATTGAATATAACTAAACAAATCATTTAATATTGATCAAACAAGTTCTATCCACTTAAATTGATCGTGATGCATCCCAAGGTTCCTTATTCAACCATTTAAATCCAGGTGTGCTTAATTTGGTACTTAACTCCAAATGTCCTCAAATCAACTAATGATTAGTATTAATCATCTCCATGTACATGAAAGTCCTTCGATAGCTACTATTGAACCTCTAACAGAATCTGGGTCATACTTGTGGGTCAAACGAAACCATTTTTGAATAAGAGTCACCCTGCCCTAGGATTAACCAACCAAGAATATCCTTGGACCTTAAATACTATATTGGTTTTAGAAATCTTAAAAATCAGGTCATCACATTCACCCCACCTTATTTGGAATTTCATCCTCGAAATTCAGCAAATCTCATCCTTAAGAGGCTATTTTGGGGTCGAACTTCATATACATCATTGTTTCTTAGGTTCTAAGGTCACCATAGTTGCATGCACTCTAAGTTGTCAGCTTAGGGTCTTAGAGTTTCTTGGGTGTGTCCACCCCACCTCATATATGTGGAAGCATCACTTAAAGTCTTAGCCATAACATGATGTTATGATATCTTAGGATTACATCACCCCTAAGGGTACAAGTTTTAGTTCATGCTTTTAAAGTTCAAGAGGAATTCATTTATATGCCATGATATTCAGATCGTTCAAATCTAACATCATTAATATCTTACAATAATTTCAGCATTAGAGGAGATTTATCTTCATCCTTGATATTAGAATTTTTCTACTTAAGAAGGGCTAACGTAACATGTTTGACCATTAGGGTTTCACCCTATGGTGTGATATTCACACTCAACTTAGAAGCATACATTGAGAAGAATCAAAGTTACGAACTATATTTCTGATCATATATCCTATGATCCAAAAATATCTTTACATCAAGTTCATGAGTTCAATTTTTTATGTCTTGCATGTATTATGTGAAGGGAAAGAGAGAATATACTAAGTTTATCCCATGATCTCAGCATCATATCTTTCATGTTTCGTGTGAAGGGGAAGAGAATATTTTAAAGTCAAACTTATCATGATTTCAGTCTTGGGTACTACATGTATGAAATAGGGGGGAAATATAGAATAGGTCAAGCTTATATGAGTGACTCCTCATATATAAATCATCTATATAGCTCAAGTGAGGTTTCTATCATCATATATTAAGAAAGAGAAGAAGAAGGGAGAACATGTATTTTGAGTATCTTTTGCACAAAGCATTATACTCTCATAACTAGTGTTCATATATTACCTCACTTTCAACTAATGATGAGATTCACAAAATATGTCACTCCAACTAGGACCTAACTCAGCCAAAATATTGAATTTATCATATGGGTCATCTACCCATCCTTTTCTTTTACCCAGTTCTCACATATAGATTTGAATCATGCATAAGGACTCAACTCAACACTGAAGAGTAATCTAGTGTAGTACATTTTTTTGCACATATCTCATATATTGGAGGCTAGGTCCTATGACCTTCTCCCTTTGGGTCTTACTCTCTCTAGAGTTCACCACATATCTCATCCTACCACTAGACGTCCTCCTTGTATATGAGCTTGAGGTTCATGCACACTCATCTCTATCTTAACTTAGCTTATCTTAAGTAGGGAAAAGGGAATGTACTTTCATCATCAAGATGTTGCATAAATTCTACAAAATTGGATTCAACAAGTATACAACTTAAACCTTTAAAAGGAAACTTATACCATCAGAAATCAAACTTAGATAAGATTTCACATGCTTATATCAACTATCATTCTATCATCTACTCAATGTATTACATATCTTGATAAGGCTCTAGACATCTAATCTAGACTACTCTCCAGTGTGAGGGACACATTTTATATTTACATATATGTAATAAAATATTATATAGTTTTTCTCCGAGAAAGAAGACGTCAGAGAAAACTTTCGAGGCTCAAGCCGATTGGAAAACAAAACCAAATCAGCAAAATCGAGTGTCCCACACACCGTAGATAGTCTAGTGCCACGTCACCTAGTGAAATGGTGAGAACAAGGTGTATACTAGTGTAGCTACCCAATACATATGAGCTCTATATGGAAAGGGTTTCAGACACTTGTCTAAGCCTAGTTCTCGAACATCTAGGTTCTAACCTAGAGGCTAAGTTAAACATAGTTCTTATAGAACAACTTGTTATGTTTCTAGGGTTTGAAATGCAAGGTGAAATTATGTTTTGTGTTTCATGGTGAGCAATGGTCAGGTATAGCTATTTTTCATGCTCTGATACCAACTGTGACGTCCCCGGATTTTGGCTTCTCCAAACCCTATTGGGAATGAGAGTTCAGAATCCGAAAACATCATCCAATCATATCAGAGAGCGATGCGGAAGTAATATATGCATACATGAACATACAACCATAACATTTCTCAGCATTCAACATGTACATTATTACAACACGATTTACAATTGTATATTGAAAGGGAATTTTTACACATCTATGAACATGTATGCTAACTAGGATCTTTACAATAGGTACAACCTGGACAATTTCTCACTTCCCGTCTTTTATCCCATGCTAGCTCTGAACCTAAAACATACGTGAAACAACGAATCAACACATAAGGTGTTGTGTACGTGGGTAGAAAGATACATACTAATATGTTTGTGTAATTGAAATAACTTGAGAAAGAAAGAGTAAAGGAAAACATTATTTAAAACGATAATCAGGTAAACATTCCTTTTATTGCTTTCACTTTTATGTGGTTGTACTACACATTCTTGCACTTGACTTACATCTAGTGTGGGCAATATAGTATCATCATACATCTAACATGGGCCAAGGAATAAATACATCCATGTTAGGCAACATACATCCACACCAGGCTATGTGCTCTAGTAGCTACAACCCATCATACTCATTTATGTTCTATTAGATTTGGCGAAGTATAACTCATACTAGATCAACCAAGCAATCGTATCCAAATACGAGCATTCAAGATATTGCATATCATAGGCAATCAGAAAACTAGTCTTATACTTAATAAATCCCACGTAGCTGAGTTCAGAGATTCCTATTTACATTTTGGATCATCTACATATCTGGTCATCACCTGATTAATAACAAATATCCATCATTAATACAAGGTTCGACATTATTAATGGTATTTAGGTCCAGTTAAGGGTTTGGCTAAATCTAGATCTAAATAGCCTAGAACTTGTGTCTAATATTTTTCTACTGATCCAGAGGTTATTATAGGGGTCTGGTTCATATTTCATAATTTTAGGTCATCATTTACTATTTATTATACATCAAACAACTATAATACAACTTACATGATATCACTGATATTAAAGCATCAAAAGTCTATTATTATCATTCCATGTTGTTCTACTCATTTTTCTAAGCAATTTGGTATATTATTTGTATTTTTTGAACATAAGAGCTATTTTCTAGGATTTATATAATATTTGCATATGTTTAAGACATTTACCTCATTTTGGCCAATCATGTCTTGCCACATGGCCTTGAGGCATTTCGGTCAGTTCAGTTGATTTGGCAGATTCTCAGTCTCTGACCCTGGTTCCAGTTTATTCGGTGGATTCACGATTTTCTTCACTTAGCTATCTCCTTCTCACACTCCACGCGTACCAAATGCAAGTCTGAAACAGAGCCGTTGTTGTTTGGTAAGGTGCCGACGTGAAATCAGAGCAACGGTGAGCTCCTCACCAGATTCCAATGCCACCACCAACTTTGGTGCCTTGGACTAGACCTTCACGACTGCCCGAGCTCCCTATCTTGGACCCCCTACAAAAGTTGTCACTGCCCCAGGTCTACGAGCTTTGGCGAGAGATCGGAAGGGGTCTGACCTTCCTCCTTGTTCTACTCAAGTCCAGCAGATCTGAGGTGGTTTCGATCCACTTGTCTACTGCTATTTCATGGATGCCGTCGAGACTCGACCTCTCTTCCGATCGTTCTTCCCTTGCTCTCTTTCTGGACTCCCAACACACGACGCCAGTGTGCGTTGTTACCTGGCACACACTGCCTCTGCCCTCCTGGGATCTGTGCGAGTGCCGCCGTGGGGCGTGGGGGTGCAGCAGGCACTTGGAATCCATGGCGAGCAAACAGGCAAGCAACCTCCTCCTCACCTGTTTGGGTGTCCGGTTGTAGCACCGCCGCCATAGCCTGACACCTGTGGCTTCGCCCGTTGCTTGCGTGTGGCCCGTAACAGAGCCTTCATCACCGGGATCTCAGTATCCTCCCCCTCCCGCTCCACCTGGGTGTCGTCTTGGCCAGGTCTGCTCCAGCGCTCCACCTTCGTGAGGTCACTGCCACCCATCACCGCCATGGCCTCCATGTTCTTAAGCTCGCCGCTTCTTGCTCTGCCTAACGCAACATGCGTTAGTTCGCTTTGCTGACATGGATGGTTGAGACTAGGGCTTGGAAGAGCTCTGCACCGATCCCTCTCTTCCTCTATGTTAGGAGCAGCAGGTCAGTTGAAGGGCTTCCACTGTGAGGTTGATTACCGGTGAGCGATCGATCTCCATTGGTGTCTCCAGGCCACCATCTACAACGGCCACAATCTTCAGTAGGTCACCTACTATTCCAGTGACCACAAGGCCTCTCTAGAGGTTCGTTGTCCTTCTATGGAAGGTTGGGTTTGAGGAGCAGTTCCCCACAGATCTGGAAAAACCTGGTTGGATAAGGGGAATGATAATAGAGGGTGAGGGATTGATGGGGATCGATCTGCCTCCTCACTTCCTACTCCTTCCTTCTTCTCGCAGTAGTGGAGAGATGCAAAAATAGATATGGGTGGATCTCTCTCCCCACTTCTGTATTGTTTATGACTAAAAGGTTGTTAAGCAGATCTTCAATTTTGGGAAGAGGACGGGTGATGAGTTGGGTTGTTTCCCTCAACCCCACAGGATCTGGAGTTTAGAAACGAAGTCTCCATTGCCGAGTCAATAGTACTCACAGTTTGGATTGGGCCAGGCTTGCTACCATGGGCCACATGACATGTCAATGATACACCCATCATTATCTCCAACAACCATAATTTTAATGCAATGAGACTTTAACAAAACCCTAACAACCAATAGTTCTCTCTCGGCTAAGTCTCATATAAACGGTCTAATATTTGTTCACTAAACCCAGCTCATCACACATATTTCGAAATCAATGTGTAAACATTGAATATAACTAAACAAATCATTTAACACTGATCAAACAAGTTCTATCCACTTAAATTGATCGTGATGCATCCCAAGGTTCCTTATTCAACCATTTAAATCCAGGTGTGCTTAATTTGGTACTTAACTCCAAATGTCCTCAAATCGACTAATGATTAGTATTAATCATCTCGATGTACATGAAAGGCCTTCGATAGCTACTATTGAACCTCTAACGGAATCTGGGTCATACTTGTGGGTCAAACAAAACCATTTTTGAATAAGAGTCACCCTGCCCTAGGATTAATGAACCAGGAATATCCTTGGACCTAAAATACTATATTAGTTTTGAAATCTTGAAAATCAGGTCATCACACTAACGGCTATAGAACCTATTAGAAGAAGTAACCCGGGAGACTCTCAGTCGAGAAGTTGTTCGACTGAGCTTGTCTCGGTCGACAAAGAGTTCGATCGAGAGTGTCTCTATTTTAGTGGTTCTAGATGAATACTAAGTGTGTGTATGAGTGTGCAGTTGTGACATTGTTATAGGGGGTGACCTATCTAAGTGTTTTGAATGCCTAGGGAAGATCCATACACTTTATTTACATGATGTCTAAGTACTTGTACATTATATACTTGTACAAGTTTTTACATTTGATAAAAATCATGAAATTAAAGTATTTTGAGCATATAGATCTTCCAAAGTTTTGTGTCATCCACCTAGTTCCTGCAACACTCAAATAGCATGTTAGATCCACAAGAATGAAATGTTTTTCATTTTCAAAACAAAGTGATTTTGATAGTGTCCATTTAGCCAACAATCTCCCCCTTTTTGAAGATGACAAAAATTTCCAAAATGTAAAATAAGGAAATATAAATCATATGAGTTTCATACCTGAATTTTACCTTTTGTAGCCATTCTCTTGTTTGCAAGTGTGTGTTGGCCGAGAGATTATGAAACTCATTTTATTTATATTTTTGATTTATATTATTTCTCCCCCTTTGTCATTTTCAAAAATATAACCAAGATAATCATTAAGTATGACTTTTATTATTCCCCTTTAATTTATTGCTATGATCCCCCTTAAGAAGATATTCAGTGTTTAAAAACAAGGGATTAATATGAATACAAACCACATGTTGTCAAATTTAGCCACAATGTATTTCTCAATCATTTGCAAAGGATGTTAAGACTTGAAATAACATGAGTTCCTTTTAGATTCATGGCATATGTGTTTTGATTTCTCATCCATTTTACAAGGGATGTTAAGCCCTAAAAATGATATGAGAATCCTTTAAGCTTATAGTAGAATCAATGAACGTATCTCTAACCAAATACACGGGATGTTAAGCCCTAATTTGTTTAGAGAATTCCATTAAAGACAAGATATACATTATGTTAATAAATATTGTAGGCTCCTTTATTTTCATAACCAAGATTACTTTAATATAATAAGGTCATAACATGTTTCAAATTTTCTTTACAAAGTTTTTGTGAACTCTCCCTTAATCTTATAATCAAGATAATTTAAGGATTCTATGGTCATAATAAGCATTAGATTATAATACGTTAACCTTTTATGAGAGCTATGCACTAGAATTATACTAAGATTGAGTACAAGGAAATGATTTACAATTAAGCATTTTTTAAGCTTATTTTAGGTCGACCTTGACTTCAACCAGGGCGCCCCTCGGTCAAACTTTATTTCAACCGAGAGGCATTTTCTGCAGATTAACAGTTTAAGCACTCTCATTGAGTTACACATTAATGTTAAAATATGTGAAACATAAAGTCTTTATGTAATATGATCAAATGTATATCAATTTGAAGCACTTTGAGTGATACCTATTTTGAAGAAGTTTTATCAATTGAAAACTTAATATAGGCATCACAATTTAGTACCTTGCTCTGGATTTGGTTATAATAGATTTTAAATGTAACATTGAAATAGCTCTTTAATCTAGATAAATCTCTTATTTTAAACTTATTTTTAGATTAACTCTTTAGAATCAGTCATCCTTGAGTATAAATTAAGAACAAGTTTTATATCTCATAGAACTCAAGTTCTTAAAATCAAGATTTTGCTTTTGATTACTTAGAACAAACAACTAGATAAGACATTAATATTGTTGTTCTAAGAAACAAACTATTTAGCTTGCCATAGTGTCATCTAGCAAAAATCATTCATTTATTACACGAGATGATACAAGCCATGCACACGATAATCATTATCTATCATGTCAAGATGCATTTGTGCCATAGAGTTTTATTGTTATGCAAAATGACATTTTTAATGATAACATCATCTTTATATGTAATGAGCTGAATCACAATGATCATTTTGAAAATAATATCCATTCATGATTTGTATATATAGATCAAAGATTATTTTAGGAAAACAAAGTAAAAGATCAAACATAATGATCATGATAGAACGATGGAAGCATATCCATAATTTCATGAAATACAATGATTATGATCATTGAAAAGCAAATTTCAAGACACATGGTTTTCATATAGATAGACCAAGGAATACTTAGGACAAACCATGTGGATTATGATAAAATGGTAATTTCCTTGATTAAACCATCATGGTTCATGAATTTTTAAATTTAAGACAAGCCATGAACATGCTTAATCATTTCAGTAGCAATTTAGGGCTTTACAATGTGTGCATTGATTTTAAGAGAGCATTTCCAGTTTTTATTTGCATATAGTTTTGATCATATAATTAGTAAATTTATAGCATGATAAAGATATCATATAGATCATGATGCAAATTATCAATATGTGATTTGAGATTTGTCTCCAAGATATATAACTTATTTTTGCAATAGAGCATGTCTACTTGCAGTAAGAGTATAGATCAACATCATTTTTCTTTGCAAGCAATGTTTTTGCAGCAGTTTTAGTAAAATCAATCTTTTTCTCTTATATATTTGACAGATACAATTTAATCATGAAAAGTATTAAGTTTTGAAGCTCATATATTCTTCCTTTTGATTAGGATCATTCAAATATTTAAGGCATAAGAATATGTAAAGTTCATTACATACTTAAGTTGATTGCAATTGAAGTGTCTTGTTTTTATTAAACAGTTCTGTCAAAGTTTCACTCGGTCGACAAAGTTCTCGACCGACATTGTCTCGGTCGACAACTTTCTCGGCTGAGAATGTTACTGTTTCTCCAGAAAAATATAGATTTAAGGCAGAAATCCTATCGATCGACCAATTTCTTGACCGACATTGTCTCGGTCGAAGATTTTGTCGGCTGAGATTGTTTCTGTACTATTTTCAGAAGTTATTTCCAAGTAAAACATAGATCACTTCCAATTCAATTATGCAATTTAAAACTCAGTTTAGTTGAGATAAAACATTTAAGTATCAAAGTAACATTTAAGTCAAATATCAACTAATCATATTCAAATCTCTAGGTTTTAGGAACCCAAACTAAAACAAGTTATTAAAGATGTGTCTCTATAGGTTTATTTAAAAATGTTTATTTTCAAGTTAGAAATTTTAATTACTTGAATCAATTTTTTATCTCATTATGTTAAGTTGAGATAGACATAAAGATATACAATTTAGAATCTTTGGTCATACCAACTCAACATCCTTTTTCTTGTAAGGACATGAGAAGGAATAATGTCCAAAACGCAAACAATAATGGCAACATATAGAATCAATCTCATTTCTCTTTTTATAAGTTTGATCTAGTTTGTTCTTGGGTACATATGTATACTTGCCTTTAGGTACATACATAGATTGAGTCTTTGGCACTTGTATCCTTCCCCCACTAGGTTTTTGATAGGATTTTCCTTTAGGCTTGTAACCTAGTCCTCTCCTTTCAATTTGACAATGAGAATCATTTAAAATCGTATCAAGAACATCATTGTTTCTTAAGCTACTAACTTCTTGTTGTAACTTAGCAATCTCATCCATTCTCTTTTTGATATCTAACTTTGCTTGATCTAGATTAGATGATAAAGCATCACTTTGCTTAACAATAGCATCATAATCTAGATGAGTACATAAAATTGGTTGTTTTTTAAGATAATTAATTTGAGTTTGCAAGTTTATCTTTCCTAGAGAGAGAAGATTGCAATTTGCCTCTATTGATTTCAGCTTAATATCATGGTATTTAATAGTTAAGTTTAATGTCTCCTTAAGATCTTCATTTTCAGATGTGAGAGCAAGAAGTTTAGCATGTAACTCATCATTTGCTTTATTAGATTTATTTAATTTCTTCTTGCACTCAATATACTTATCATGTGTTTCTTGAAGGTTGGCAACTAAATCTTCTTTTGATAAATCAAAAAGGCTTACCTCTTCTTCTTCACTTGTTGTAGCAATAAAGCATTCTTTATGCACATGTTCCTTCTTTAACCTCCATGGACAGCTAGGTGTTATGTGTCTTATTCCTAAGAACCAATTACAATTTGTTGAAGATTGGTCCAAGCTTCTCCTTTGCTTGCGGTTGTAGACACCACCACCCTCCATTCTTCAAGACTCGATTAGAGCTCCTTGAAGCCTCACTCTGATACCAATTGAAAAACCACTAGTGGGGGTGAATAGGGTTTTTCTGAAGATTTTAAAAATAATAACTCAAACAATCAACCACAAAGATGTTGAAGAAGGAGACACATGGTTTAGAGTGGTTCCACCCTTAGCAAATACTAAAGGAGTCAGTCCACTACCCAACTATTTCCAATTGGGATTTTGAAAGCACATGTATTTTATTACCTCGCAAGGATGTTACATAAAATACAACTACCTTTCCAAACCCTTTGGACAACCTTCACCCCGAAGTCATCTCACCAACTTTGAAGCAGCCTTCACTTGAAGTAACTTCAAGATCCCCCTTGAAGTAGCTTCCCGTTGAGACCTTCTAGAAGTAGTCCAAAGTTCACCTTCTCCTCTGAGAAGACCCTTCTCCACCTGAGAAGATAACACCCTCTCCAATCCACAGCCTCCAACCCTAGGAGTAGCAAGGAGAGTACAATTAATAAAAAGGAACAAGAAGGGAAAATGGAAATTACAATTACCATTGTAGCACAAGGCTTGATTTCCTATATCAAGCATTTTGATCTCCTAACCAGTGTGTATGGAATTGGAAGTACAGTGGGTAGGAGATGCTAGCCTTATAGGACACGAAATTTGAGCAATGGAAATGAATAGCAAATGTTGGAGTTGCTCAATTGCTCATAAGAATGGATTCTCAATTGCAAGTGTGTATGCTCAAGTGTTGCACAAGTGTGTTTTGGGTGTCCTAAGGCATGTCCTATTTATAGGAATGGCCTATGAATGCTTAACGACGTTCTAGATACTTTCTAGGGGGTTCTAAGTGCTCAACTAGCTGTTAGGTATCCACTAATTGCTTTAGTAATGACTAGTTTATTAATTCTGAAAAGTGCAAATAGAGTACTTATCGGTCGAGAAGTTTGTCGATCGAGAGTCAAGGACTTCATCGACCGAGGGATGGTCTGGAGCAAGTGTAAATAACGTTCGATTCCAACTCCCAACTACCTTGTCTGATGTGTCTAACGGCTATAGAACCTATTATAAGAAGTAACCTGGGAGACTCTCGGTCGAGAAGTTGTTCGACCGAGCTTGTCTCGGTCAACAAAGAGTCCGACCGAGAGTGTCTCTATTTTGGTGGTTCTAGATGAATACTAAGTGTGTGTATGAGTGTGTATTTGTGACACTATTATGGGGGATGACCTATCTAAGTGTTGTGAATGGCTAGGGAAGATCAAAACGCTTGATTTACATGATGTCTAAGTACTTGTACAAGTTTTTACATTTGATTACAATCATGAAATTAAAGCATTTTGAGCATATAGATCTTCCAAAGCTTTGTGTCATCCACCTAGTTCCTGCAACACTCAAATAGCACGTTAGATCCACAAGAATGAAATGTTTGTCATTTTCAAAACAAAGGGATTTTGATGATGTCCATTTAGCCAATAGTTTACCTCCATGGAGATGGTCATTTTGTGCATGCCAAATGGTCCAACACCCAATGCAGCGTAGTGCTATGGCTTCAGCAATGTCCTTGCTATGAATCATGTAGGCTATCCAATCGTCCACAGACAATGTAAAGAATGAAGGGTTCATGTTGAGTAGTTGACATACTTTCAAGCTCGTCAGACAGTCCTAGAGATAGTGGGTCAGAGTATCCTACTCCTTCATACATATAGGGTACATACTATCATTGAGGATGTGATGACGTGCCTTCTTCACATTTGTGAGAAGGGCACAATGCTTGAGTAGTCAGATGAAGGTGCATTGCTTCAACGGGAGCGGAAGTGACCAGACCGCCTTCCAGTTGTCAAAGATGATCGGGGTGTGATGTCCCTTTATCCAAGTATATGCCATGTTGGCTGAGAGTTCTCATGTGGGGTTCATAGGCCACGACCATGTGTTCGGCCATGTGTCATCCCTGGGTATGTTGGTGTGCTCAATCAGGGGTCATGTTGCGCGCGTGCGTGGGGGGGATAAACCTGGATAAACTCTCAGTCCCACCCACCTGAGGACAGTGACATGCATTGCACAGTGAGGTCCTTGAGATCTTCAAGGACAAGGGTGTTGGGGGTAATATCAAGTATTGACTTACCCATCAGCCACTTATCACACCAGACATCGGTGTTGGAACCAGAGTTTATAGTATTATGACAAATAGCTTTGAATTTAGGTAGGTGACTTTTAATAAAGTACCATGCTAATGATAATGATGTCTTTGACACTGTCATGCATCGCATGTATTTGTTTCACATCATAGAAACCCACTGAGATGAAGAGTTATTAAGGAACTGCCAGGCATTCTTCATCAACAGTGCCACATTCTGATCTCTAGCGGCCTTGATCCCGAGTTTGCTGAGTGACTTACTTCTGATCAGTTTCTCCCACAAGACCAAAGAGATTTACTTTTGTTCATGACCACTAGACCAGATGAAATCCAGATATGTCTGTCAATATCATCATAGAGCATTGGAGAGAGCTTCATAGTTTGTATAGTGTAAGAAGGAATCATCTATAAAGAGCCTTTTTGCTAGGGTGATGCGGTCCGCAAGTGATAGGTGTCGGGTTGACCAACTGTCCATGCGGCCTCTGATGGATTGTAGAATATGGGAATGTGTTTGCTTGTTCACCCTATGGTGTAGAACTGGGACGCCCAACTAACAGCCCAAATCAATAGTTCTAGAAATACCCATGCCATAGAAGAAGGCTCGCTGCTCTGCTGTGGTAGTGTTCGGCGAGAAGTAGCAGTAGGATTTCTCCTTTGAGATAACTTGATCGGGCATTAATGAGAATTCATTTAGGACCTTGTTGATAGTAGAGGCCTAAGCAGTAGGCACTTCATCCATAAGCAGTAGATCGTCGGGAAACATCACATGGGAGAGTGACGGGCCATCCTTGGTGACCATGATCGACTTCCAGGTACCCCATTCTACCTCTTCTAAGATTTCTTGACTAAGGCATTCCATACAAAGAACAAATAGGTAGGGGATAATGGGGTCACCCTACCTGACACCCTGGGTGGATTTGATGGGTTCCATGGGTGCACCTTCCCATAGGATCGAGGTGCTACCGATGGAGATTACCTACATAATCATCTTGGATAGACTGTCAGGGATACCCATTTTCTTAAGGGTGTCTTCTATGAAGGGCCAACTCATCTGGGCAAAAGCCTTGGATAGGTCCAATTTGATGGTAACCCACTTCTAACAATTCTCTATTCATTCAAATTTATGTTGATGATATCATTTTTGGTGGAACTAATCTTGATCTTTGCAAAGCATTTAGTGATCTTATGTAGAGTGAACTCGAGATGAGTACACTCTTACCCTTCTTTGTTTCATTCCCGATTCTCTATTGCTGCTCAAGCTAGGTTTCGTGATTTTGTGTTGCCGCTCGCCGCTGCCATTGCTACTGCTATGGAGAGGAGCTTTTCGCCACCATTGTGGAGAGGAGCTTGTTGTCACCATTGTGGAGAGGAACCGTCATTGAGGAGCTCATTGTCGCCGCTCCAGTTCAGTCATTGAGGAGCTCACCACCGCTTCTCTAGTCACCTGCCGCTACTCCAGTTCAGTCGTCACCGTCGCTGCTCACTTGCTCAGTCATCTCCGCCAACGACCACAACCACAGCTTGCCATCCTTCCACTACTTACCACCTGCTTCACCATAGCTTTAGTCATCTCCACCGCCGCTGCTTGCCACATGCTTCACCTCTAGCTACGACCACCTCAACCTCCATCTGTCGCCACCATAGCCTACTCCACCAGTGCGGTGAGTTTTTTGTAAGATTATTATTTATTAATTAGGGTAGATTAATATTGATTAATAAGGGTTAAATGAGGAATGAATGAACTTAGTTCAATATATAATTATTCTCCAAAATTGTGTATTTGATTAATAAAAATTAACTAGGATTAACGATGAATGAATGAATTTAATTAATTGATATTTCTTTCTTTCTCTCTTGTTAGTGATTGATTTAACTTATTTCAATATATAATTGTTGTTGAAAATTGTGTAGTTGATTATTAATTATTAATTTGGGTTAATGATGAATGAATGAACTTACCCAATTGGAAGAATAAATTGAATTAAATGATGTTACACAAAACTTAGGATATGAATGATGATACTATGATTGTAGGTATATGAATGACAAAATGTATACATGTATTTTGTTGGCCTAGAAACCTGTTTCAGATTTACTCATTAGGAGTAAATCTTGGACAGTCCCCGGTTTGGGATTGTTCTTGAACACTTAATCTCACTTAGGATGTAAGTGTATAATGTGTATTAAATTGTCATGATGTCTCATCAGCACTTCTCAGTTTTTTCTCTAAGTATATATGTCGGTGGGCATTTGCCCATGTACATTGGTGTACTTGGAGAACTACGGGGAAATGCTGCCAAAATTTCTTGAAAATCAAATACACATTATACACTTACTAGTGAGATTAGGTGATCAAGAATGAGATAGGTGGTACACATTTATTATATATAAGACCCTAAACCCTAAACTTTTAACCATAAACCCTAATCTTTTAACCTTAAACCCTAATCTTTTAACCCTAAACCCTAATATATACTTGTTTTCTCTTTGATCATAGAATGGATAGATCATGGATGTCCATTCCAAATCATTGCACCCCATAGCTTATTTTTGTTCTTGATCAGTTTATTAGATTTGCCAAGGGACATAGGAAACAACCTAGAGATAGGTTCTACTATCCATGTAGGCATTGCGGTAACAACTTGAAAGTCAGCACTGGTGATGAAATCAAAAGTCATGTCATGTGCAATGGGTTTGTACAAGGCTATACAGAATGGCACTGGCATGGAGAGATTTCAAACTTGAAATCAGTGGATGTCGATAGCAGTGCTTGTGTGGAAGAAGAAATTGCCTATGATGATGTAGATGTGAACGAACCAGTTCCAGTAGACATCGTTGATGCAATGTTGGATAGTTGTGGGGTTGCACACCGATCCACTTCCCATGTTTAGAAACATTATGCATGATGCTAAGAGACCATTATACATATGTTGTACTAAGTTTATGAAGCTTAGCACTGTGTTGAGATTGTATAAGCTAAAAGCTAACAATAGATGGATTGACAAATGCTTCACGTCATTGTTGTCTTTGTTGAAAGAAATTCTTCCTAAAGGAAATGAGCTGCCAATCTCAACATATGAGTTAAAGAAATTGTTGTGGCCAATGGAAATGGAGGCCAAGAAGATACACGCATGCCCGAATGATTGTGTATTATTTCAAAAGGACCATGTGGATTTGAAAGATTTTCCAAAATGTAGTGCGTCAATGTATAAAATGATGACTTCAGGGGAGTCTAAAACTGGTTCTCCTGCCAAGGTGATGTGGTATCTACCTATAATATCACGGTTTCAATGCTTGTTTGTCAATTCGATAGATGCGAAGAATTTGATGTTTAGAAAAATAATGATGGGATCCTACGACATGCATCTAATTCCCAACAGTGGAAGAAGATTGATTTATTGTACCCTAAATTTGGTGAAGAATTCAGGAATCTAAGACTTGGGTTTTATACAGACAGGATGAATCTATACGGGGCATTGAGCAGCCAACATAGCACTTGGCCTATTATGCTTGTTATATACAATCTTCCTCCCTGGTTGTGTATGAAAATAAGTATGTTATGATGTCATTGTTGATATCGGGCCCTAAACAACCTGGAAATGATATCGACATTTATCTTGAACCTCTGATTGATGACTTAAAGAAACTTTGGGGTGAAGGTGTGATGACCTATGATGCTTCACAAAAAGAGACATTTTGTTTGCTCGCTATGTTGTTTTGCACTATTAATGACTTTCCAGCATATAGGAATTGATCTAGATATAGTGTCAAAGGATCTAAAGTGTGTCCTATATGTGAACAGAACACTGATTCAATATGACTAAAACATGGCGGCAAGATTGTATATCTTGGTCATCGAAGGTTTCTTCCAAAATTCCATTTGTACCGTAGGTTGCACAAAGCATTTAACGGACGGAATGAGGAACGGAGTGCACCTAAACCTATACTAGGGGAGGTTGTTTATGTAAGAGTAAAAGACTTTATCAACAAATTTGGTAAGAGATCACAATGTACCATGGCCACATGGAGTGACAAATCTTTATTCAAGAAGAAGTCAATATTTTGGGATCTTCCTTGTTGGATTTCTTTGGCAGACAAGCATTGTATTGATGTCATGCACGTTGAGAAAAATGTTTGTGATAGCGTCATTGGTATTCTGCTGAATATACTAGGTAAGAATAAAGATGGGATAAAATCTAGAATGGGCCCACGTGAAATGGGAATAAGGACAAAATTAACAGAAATAGTTAGTAGCGATTGGAGAACATATTTACCTCATGCTTGTTATATGTTGTCTAGAAAGGAGAAGAAAGCTTTTTGTGATTGTTTGGTAAATGTTAAGGTGCCACATGGTTACTCATCCAACATCCGTAGATTGGTATTAATGAAAGATCTAAAGTTGATAGGTCTTAAATCTCATGATTGTCACACTCTAATGCAACAAATATTGCTCGTGTCAATTTGATCTATACTACTGAAGCATGTAAGGTTTGCAATCACCAGACTTTGTTTCTTCTTCAACAGTCTGTGTAGCAAAGTTATTGATCCTGAGACTCTCCATAATTTGCAAAGAGAAGTGGTTGTTACCCTATGTCAGATTGAGATGTATTTTCCTCCTTCGTTCTTTGATATCATGGTACATCTTGTTGTCCACTTGACTAGGGAAGTGAAAATGTTGGGACCAATTTTCTTGCATTGGATGTATCCTTTTGAACGACACATGAGCATTTTTAAAGGTGATGTTCGAAACCGTTATCGGCCTGAAGGGAGTATTATTGAGGGTTATGTGGAGAGAGAGGTTGTAGATTTTTGCAATGACTTTTTGAGTGGTAATGACGCTCCTGTTAATGAAAAGAATATTGAGGAGTATTCTGGCAAAGGAATTTTATGATCACGGATGAAAGTAATCAGCCGTGAGCTGTTGGAACAAGATCACTTGTATATTTTACACAACATTGATGAAGTGAGTGTTTATATTGCGGAACATACCAATTTCATCGAGAAACAATATCCTCGAGCTAATTCAATGTGGCTTTCTAGAGAGCATAACAAGACATTTATTAAGTTGTTTTAAGATAAAGTCTTACATCAACTATCTCAAACACCAAATAATCTTGCTAAAAAATATCAAATGCCTCACCTTTAAACCAAAATTGAATGTTATGTCTTATGAAGGGTTTGACATAAATGGGTTCTCATATTACACAAAGCGTCAAGATGATAAGAGCGTCATCCAAAACAGTGGGGTCACCCTTCAAGTGTCTTCATTGTTTTATGCAAGTGCAAAGGATAAGAGTCCACGTGAAGCTAAAATGTCATATTACAGTGTCATTGAAGACATATGGGAGTTTGACTATGTAGATTTCATAGTTCCACTCTTTAAATGTAATTGGGTTGATAACACCAAAGGAGTTATTGTGGATGAATTGGGTTTCACATTAGTGAACTTTGAAAAGATTGGCGAGAAGGGTGAACCATTCATATTGGCATCACAGGCAAAACAAGTATTTTATATCGATGATCCTACAAATGATAAATGGTCGGTTGTTCTTCATGCTAAAAGACAGTTCATTGAAGATCCTATAGATGAAGAAGAGTAATATGATAATATGATGACTCGAGTCCATTCTCAGTTGGTTTGCCAACACCACCAAATATTGAAGCTAACGAGGACTTGTATGTATGCGATGATCACACCAAAGGAATGCTAATTGATAAAAGATCACAGTATTAGAGGCATGTTTTTATTTTTTTATATGTTTTATTTTTCTAAATGTGAACTTTACAATGTTTTATTATCTTCTAGTTATGTTAAATGTTAAATGTTTGATTTTTTAATGACATTTTCAGATGGCATGAGGGTGAGGATTTCAATGTGCCACCTCACAGTGTAAGTTTTAAAATATATCCTATATTTCTATCTATATGTCCATTTATAAGTTATATCATGTAAGTGTGTTTTTTTATCAAATTTTAGGTTGATGATGTACCCCCTGAAGAACTTGGGGCACTTGATGAGCACCAAAAAATTTTGAAAATGTGAGGGGCATCACTATGATGAACAAGTTACTACAACAAAGGGGTAATGGATCTAAACTGCTTGTGGATTTTGATCATGCAGGAAATCCAGTTAGAGTGAACCGCAAATCATTTATTTCATATCTTGGGGTTCTTACTCGTAGCCATTGTAGTCCTAATGTAGAATCTTGGCATGAAGATCCTAAGGGGAAGAAAGACTTAGTATGGAAGAAACTATGTGTGAGTTATTATTATTTGCAATTCTATTTTTTAGATTACTAATTTTTACGATACTAATTAAATATATAAATTTTGTAGAGTATATTTGAACTGGATGAAAGCATGCATCGTAAATGTGTGATGCAGCGCTATGGGAGGGTTCTAAGGAACTATAGGAGAAATCTCAGCCGAGATTACATACGAGATGCTGAGAAGAGGAAGAAGTCAGCCATTGAGGAATGGAACTACCTGGACCCCAATGATTGGGAGGAGTTTGTTGCCAAAAGAAAATCTAATGAATTCAAGGTATTAAGTGCCACTCCCAATTTAATTAATATACATTCTTATGTATTCACCTATTCAAGATTGACCTTTAGTGTTACTAACCAAATCAATGTGCTTACTAATAAGGATATCACTGATGCTCAAAGAACAAGGCGTGTACTGAATGTGCATGACCACACGATGGGTCCAAAAGGCTATGCAGGCATTCGTCGAGGACTACAGGCTGTTTGTACTGCTACTCAGGAGACTGGGGAGTCCTCTACTATTACTCCTGCACCTCTGCCTCGCCATGTTGTGTGGATAGTTGGGAGGCAAAACAAGAAAGGAGATATAACCAAGCCCACAACTACTGAGGCAGATGCAAAAATGGTAAAATTCAACTCTCAGAGCAATCGATATTTATTATTGTTATGTTTACTTACCAATTTTTATTGATGGCGATTAGCGGGAGCTTCACGAGCAGAGGAAGCAAGGCAAGTTCATCCCTGATGGCACAAGAGATGAATTGATATTTGCTCTTGGTAACTCATAGCATCCTAGATGTGTTAGGGGTGCATGCACTGGTGTGGGCATAAAAGCGTTCTTTGGGCCATCACAATGCAAACATGTCCCAAAACTAGGATTTTCAAAAGCTGAGGTAACCTATTCCTTTTTTAGAATGTTATTACAAAAGGGAATTCAATAATCAAAAGCTAGCATTTCTTTTGTCCATATATAGGTAGATGAGTTAATTGATAGGAGAGTCGAGGAAGCACTTGATAAGAGCCTCCATGAAGCAATGAGCAAGTGGCAGGCATCTCAAACTGCCACTCAGACAGTACATGTGGTGTGTCACTCTTCTCCTACTATAGAGGTGGTTGGGAGTAATACTGTAGACCCACCACCTATCACGTCCTTTGTATGTATTTTTATTACATAGTAGCTAGTCTTTTCAAGATGATATGTTTACGTATATATGTATATAACATACTTTACATAAATTTATAGGGGTTAAAGACATGTTGTCTAAAAAGCAAAGAATTTATCATTGCAGAGGATGAGGCTTACCCACCCCTTCTAGGGGACATGTTTCATGGCACTCCAGTACCATATGGTGCGGTTCGTGTGAACCCGAGACTTGTACTCCCCATTGGAGGCATCATCCATTACCATATACCCACCCAGATTCTGAAATACTTGGTGAAGCAGAAGGCAGAGTGATATTGTGGTCCAAAATGGATGTCGTCTATATTGATATTATATGGTAAATTTACATTGTGTTAATTTGTTAGCGGTATATATGAGTCAATTGATCTAAAATTATATATACATGTTAAAAGGAAGAAACCCACTATAGATCGGCCACCACCTCCACCTCCTCCTGAAGTACCTAGTTGGCTTCCAAGGGACCTGTATGACTCGTTAGGTCTTAATTGTAAGGGTATTTCAGTATGGATAAGCGAACATAACCCAAATTGTCCTATAAATGTTTCTATTCCGGTGGATGTTGCAGGTGAACCATACGATAACAATCTATTTATACAAGATATTTTGGAGTTGTTTCATTATGATTGGTTGAATACATCTATGATGGAGGCTATGTATATGGTGATATCTTGTTTATATATCCATATACCTTATTTTATATATGGTGATCTGGTTTCTTATATATTAATGCATACATAATATATGTTTTGAAACCACTTACACACGATCTGTAAAGATTTTTCATTTCCCCATGTGGGATTTCTAATTCCATCTTTGATCAGTCACGTAGATAGAGAGTCTTCATCAGTTACCTCATACTACTCTGTTGCTTTTAAATATTTTAGTAAAAATAGAAGACAGTGATAATACCTCCATTCAATGTTGAGTAAGTTTACTTTGCTTATAATTTGGACTTAAGAAAATTACATTTTATTGTGGATTTTAAGTTATTAATTTTTAACTTTCTTACCTCTAGTGCTAAGCATTGGGAGCTACTGCTTATTGTCCCCAAGATGTGGATTGTTTATTATCTAGATCCTTCGGTGAAGGAATTAGACTCATTATATGGACACCCAATGAAAAGGCCATTATTCACGTGAGAAATCTTTCATACTTTATATTTGTTAACATATATTATTACATTACTATTTAATAATGCGATTTAATGTGTTACATTAACATGTACGGCTTTAAAAGAGTTCAAAAAAGATGGAGGGAACATGTCCAAGACAAAGAAATCATTACTTTGGGAGAATGTGGAAGTAATTTACTGACTCCAATGTATATATAATTTATGTGAACTGTGCTTGTTTGTATTTTTTTAACATTTTGTATGTTTCAATTTATAGTTTACTACACAAAACAATGGTTGTGCATGTGCATACTACGTGATGCGATATATTGACTAAATTATCAAACATGCTGCAATGGAAATCGATACCATACAAAAATTATTATATATAGCCTCATTAGATAATATGAAATATATCAATCTTATTATATATTATTAATTATATATATGTCATTCTCTTTGTAGTTGTTTAAAACTAAGTTCACTACAGGTGAAAATTTATTAGATGTGCATACTCCCTATATGATGGAAGAATTAGATGATGTAAGAGAACAATGGGAAAAAGCCTTACAATTAGTGGGAATTTTTTATTATCATTGGATTACTGATGGCGATGATGACGATGATGATAATGATGATGATAAAGAATGATATTTCTGAAATTTGTTGTCATAATTATTTTTGCATTTGATGACATGTTAAACTTTGAAAGACACACTTATATATACATGTCTGAATGCATTTTTTTGAATTGTCGTATCTATATACATATGTGTGAATGTGAAGATGAATACATGAATGTTTCTACATGTGTCTGAATGTGAAAATATATGAATGAATGGAACTGCAGGTTGCTAAATGTGTGTGAATATGAAATGGAGGAATGAAATGGAACTACATGTTTCTACATGTGTGTGATGAATCATATATTGAATTAAATGTGCTTATACATGTGTGTGAATCACATGATCCATATATAATGTTGTCCATCCTTATTAATTTTGTAGGTTTGTGGCCTGTTGTTGGCTAAAATCAATGGATGTTGTAAACCTACAGTTCAAAATTGAACTGCAGATTCTGCATCCTGCTGACTAGCCGGACAGCAGGCCTACAAGATGATAAGAAAAAAAATCAAAAATAGTCATCGGTTAACAAAAGAAACTAACAACAAAAACTTAACTTTTCGGTGATTAATAGTTAACCGACGTCTTTATCCCTAATGGTTTCGGTTACTATTTGGTTAACTTACAAATTGTCAATAATTTTAGGTCAACGGAGTCGGTTTTTTATTGCTAACCGACACCTATGGTCTAACCTGGGGCCAATTTTTTTTTTCGGGATGGGATGTGGTATTGGTTTTGACTTGATAACTGACGCCTATGGTCCCCCTGCTGGTGTGTTTTTTTGGGTTGCAATCGGGGGACGGCTTTGTGTCATCAGTTATGAAACTAACACTGAAGGCGTCTACATTTAGTGTCACCCACTTGGGTGTCACTTGGACACTGACTTCTAAAGTCATATTTAACTGACGCTAAAGGTGATATATGTACTAGTGAGTATGATGGGTGAGCTTACATTCTTCCTAGGCTTTCAAATCAAGCAATCTAAAGATGGGAACTTCATCAACTAAGGCAAGTACACAAGTGAGCTACTCAAGCGCTTTTGGGATGGAGAACACCAAGCCGATGGACACACCCATGTCAAACACCGCTAAACTTGACAAAGATGAAGAAGGTGAGAAAGTGGATGAGAAGCTCTATAGAGTTAAAATCAGAAGTATACTTTATTTAACTACCTCTAGACCTAATATAATATTTAGTGTTGGCTTGTGTGCTCACTTTCAATCAAATCCCAAGAAATCACATCTTATAGCCATTAACATGATTTTAAGGTACTTAGCGGAGCTTCTAAGGAAGAAAGTGATGCAAGATGATGGATACAATCACTACGGGCAGCGAGAGGACATCACTCATGCTTTTCTTCATTGTGATACTACTAGATAGATATGGATAGCAGGGGAGTTTGACTAGTCAGGTCAGTTGGGTGTTCATGATGTGGGGAGCTTGGTGAGGAGTTTGCTTGACGATGTGGACAGCCGATGTAAGGATGAGGGAGCGACTCTTTTGTGGGTGGTGTGGACAGTGAGGAACAAAATATTTTTTGAGGATTGCCCTCCTTACCTTCCAGGTCTTGTGGCTAGCTTCATCAACATGGTGGCGGATCATGTGAGGTACCATGGATATGTTGTATGTTTAGCCCCCTCCACTACGGCGTCTAGGATTTCTACATGGTGTCGTCCACCCACATGCAGTGTGAAGATCCACACCGATGCGTATCTCACCACTACATATGAGAACGGATGGGGGGTAGCCATCCGGGATGAGCTCGGGAAACTCTTATGGACCTTCCAATGCCAGTTAGAACAGCCGTACTCAGTTCTCAGTGCGGAGGGTATGGCATTACTACACGGCATGCGTCTGGCTCTTAGGGAAGGCTACTTGGACATAGTGGTGGAGACGGACTGCTTGCTGCTTGTGGAAGCTATGAAGAGAGGTTGTGGTGGACGTGGCTATGAGGACGTCATCACTCAGGACATCATTGAACTTTCTCATAGCTTCCTTTCTTTTAACTTTTGCTTTATTAGAAGGCAAGGCAATAGAGTAGCACATGCCTTAGCCACTTCTGCCTATCATTTTGTTAACCCTCACTGTATTGGTGGGGGGTTTGAGGATCGAATCCTTGTACTTGCTGCAATTAATTTGATTACTTAATAAAATGGCGGGCGCCCTTTCTCAAAAAAAAAGGTACTTAGCCAAAACCTCAAATTTTGGACTATGGTATCCCAAGTCAAGGGACTTTACTCTCATGGCTTATAGTGATGCAGATTATGTAGGATGCTTGATTGATAGAAAGTGCATGTGGCACTTGTTTCCTCCTAGGAGCATGTTTGGTGTCTTGGTTCTCCAAGAAATAGAGTATAGTGGCTTTATCAACTACCAAGGCTGAATACATTACAGTCGGGAGTTGTTGTGGTCAGGTCCTATGGATGAAGCAAATGCTCCAAGACTTTACCATTTATTTTGATGCTTCTCCTATTTATTGTGAAATTTGTGATAATACTAGTGCAATCAATCTATCTTACAATCCTATATTGCATAGTACAGCTGAGCATATAGAGGTTCGTCATCATTTTCTTTTTTATAACATTGCCAAAAAGGATATCTATATCACACATGTGGACATGAAAAATAAGTTGGTGGACATTTTCACTAAACCTCTAGCTAGAGAGAAATTTAATTTTATTAGATCAAAACTGCTCATTGATGTTTTGGATGAATATGATATGCCTTCTAGCTGGTTTCTATCTACCCTATATAATTTTCTCGTATATATTCTTAAGAGAAGCTGGGAGGATGTCTTATTCATCCCTCCCTCCCCTTGTGAGTGAAATTAAAAAATAAATACAATCATTAATTAAATTTTTAGAAGTAAATATATCTACCCTATATGATTTGCACATATCTTGATCACCCTTCTTGTTAAGATAAAAAAATCATTTTTGGGTTTTTATTGAATCCATATAATATATTCGATAATATATTCATGGAATTCGTTCATAATAAAGTCCAAAATTTCAAGTATCTAAGAAAAATTCACTTCGTATCTGAGAATCAACAAATTCGACCCCACATTGTTCACAAAATTTCATGTCTTCCCTTTCATCTATGATCACTTGATAATTTCCACAAGAACAAATTCCACTTTTTATAGGCCCAAAGATTCTTTCACAAAAAGTACAAAAATTTCATGTTCATATGCCTTGTTTTTCGCTTGTTTTGGGCATTTTTTGCAAATGCTTGTTTTATCGAAAAATAGTACCCAATGATGAGTGATATTTGCCTAAGTATGTTTAAAATGCAAAATTGATAGAAAAATAAACTTAATTAGCACTCAAAGGCTAGAAATTAAGATTTCTAAATTTGAGACAGACTCTCTATCAGTCGAGTTACAAACTCGACTGATGGATAGCTGAGAGCTTTTGTAAAAATCCATTCGGTCGAGTTTCCCAATCTTAGGACTCGATCGATGGCCGGGTTGGAGCAAACACTAGTGTAGTTCGGCTGACTTTTCTCCCTATCAATTAGAGAAAAATCGACCAATTCACTCTCCAGCTCCCTCAAGTTGTCAACCCTAGCCCTGGCCATCATCTTCCTAGCCCTAGACAGCCCTTTCTCGACCTTCCTAGACCTATTACACATCAACCCTAGGTGTTTGGTCGGATCTTGGTGGTGTTCACTACGTTTTTGACCTCTCAATCTTCTTATCTCGCCTCCATGACTTCTAATAGGAGAAAGAGAGCTACCCCCTTTAGAGCACCATCATCCTCCTCCAACTCATGCCTTATAACCTTTGATGATACCTTCTTTGCCTCCAATGATGCTCTAAATAGGTACAAGGATCTCCTTCCTATGAACCTCTTTCCTTTTTGTGCCTTGTTTTAGACACACCCACATAGACAAAAGGTTCTAGATCAAGTTGTCAAGTTGTTGTACGATCACCACCTCTCTGCCCTAAGTGTTGAACGTGTGTGCTATCACATTTCTATCACAAACAAAAAAGTCGTTGATGAATTCTATGAAAATTTGCAATGGAATTACGACATTCCTGTGCCCCTTCCAAATACTCAAGTTGTTCTTACTTCCATGATTGTCGGAAAGAAGCCTTAGTTTCCCTATAGGAAGAAGTCTACTCTTCCATCCTCTATCTTAGACTTGAAGAACCACATTCTCAGCCTAGTAGTCAACTGCAATATTCATCTAAAGAAAAACAAAACTAAAATTGCAGAGGATACTGTAGTGATTATGTTTTGTATCCTGAAGAACATCAGAGTCAAGTGGGCTAGATATGTTCTCCATCACATGACCTACTTCGACTCTGGTAATAACACCCGAGGAACCCACCCACCCTACCCAAACCTAATTTGTGGTCTTTTTCAATCTACCACTAGCAAGTCTCTTTTTCATGACCTTCATTACAAACCAACTAAAAAAGGAGTTTGTATCAGTGACACCACAATTCATAAGAGCATGCATACACCTTCCAATACCACACCTAGATCCTCCACCTCCACCCAGGAACCACCACCACCTTAGCCATCCCGACCTAGCTGCGCCTCTTTTCATGTATCAATTGAAACCCCCATGGGTTACATAATGCATCAGCAGGCATACAACCTTCAAGTTTAGGAACACATGCATCAGGATCTCTATGCTATCATTTCTACCATGAACATATCATGTGACCATCCTTACCCTACCTACCATCCCTACCCAGGAGGTGATTATGCATACAATCACTTTTACCCAGCCCCTCCACCTACTACTTATGGTGCTACACCCTCTATTTTTGGTGGATCTACCCCTGGAGTGCTACCTCTTCCTTTTGGTCCTATATCTATTTTGATTGAAAAACTTGGCACCTATTCTCCCACTTTTCCTCAAGACCAAGAGTAGCATGTAATGCCATGTGGTCGGTCATGGTTTCGGTCCTTCTACCGATGAGGAGATGCCCGACTAGGTTGATGAGGAAGTTGTTTTTGCTGATGAGGAGGCATCTGAGGATGATGGAGAGGATGTTTCAGATTGTTCTAATGATGGCTTTACCGGTGCATGTGATAATGAAGGTAACCTGCTATCTCTTTTATGCCTTCAAATGGAGATGATGACTACGAGCATGAAGCTTTTGATGATGATGTTGATGTTGATGATGATGATTATGCCTTGGACATAGATAGCCTAGACGTTTAGATGTTGATTGTATATATCTTTCTAGACTATTTTTGTACTAAAAACATCTGGACACATTATCTGAGATGTACTGTTTCTATCATCATGTTGTTTTCGTCATTTTGGGTTTGTAGTTGTTTTTCAGGACATGCTTTCAGTGTTGTAATCTTAACCATATGTACACTTACTCTTTGGTTGACTATATCTGATGAGTTGGTGCTATGTTACCCATATTTTGATTATGGCATATATTGTTTGTCTCTCTCTCATCTATGTCTGTTATGTGTTTTTGAGGTTGCATGTTTTATATTGTGGATGCATGTTTTAGCTGTGATTGGAGAAGACATGTTTTTGTGCTCTTCTACCCCCCCTCCTTTTTTGATAATTCCAAAAGGGGGAGAGAATTTCAATGTTTTTAAGATCACCCATATTGCCTTTATTGCTTATGTGATCCTTTTCTTGTTCAATATATGCTTTATCATGTGATTTGCTAAAGGACCATATAGTATACATGTTATATTACTTTTGTATAAAGACTAACTATGTAGGTAAGAGTGAGCATAGATTGAGGGGGAGCAACTCACATTGTTAAAATCATGGGTGCCCTTGCAATTCACAAGTCTAAGTTATAACTTTACATATCCTTTTCAATATGATTGAGGAATGGTTTGTCATTGTCAAAAAGGGGGAGAACGTTGACTTGAGAGTTATACATTGTCCATATTTTGATAATAACTTAACCATTCCATTCATATGTATCTAACATGTTTGTTTAAGATTGATTTTAGGCTTTAGGTACATGAAAAGGATCAAATTACACAAGCCCTATCTTGTTCAAGTTCAAGTCAAAAGCATGCAAGTGTGCAATTTGGAAAATCACTCCAAACCACCTTAGATTAATTTTGTAGTCACTTGTATTGATAATATGACTTGTAATTAAGATGAGAAAAAAATCAAGGACACTTAATTCCAACATTTGGTCACTCTAAAATCATTTTGAAAATGTTGTCACAAAAACTTTATGGATTGAGTTTGAATCTCGACCGGTCAGTGATGGATTTTTGTAAATGGATCAATCGATCAAGTTGTACACTCACAAAACTCGACTAACCGGCTCACTAACCAATATTAATTTTGACTCATCGGTCGAGTTTCCCAGGACAAGCTCGACCGATAGTTTGAAAATCAGCTTTGTTGGTTAGTGGATTGCTCGAGTTATCTTTATTGAAACTCGACCGAATGTACTGTATGAAATAGATAGAAAAAGTGATTCCAACCGTTATAGAGTTTTTATAAATGAAAATAGATCTATTGTAAGTTATAAAATGTCTATTTTTTGTTCTTAAGTGATCCCACACTCAATGGAACACCCCCATCTATAAATAGGACCCCTTAGAGTTCATTCCAAGTTTGCTCATTCATGCTATCCTTAGTCCTTACTATAGTTGAGTGTATCGCAACCCTTTGAGCCCCTTTCTCTCTCTCATTTACAAAGATTTTAGTGATCATGAGTGAGTTAGGCATATTGTAAGAGAGCTACCTCTGTGTTATATTGTAAACCTCTCATTCCTTCCATCTTCCCAATCCCCTTTCTCAAAGAGTAAAGGAAGTGAGCTTCTCCAAGTGAAGGTGAAGCTTTTGTTCTTCTTCAAGGTTTGAAGATCTTCTCCGTGTAAAGGAGAAGGGCAAGGCAAATATTCAAGAATAGTCGGTAATTCCTTCAAGGCCAAAGACTTGATGCAAGTACGGGTAAGTCCTTGTTGAAGGCTAAAGATATCTTAATCAAGTGGGTAAGTCCTTGTGTAGGTGAAAGACTCTTGTCTTGAATAGGTAAGCCCTTGGATGTATGGTGGTCTCCTTGTATCTCTTATAATGGAATATAAGTATACATGGGTTGCAAAGTCCTAGAGGTTGGCCTCTCTAGGTAGTGGATTGACGGTCTCCTAGTTTGGAGAGTGGAACCACTCTAACCATCTTGTCCAAGTGTATGTTTCAATCTCTCTCATCCTTGTTGTGCTTGCTTGGATAGGACTTCAAATTTTTCTTAAGCATTTGGTTTAAATTGATATAACTTGAAGGTCTAACTATTCTTGTGATAATTTTGAAGCTCTATTCACTCCCCCTCTCTATAGCCCTAGATCCAACACTTATAGTTATTTAATCGAAGTTTTGTTATGTTTGGTTCGATGATTATTTCTAATTTTATTTTGTGCAGGCTACTTATCACTCTAATAATTATTACTATTTTGTTTTTTTTTGTATCTTATCTTCATTTTATATAGTGTCCAAAGTAGTCAAACAATATAGATTGTGGGTATTATGTGATGAAGGACATGAGAGACATATGTGAGATGAGAGAGAGAAACATTTATTAAAAATGTAAGTTAATTAATATATACTTTTAGTTTTCTCGCTTCTAAATACATAGAATATCTTACAATATACCAATATATTTGACATATGATTGCAGTATAATTCTAAATATATCAGTTCTTTCTTCAACCAAGAAGAGATTGATGAATGAGTGGGTGATGTATGTTCTTGAGAATATGTTGAATTGTCTGGCATGAGCAGGCAACGTTTGTTTTTCAGCGTATGACAAATGTCTGAAACATTTTCAGCTATTTTTTGGCTCGACTCTAGAAATGTATAGTCAGTAGTTTATGTGCATATAGGTTACTTGTTTGTATGAGTACATCTTTGTATGAATGATTAATTATGTATAAAATTCATTGTAATATTTTTCAAGATTCAATCCAAATTACATTCAATTATATGCTTGTTTATGACAGTGATCAAACTATAATCAAATATAACAATTACTGGTATGTTTTATAGGTGTGATATCACAACAAACAACACATATTGTGTGAACCATCTATATTACAATGAGCTACCTCTATTACAATGGCTATGTCTAGGAAACAACGACATCAATTAACTATTGTCTAAAATGCATACATTACAACTAGTACAACAATTGTTGTATAAGCACCTATATTACAATGAGAGTGTTTAAGAAACAAAAACATACAACACATGTTGTATATAGACTTATATTACAATAGGTGCAACACATGTTGTGTAAAATACCTCTATTACAATGGGTATGTTTAGCAAACTACAACATGCATCAACTATTGTGTGTGTGTATTACAATAGGTGCACTGCCTATTGTATAAAGAACTCCTATCACAACAAATGTGTTCACTGAACTACAACATACATCATCTGTTGTATAAAATAGATACAATATAACATGCACAACACAAGTTATATAAAAGACCCCATAGGACCATACCATCTAATATAACTATTGAGACTTATTGTACAAGGGAAAAATAAAATTTGTAGTAAGTCATTTCTATAGTAGTATTCTGGCCAAGTATGATTTTCTATTCCCATTAACAGAATAAGATGTTAAATTATGAGGATATTTGATTCCCCAAAAATTTCTACCATAAAGGTATTTGTGTCTAGGGTGGATAACAAAATAATAGGCTTTATTAACTATATATATATATATATATATATATATATATATATATAAACCTGAGTCCACATTATTCTTGGGATGTTATATGGTATTCTATGATAGTTAATGAAGTATTTTGATCTAATAGTCATGTATCATTTATATTGGTTTTAATTATGTTTTGTTGCCTTGAACTAAGGAGGCCCCAAGTTGTATCAAGAGATATGTTTTTGATGATGCTTGGTATTGTAATATGAAACCTATATCATTATATGCATCCAATCTTTTAGCAAGGTTCTCTCCATAGTTTTTGTATTGTTAAATATGTCATAAGAAGATGGAATTTGGTGAGGTAGTGTCAAAAATGTGAGCATTTTTAGCATTTTTATGGTGGCACCAGGTTTCCATTATAGTACTTGCTTTTCATATAATTAATCCAAGAACAATCACTATTCTCCAATATTGAAGTAATTATCTTATTTAGCATGCAATATGAATGTAACCTAAGGTTAATAACACCCCATCTAGAAATTTTTTTGGACAACAAAAAGAAGACCATTTTACAAGATGGATCTTTATGTTCTCCACCATGCTTTCCATAGAAAAGTTCTACAAATAAAGTTCAAACTTAGTATATTTTTTAAGAGGGGCATACAAGTAATGGAGTATGAGGGAATGCACGTGAGAGAAGCATTCACAAGTGTAAGTATCCTATCTTTATTAAGGAATTTCATACATAAAGTAGCTAGCTTCCTACTCATTATGTCCAAGATGGGTTGCCTCACATTACATGGTAGTTTGTAAGGTAACAATAGAAGTCCAAGATATTCCACAAGGAAAGTTACCAAGTTGGAATTATATCATACATCTATGTTGTAGCATGTCCTTGTTGGAAATGTCTACACCAGACAATGTATATCTTTCTAAAAGTTTATTTTGAGTCACGAAAAAAATGTTGAAATTTCCCTAGTCTATAAAGTGTGTTAACAATATTGTTGTCATTTGGTTTGATGCAAATGATACTACCATGGGTAAATTGTATGATATGTCTATCATATATGATTTCAATCCTTTGTTGGAGTCGATTCTACACCCCTAGTCACATCAATGATAAAATATTTATGAGAATCACAAACAAATATGATGACACTGGATCACCTTGTCTAAGACAATTTCTACTCTTAAAATATCTAAAAGGAAAACTGGTAATTTGAATTGAAAATTGACCCCAACTAATGTGTGTTTCTATAAAATCTATCCATTTTCCTAGGAAGTGTCATCTTATCATACATAAAATAAAAAAAGTGCCAATTGAGGTTATCAAATGCCTTTTAAAATCAAGTTTGAGAATAAGCATCAATTCTATATTTTTTTGAAAAGTACCCAATATCTCATTCACCATTATATAGGCATTTTTTATGCAATGAACTTTGATAAAAGAAGTTATTCAACATTGATTATGTGTTTTGTGTGATGTATCATTCTTGGGCTGTACACATTTACTGAGATTTTATATGATTTGTATATATGGTGATAGATATATATTGGTTTGTTTTGTGGGCTGTCAAATTTTTTGGTGGGACCAATGTATACTTTATGAATTGTTGTTAGGTTGAAATTGGATACCTCCTCTTATACTATTTCATATTTCTTTAATATAACAACATGTATGGTATCCAAATGAAGTTGGTAGAAAGACATATAAAATCCATCTAGCACGGGATATTTGTCTATATCGAGGCTAAAAACAACCTTTTTCATCTCATATATGAGAATTCTTGTGTAATAGATTTGTGTTTTTTATTCTCACAAGATACAATCCAATCAAATTGAATCAAGTTTAATTACTATCTATTATGATTAATTTTGCCGACAAGGAGTGGCTTAAGTGGTCAAGCACGTTGTCCCCTAACAAAGGGATCCAGGTTCAAATCCCAATTGCCACCATGGTTTACCACCCTCCTGTATGTTCAGCCTCCATCATGAGCATGGTATAAGGGGAGAGAATGCCTCTCTTAATCCCATATTATGATTAATTTAAAAAGTAATTGGTAATATTTATAAAAATATATGTTCTATTATTTGTAGTTACATAGTCACATGTTAGAGTGTGAACATTTGTGTGTATTATTTGGTAATGCTCAATGAAATATGCTCTATTATTTATAGATATATTGTCACACATAAGATTGTCTTGGGCATTCTTTTGAAGAAAACATTTGTATTCTTATTCCCTTATTGTATCCAAATCTATGTAAATTTGTGCTTCCATATAATTTATTGGTCAAGTATAAGTAGTTGCATGTTATATTTATATGGTATGTAGCTAATGAACTTGAGTTCTTTCTATTCTCCATATCAAAAAAAATCATCCTACAATCAACCAACTATAGGGTTCTTGACATTCAAAAATATAGGGAAAAAATTATTTCATAAGAATCCCTTGAGTAGGTTCCATCTAATAAAAAAGATTATAGTTACAAGGTTATAGCTTATCATGGATTTAACTCAAACTTCGTGGTGTATATCTACAACTCCTTATCTACATATCTTTGGATTCTCACATGATCGAAAAATAGTACTTATTTTTGGTGTTTCCAGAACTCTGAGACTCGCCTTGATATGCATGCAAAAACCTTTTTATGGTGGAACATAATATTCCATGGATGAATGTTTGTTCTAGAATGACTCCTTCATCCATAGAGGAGAACTTATCTCGAGGCCCTTTTTACTCTAGAATTGAAGTTAAAGTCACCTTCGGCGGAATGCTTCATTTTGTGGTTGATGCCAAGGTACAAAAGATGATGCTCCATAGTTAGCCTCCTGCTATGGAACATGCCTTCCCATGGAGAATACATTATCCTTGAACTTTATGTCATCGATAATGTTGCTTGTATGAAACAACACAATTAGTCTCAAGAGTATCCATGTGAGAACTAGAAGATGGTATGGACATACTAGTCTCCTCTCTCTCTTTCTCTTTATGTTTCTCTTAGGATTTCACAAAACCTAGAGGTTTCAATGATAAGATGGGATTACATGCCCTGATGGCATCCTCTCATATCGTATATATAGAGGAATGGAGAGGTTATGGTTTCCCGAACCTTCTTTGTCCATGCTATGAATTCCCTAGCTGAACTAGGGAATATCTCACCCACTGGGTCTGCAAAGTGCAACATTTTAGAAAACATAGTGTGGTACAAACTTCTCTCTTTATGTGGAATGGGTACCTAAATTATGAGAAATGGTTTCTTATGTCTAGATCTATGTTTAATTTGGGTCCTAAATCTTGTTTTAGGTGCCCAGATTTATTATAAAAACTAGAAGTGTGTGACCTTGTAGGAACCACACTACATTTTTAGTGGTTTCAATAAGTTAAGAGAGACATCAAGTCACACATCATCTTTACCCAAGTAGTAGGATCATTTAGACAAGAATAAATCATAAGACCAATGTTCTCATGTTGTATAATCCTTTTTTGCATATATCTATATTGAAATAGAGGCATGGACACATCATCCTCATCATGCTCAATTCATGTTTCTCCTACTAGACTACCAAGATACATATGAGCTCAAGTATCACATACTGACTCACATGAACATAGTCATGTATTTCTATATTGTCACTCATCAAGAGGCCTAAGGTATCAATACCATTATATGAGAGGGACACATTCCTTCTACATCACTCATATTATGATTCTCAACACACCCAATCACTACCTTTATGGAAACCTTCTTCAATATCGTGTTGGGTAGTATCAATACATAAGGATTTTCATGTCACCACTTTAGTGACTTTAGGTCACATGACCACAACACCATTGTCCCATTTGAGAGTTGAGTATGACTATCATGTAGTGATCGATAATATTTACCCGCAAGGCTGGTCTCTCTTGTACACTTGTTCTCTAATAAGCACATGTATTTCTTACTTGTTATTCAATACCTATGACCCATGAGACATGGCCCTCATTCATCACACATACCAAACTCACATTCACTATTGTTGTCCAGTCCATAATAATATTTGACTACGGTTGATTAAGAATATTGTTATTAGCATCCATCATGCTCAAGCCACATACTTGAAGTCTCATGTCTTTGAACCAATCATTGTAAAAATATTTATTATTTACATTAATGTAGAAGTAATTGAATGTGTATCAACAAATGGAATTTCCTTATTAACCAAATCAAAAGCACTAAATATCCTATAGGAATCATCCAATGATTCTATTTTAGAGAACATACACAAAAAGTCTCCTATTTGCTCTAAAGCAAATCATTTGTGTATCTTGTATCAAGTGATATAACATGACCATCATGATTTTGTTGTGATGATACCTCAGTAAAGGGATCAACAAACTTGACTTGTGTTGGTATCTTGTAAACCTTTTGATCTCCTCATTATATAATCTCTTCTATGAGATGGAGTGCCAAACAATATGTTTGGAATGCATGTGTTATTTGAGTTCCTTGGGTTGTGCTTAAGTCTTTCATTCAAAAACTATTTTCTACTCATGTTTTTACTTTTCACAACTGGAACATCTTTTCCATGAGTATTATATCATCCACATATAATATGAGGAATACTACAATGCTCCTACTAACTTTCTTGTAAATAAACTACTCATCTTCATTATCTATGAGTCCAAACTCTTTTATTAGTTCATCAAAATACATATTCTACCTTTTGGATCTTGTTAGAATCTATTGATTGACCTTTTCTACTTACATACCTTTCCAACATCCTCTAGAGATTCAAAACCATAAGATTGTTCCATGTACACATTTTCAAGTAGATTTACAACAATGAATGCAACTTAGACATCCATATTCCAGACTCATAGTCTTGGAATGCAACAATGGCTAGCATGATCCTAACAGACTGGACCTTGGAAACATTTTAAAAAACTCCATCATAGTCAACACCTTGAACTTGTTTAAAACTTTTTGCAATTAGTCATCTTTTGTAAGTATGGACATTTCCATCCATGACATTCTTCTTGAATACTGAGTTGCATGTATGTCCCCTTCATGTGGTTTGACTGAGATCCACACCTTGTTGGTATACATGGAGTTCATTTTAGATCTCATGGCCTCAAGTCATTTACCATATTCTAGTCCATGCATAGCTTCCTCGTAGGTGGTTGTCTTATCCTGATCGATGAACAACACCTCAGCATCTTGAGTCATGAGAAATTTGGATCTCTCTGGTTCCGAGTGAGTCATACTAGATCTATAAAGTTTCTATGTTTGTTGAGATTGATATTGTGCCACAACAACTTGTGGTGCCTCCTTATGTTCTTCTTCAGGTTCATTGCCAAATTGTTTGTCTTGTACTTTCTATTTTCCTCCCACTGGTATTTCTAGATATGTACTTCTTCTCCAAAAAAATACCAGTTCTAGAAGCAAACACTTTGTTTTGAGACAAAATATAGAAAAGGTATCCTTTGGTTTCCTTGTGATACCCCACAAAAAACACTTGTTTCTCAGGAAATGAGCACATAAAGTAAGCTTCAAAACTCCAAATATTTATGAAAGACATATTGGGATGCTTTTTTATCCATATCTCATATAATGTCTTTGGAACATATTTTGAAGGAATGGGGTTAAGTATAAATGTGACAGTTTCTAGACATGTCCCCATAACGAATTAGGAGGCTTGATCAAGCTCATCATGGATTGGACCATGTCCAACAATGTGTGACTCATTGTCTCACATGAATCATCATTCTATGTCACTCGAGAAGGAGTGAGTTGTCATCCTCTACTCAAACTCTTACCATCAATATTTACCACCTCGGTCTACTCAAAGAATCTTACTTTCTTTCCAAATCGGTTCCATACTTCATTCTTGAATTCTAAGAACATTTTTAGAGGTTCTAATATGTATATTATACAGATACATAAATTTAATACATCAATCAATGTTATGAAATATTAAATGTATCATCTAGATATGGAACTAAAAGAACCAGATGCATAGTATGTAAGAATTCTACAAGTTTAGTTGCCCCCAAACCGCTTTGAGTAGAAGACACATTTTCATCTTGCACAACAAATATGATTTGCATGTATCAATAGATTCAAAATCAAACAAGTCTAAATATACATCATTATGGAGCTTTAAAATACACATCTCTTCTATATGGTGCTAGAAACAATGCCAAAGGTGTTGGTTATGTATGCCCAGAGAGCCAATGATGTGATGATTGTAATGTCATATCATGTAAAAACGATTTGATTATTAATGAAAGGCAAGATTCCAATTTATTCTATTTAATTCAATTATAATATAATGATGTAACATTATAAATGTCTAGAGAATAATATTACTCAATGATGTATGTCTTCAAGTATTATCCTTATTGAAACGAGATCATATGGATGTTAAAAGTAAATATACATATTATCATTATGTCCCGGATCACTTATTATTATGGAAGGTTAATAGACAACAATAATACATACAATCAGAGTGTGGGTTGGTTGATGACGTAATCTTATGAGTCATGATATGGCTATATCAAACCAAGCACACAGATACATGTTAGATAATAGTGTATCAGACAGACCCACTGTGAGACTAACACATGGAAGCCATCTTTATGGAAGTCATAGTCAACTCTCACAGTGATGGTGGTGGTTTTTGTTCTTAGACCTGAAATCACTACACTCAACACATGTCGTTGGGTACACTTTGACATCATCAAACACAATCCTAAAGCATGGGTTTTTATAACGGTGATGATTGGGTGGCTTTGACACATGGGGATTGACTATGAGTGATAGATATGGGAGTTTGATGTCCGCATCCTCTTGATTAGAGAGATTGAGAAAAGCATGGTCATGCGCATGTGAGTCAATATATGATGTTGAGCTTACACATATCTCAGACAGTCAGCTGTAGTTCAAGAAACAAGATTGAACAACAATGAGGGTGACTACCATGCCTCTAGTTCAATCTGGACATCGGTGACAAAGGAACTATACATACACAGATTCTAGGTTGAATTTGTTCCCCAAATTTTCCATTTACTTGGGTAGAAATGATGTGTGACTAGGCACCACTCTTTGCTTGTGATGTCATAAGTTGCTATAGATACTCAGTGCCAACATAATATGGGACCTATAGGGTCACACGCATAGGTCTTGGCCTAGAAGAGAGGTTCAGATCTCGAATGACAACTGAATTAAGTGCTAAAGTGTTTAGGCATTTGATTCAGGTAAGAAATAAGCTGACAACATTGCCAAACGCCCATATCAAGTGTTCAAACGGTCGTCTTGAAGTGTTAAACAGCCGTCTCAAGAGTTGAGACAGGCGTTTAGGTGTCAGGCTGGTTATGAGTTGAATTTGGCCAAGGAACAAACTAGCCCGACCAAACTGGCTCGATTAGGGTCACCAAACGACCGTTTGGGTGAACCAAGATGGTCGTCTTTCCTGGGCTATATGGTCCAGTTCAGTCAAGGAAGGTTCTAGATATTTTCCTATTCATTTCGCTTGAGCAATACTTGTTGCACAAGGAAATCAATGTCTAACATTGACGGGAATTGATTTGCCAAATTCATGTACAACTGGGAAACTATGAAACGACTAACTCACAGTGTGAGATGACTATCTTGCATGTGAAATGACTGTCTAGCTTTGTTAAATGGTCGTTTCAGCTGTCACAGATTGTGAAATTTTCAGAATTGTTGTGAAAATTTGTGATCTTTCAATCCTTTCCACTCCTTCACATTAATCATGCATTGGATAGCAACTGGGAACCTTGACCTTGGCCTCTAATATATATAGAGGGGTATTGGGGTCTTCCCAGAACACAACACAGACAACTGAGAATCAATTACTCTAACAACAGTTGTCCTCTCTAGTTCTGGTAACCACGAGAGCCCATGAAAGTAGTACTTGACAAGGGAGGGATAGCCACAAGAGAGAACAATTGAGAGTTGCCATGGAAGAGAAAGTCAGTGACGAGTACACCAACGGAGAGAGACGACTCCTTCCTAATCATTCTAATAGGATGATAGGAGTTCTAGGCAGTATGTGTGGACTACCATAGAGGTGGGAAGTCGTTGGTTTCCACTAGGAGGACAATGTCAACCAACAGTCTACGATAAGAGGAGCTTCTAAAGAAGATGACATTTGTTGCTACAGTCCATGGTGCAGAACAGAAGGCGCAGTAGTCAGACGCGTCCCAGTGCAACTAGGATTCAAAGTTGCGCATCTACAATGATAAGGATTATCATTGCACTTGCTCCAGGACCAGGTATATCCTATAAACCATCCTTCCTGCATTATAGTTATTCACATGATCTACTGACTATGGGAATATGGTAGATAAAATTTTAAATAAAACTACTTGCTCTGTACCATATTTTCCAACAGTGGTATCAGAGGCAACATCAATTTACTATATTATGGGATAATCGATATGATTGGATTTTGGTTTTGTCATTCTATTATTGCATGTGATGAAAATAATATCTTGTCATATCCAAACACAGCAATAATCCCAAACTAATATATATATATATATATATAGTCAGGCTAGAATACACTTGAGTGTACATATCGTATGAATACACTCAAGTGTGTTTGCATATCAAGACTATTTTTTGCAAAATATAAACCATTGATCTTCACTTTCATACTATAACTAGTCTGCATACAAATTTTGAGCTCATTTGGATGAGTGTAAGTCACTCATCCAAGGGCAAAAAAAATCGACGCTTGAAATTAATTTGAAATGTATAATTTTTGTGGTCTTTATAAATGTCCAATTGTGCTCAAATTTTGCGTATGAGCTATTCACAAAATGTTTAGGAAGATCAACAGATTAGATTTTTGAAAAAAAATATTACATAATGAAAAACTACTTGAGTGTATTCTGCTCTGAATACACTTGAGTGTATTCTAGCTTGACTATATATATATATATATATATATATATATATATATATATATATATATATATGTATATGTATATGTATATGTATATATATGAAATTTACATGTGTTTCCCTAAAAGCAGTTTTGATGGTGGATGTGTAGCATGGTTATCGCCAATAACCCCTATATGTGCATGGTTGTATGTGGTTAGTTCATCCTTTTATCTCAGTCTACGTACTGAGCCTCTATCTTATCTTTTGATGTAAAGTTAATTCTTTCCTACCCTTTCTCCCCTTGAATGTAACTCGAGGTTTCCCTATAATCATGTAAAAGTAGGATAGTTACTTTCGTATTATGAAGAAGATGAAGGCATCCTTAAGATGAGTCGGCCAACTGAAGGACCTTGGAGGACATGATGGACAAGTCAGACCAATCGCCTGATGGACTCAACTGATCTTCTAGAAGAGCCAACCGATGGTGGATAGAAGGTCCAGATGATGGGTGAGATGACCTAACAACCAGCCACGAGGTGAGGCTATCGGTTCAAGGGTTGAACTGATCAATGCAAATTGGAAAGCATGGATCTTCATCAACAATAGGTTTTTTCATGTGATGTAGATCTAGATGACATGATCCCTTGTGGCTCTAAGGGATTATATTAGGAGTGGCCATAGCCATATATTTTGTTTATTGCATGTTTTTGTTGCGGGATATTGCATGTATAAGATACATACTATATATGTGGTGATTAGATAAAGTATATGTATATACTTATAAAACAAAACACTCTCAATTAAAATATTAAGTCTTAGATGCTTTCCAAAAATGGCACACATGAAAAGCTTGATCGACCAAGTGTAGGTGACACTAAAGCATGGTACGCCGTCTATCTCGCTGAAGTGTGATGGTAATGATGTAGGTATCGCCAAAGTGGGGTACATTGTTATTGTGTCGATTTTTGGGTCAAGCTTAATTGGTGATTCTTAGAGTGTCTAAGCCTAGAAGCATGCAGATGTTTATGGAAAGGAGTTGTGCATATCATCTATCCAAGAGTTGCAAATGATGCAAATGGCATGATGGCCTACCTAAACAGTCAAGTTGTGGACAATCAGCCAAAGCTGACTCATGACTTGATGAAATGTGGATCTTGGCCCACTAGAATATTGTACGTTGCAACATTCTGAATTGATATTAAGGGCTGTCAATTGGAATAAAATAAAGGGAACAATAATAATTAAAGACCTAATTAATATCGTCAAAATTTTCAAATCAAATCAAATCAAAAATGGTTTTTGACAAATGCACGTTTTCTCTTGTAGAATCAATGATTAACAACTCTGATTTGTGATTGGTCCTGAAGAAGGACAAACTTGAAGGGAAAAAAATTCCACGACTAGTTTTGGACTTTGAGAAGGGTTCTCAAAGAGTGCAAGCTCTACTTTGAAAAATTAGTGCATGAAATACCCCCTCCTAATGCACTAGAGCACAAGTGGATGCTTATTGGAAGCATGCCAATGATGCCTTATAGATAAAGTACCTTATGCTAAGATGCAAGAACTATGGGTTGTATGAGAAATGTGAGGACATGAGTGTTCTTGAGATGGTGACACATCTTAACAAGGTATCACTTGGTCTTGATAGGCAAGAAAGAATGCTATCTTAACGGCGATGCTTGAGTCAAAGCAGACAGAGTAAACCTCAATAGAAGAACATATGTTCAATATGATTGGACACGTGTATCATCTTGAAGATCTGGGATTCACCTTGAGCCAAGAGTTGGCTATTGATATGATTCTAAAGACTATTCTAGAATCATATAGATGTTTTATTACATGTTACCATGTAAGTAATTTGGTTGGATAGATGTCAGAACTTCTTGCCATGTTGATTCATGCTGAAGCAAAAGTGAAGAAGGACAAGTCTGTGATGATGATCAGAGGGACTGAGTCCAAGGATCAAATCAAGATTGAGAAGAGTTATGTGATCAAGCCTAAGTCCAATTATTCAATACTCAAGATAAGGAGAAAGAAAAGTACAAGAGGAACTCATCCTTTGTACTTGAAGGATTTCAGGAAGCAGAAGTTGGGGATGTTGATCTTCACTTCAGGTATATATGTTATTGAAATAAATCTATCTACTTCATCATCTTGGGTATTAGATACCAGATTTGGATCTCACATATGTCTCACGTATGTTCTCATATGCAGGATCTGAAAGGAAGTAGGCCTTTGGGAAAAGGTGAGGTGGAATTGTGAGTAGCTAGTGGTGCAAGAGTTGAGGCCAGCATATTTGGAGCCTATAGTATATCTCTACCCATGGGGCTTGTAATAGAGTTAAAGAACTGCAATTATGTACCTGCTATAAATAGAAACATCAGTTATGTAGCTTATTTGGACAATGATGCATTTGAATTCCATATTAAAGGTGGTTGATGTTCTATTTCAAAAGATGGGATCATTTATGGAAGTGCTCTGATGTATTATGGTCTTTATTTGTTAGATCTAAAGACATATAGATGTATATAAAATTAATACCAAAAGACTAAAACTCATCAACTAAAACAAAACATACCTTTAGCATTGTCGTCTAGGGCACATAAATGAGAATCACATATCTAGACTCCATAAGGATGGTTATCTAGACTCTTTTGATTTTGAATCATTAGAGACATGTGAATCTTGTTTGTTGGGCAAGATGGCTAAGACACCTTTCATGGAAACAATGAGAAGGATAGTGATCTATTAGGACTCATACATACTGATGTGTGTGGAACTATTAGAACTACTTCTAGAGGTGGTTTTCAATACCTCATTACTTTCACTGATGACTTTAGTAGGTATGGCTATGTTTATTTAATGAAACATAAGTCTGAAGATCTTGTAAAGTTCAAATATTTTATGAATGAAGTATAGAACCAACTTGATAAAAGTATTAACGAACTTTGTTCTGATTAAGGTGGAGAATACTTAAACCAAGAGTTCGAGGACCTTCTTAGAGCCCATGGGATTGTATCCCATGTACTCCACCGAGAACACCTCGGCATAATAGTATATAAGAAAGAAGGAATCACACATTATTGGATATGGTACGGTCAATGATGAGTTTAGCTGAGCTTCCAACTACCTTCTGGGGGTATGCTATGCAAACCGCTGCTTTTACACTAAATCGAGTATCATCTAAGTAGATTCAAAAGCCACCATATTATATATGGATTGGGAAGTGTCCCAATATGTATTTCATGAGGATTTGGGATGTGAAGCTTATGTTAGCAAGATGCTTCCTAAGAAGCTTGGTCCCAAATCCAATAAATGTTATTTTGTTGGATATCCTAGAGAAACTAAAGGATATTACTTTTACTCCATATCTAATAGCAAAGTGTTTGTTGCCATAGATGTAGTATTCCTAGAAAAGGAATCTATTTCCAAAGGAATCAGTGGGAGGCAAATAACATTCGAAGAGGTTCGAGACCAACAAAAAAACATTGAACCACTAGATGTACAAGAGGAACCTAAAAATTCACAAAGTGTTGAGGAATCTCAAATTCCTCAAGTAACATAGGAACCTCGTAGATCTTATATGACACACCTTGAACCTAAAAGATTTGGATATCTTATGAATCGGGAAGGTAGTGAATTGGTCATAGATATTGAGCCAATATCATATAAAGATGTTTTAGAGGGACCAAAGTCTTAGAAATGGATTGAGGCCATGATATCTGAGATGGAATCCATGTATACCAACAAAGTATTGACTTTGGTGGATCCACCTAAAGGGGTATAGACCATAGGGTGCAAGTGGATCTTCAAGAAGAAAATTGACATGGATGGAAAAGTTCATACCTATAAGGGTAGATTGGTCGCAAAGGGTTTATGACAAGTTCAACATGTTGACTATGACTAAACCTTTTCTTTAGTTTCCATGGTTAAATCCATTAGGATCATGTTTGCTATTGCAACTTATCATGACTATGATATTTAGAAAATGGATGTTAAAATCGCATTCCTTAACGAGAAACTTGTAGAGGATGTGTATATTACACAACATGAGGGGTGTATAGATCCAAAGTTTGCCAATAGAGTTTGTAAGCTACAAAGGTCAATCTATGGATTGAAGTAAGCATATCAAAGCTAGAATCTTTGTTTTGATGAGACAATCAAAGGGTTTGGCTTTTCTCAAAATGAAGATGAACCTTGTCTGTACAAGAAGGTTAGTGGGAGAATAGTGACATTCCTCATATTGTATGTAGATGACATACTATTGATGGGGAATGACATCTCTACTTTACAAATGGTAAAGACTTGGCTTGGAAATACATTCTCTATGAATGACTCGGGAGAAGCATCCTACATTTTGGGGATAAAGATCTGTAGAGATAGATCTAGAAGACATCTTGAACTAAGTCAAAGCACATACATTGACAAAGTGTTGAAATAGTTTAGCATGGAGAACTCAAAGAGTGAAAACCTGGATGCATGCCATGGTGTCCCCATCTCTAGAGCTCAATGTCCTAGTTCTTGTGAAGAAAGGAAATGCATGAGTGACATTCCATATGCCTCAGTAATTGGATCAATCATGTATGCAATGTTGTGTACCCATCTAGATGTCTTGTATGCTTTGAGCATGATGAGAAGATATCAGTCAGATCTTGGTGATTCTCATTGGATAGCCATGAAGAACATCCTCAAGTACTTGAGAAGAACTAAGGATCAGTTCTTGGTCTACAGCGGAGAGGAAGACATGGTGGTAGAAGGTTACACCGATGCAAGCTTCCAGACTGATCAAGATGATTATAAGTCGCAATTTGGATTTGTGTTTTACCTCAACAATAGATCTATGAGCTGGAAGAGTTCCAAGCAAGAAATAGTTTCTGATTCTACAATAGAGGTCAAGTATATTGCTGCATTGAGTGCATCAAAGGAGGCTCCATGGATCAAGAATTTTATCACATAACTTGGGGTTGTTCCAAGCATCGGCAACACAATCGAGTTGTATTGTAACAAAAATGGATCTATTGCATAGGCTAAGGAACCTAGATCACATTAGCACTCAAAATATATACATAGGTGGTTCCATCTCATATGAGAGATCATGCAATGTGGAGATGTAAATATTTGCAAAGTATCAACTGAAAGAAACATTGTTGATCCTTTGACGAAAGAACTTTCATAGCAAAAGCATGATGGACATGTAAGGTCACTCAGATTAAGATTTTTGAATGATTGGCTCTAAGTGCAAGTGGGAGTCTGTTGGTTATGTATGCCCAAAGATCCAAACATGTGATAATTATAATGGCATATCATGTAAAAGTGATTTGATTATTAATGAAATGCAAGCTTCCAATTTATTATGTTTAATTCAGTTATGATGTAATGATGTAACATTATAAATGTCTATAGAATAATGTTACTCAATCACGTATGTCTTCAAGTATTAGCCTTATCGAAGTGAGATCATACGGATGTTAAGAATACATATACATATTTTCATTATGTCCCTGGTCGGTTATTATTGTGGAAGGTTGATAGACAACAATAATACATAAGATCGGAGTGCGGGTTGGTTGATGACGCAATATTATGAGTCATGATATGGCTATATCAAACCAAGCACATAGATACATATTAGAGAATAGTGTATCACATAGACCCACCGTGAAACTAACACAGGGAAGTCATCTTTATGGAAGTCATGGTCTGCTCTCACAGTGATGGTGGTGGTTGTGGTTCTTAGACCTAAAAGCATTGCACTCAACACATCATTGGGTACACTTTGAAACTATCAAACACAGTCTTGAAATATGGGTTGTTATAACGGTGATGATTGGGTGGCTTTGACACATGGGGATTGATTGTGAGTTATAGATATGGGATTTGTCCCTCCTATGGGAGTTTGATGTCCTAGTCCTTTTGATTAGCAAGACTGAGAAAAGCATGGCCATGCACATGTGAGTCAATATATGATATTGAGCTTACACATATCTCAAATAGTCTGTTCTGATTCAAGAAATAAGATTGAATAATAATGAGGGTGACTACTCCGTGCCTCTAGTTCAATCTGGACATCGATGACAAAGGAACTATACAAACACTACAACATCATACATAGATTGTAGGTTGAATTTGTTCCCCAACTTTTCCATTTACTTGGATAGCAATGATGTGCGAATAGGCACCACTCTTTGCTTGTGATGTCATAAGTTATTATGCACACTCACTACCAACATAATATGCGACCTATAGGGTCACACGCATAGGTCTTGACCTAGAAAAGGAGTTCAGATCTCAAATGACAGTTGAATTAAGTGCTAAATTATTTAGGCATTTGATTATGGCAACAAATAGGTTGACATCACTACCAAATGCCCATCTCAAGTCTTGGGATGGTCGTCTGGAGGTGCCAAACGGCTGTCTCAAGAGTAGAGACAGGTGTTTGGGTGTCAGGCTAGTTGAGAGTTGAATTTGGCCAAGGAATGAACATACCCGACCAAATTGTCTCAACTTTGGTAACTAGATGACCATTTGGGTGAAGTGAGATAACCATCTTGCCTAGATGAGATGGTCCAGTTTGGTCAGGGAAGGTTCTAGATGTTTCCCCATTCGTTTCGCTTGAGCAATACTTTTTGCACAAGGAAATCAATGTCTAACATTGATGGGAATTGATTTGCCTAATATCTGTACAACTGGGAAACTACAAAATGACTGTCTCATAGTGTAAGACGACCACCTGGCTTTGCCAAACAACCATTTTAGATGTCTCCGGTTGTGAAATTTCTAGAATTGTTGCAAAAATTTGAGATCTTTCGGTCCTTTCCACTCTTGCAAATTAATCCAGAGGGGTACTAGGGGCTTCCCAGAGCACAACACAGGCAACTAAGAATTAGTTCCTCTGATAGGTTTTTATCCTCTTTGGTCATGGTAACCATGACAGCCCAAGAAAGTCCTACCCGATAAGGGAGGGATAGCCACGAGAGAGAACAACTAAGAGTTGTTGTGGGTGACCAAGTCAGTGACTAGTACATCGACAGAGAGGGATAACTCCTTCCTAATCATTCTAGTAGGAAGATGTGAGTTCTAGGCAGTATGTGTGGACTACCATAGAGGCGGTAAGCCATTGTTTGCTTCTTGAAGGACAACGTCAACTAGCAGTCTGTGACAAGAGGAGTTGTTGAAGAAGATGACATTTGTGACTACAGTTCATTGTGCATATCAGAAGGTGCAGCAGTCAGACATGTCCCAGTACAACTAGGATTTGGAGTTGCGTAGCTACAATAATGAGGATTGTCACTGGAATTGCTCCAGGACCAGGTATATCCTATAAACCATCCTTCCTGCATTATAGTTATTGACGTAATCTATTGATTATGGGAATATGGTAGATAAAATTTTAAATTTCACTGCCTGCTATGTGCCATATTTTCCAACAAAAGGTATGTCGTGTTTGAGTTATGTATATTAATCCATTTGGTATGTTGAATAAAAAATGTGCTTCAAATCCATGATCAGAAGACATCGAGAAGTGCCATATAAAAAATCATTGATGAATGTCTATTCATCATGCTTTTAATTGCATTTATGATTTAGTTTTGTATATTTTTGCTTACATTTACTCAATATTTCACTTGAATGTGTTTTTAGTATTTTATTTGTTGGTTGATGCAAGAATAGAAGAGAAGTAACTATACCACCATCAAAAGACTAAAAAAATGATAAAAGTTGTTTATTCTCACTCCCCAATTTTGATAATTGCAGTGAGGATCATTAAATTATATATGTTCACTCAAACGTCCATAACTTTCTCATACAAACTCAAAAATGGATGGTTTAAAATCTATTGGTTGCACAACGGTCACCAGCAAAACAAGTATGTAAATGATACAGACTAATTGGATGACTCGCCCTTTAATTGCTTTGTAAGTTGGGCGAATGGGTTGTAGGCATAAGATCAATATAGAAAGTGATTTGCCTTACTGGTGTTATTGGTCGGCCAGCTGGAATCCATCTTCAATTAGTTAGTAACTAATAGGAACTCTTTACAATTCTGATTGACTGACTGGTTTCATGAGTCACTCTACTGAAAAGTATACCTTGGCACTAAATCTACTCTAGATTCCACATATGATGTTGAAATTGTGTTCTTCAAGTTGGGTTGCAAGCATCATGTGATTTTTGGAAAACAAATATGTTTACTGACCGCTTCTAAGTGGTCAAATAGCCTCAAAATTTCTTCTTTCTCTAGCTCCGTGAAACTACATACATTCACAAAAGTCAGATTAATTCAGACAAATATGATATCTTTCTGATTGATACAAAAGCAATTGAGGCACATCCAACACAAGGGTTGATGGACCATTATCTCTCATCCACACCCCAAGCTATCTAGAGATGTAATTTGTTGATAGATGAAAAATCAAAGGTTGTAACCATCGTTTGAGGAGTTGTGACAAGACCATTGACCTTCTCCTCTCCAACTCTATCTTCTCTATGATCTTATTTTCTCTCTTTTTTATATCATGAGCATGATTACATAGTAGATCTTTTAGTGGGACTCCAGATTAGCTCTGCTATCCAGGATCTACTTATACATTGTTAATTTTTATATGTATGAGTATTTGAATTGTTAATCAAATATCTATTTCTTTCTTTATATCCAGATTATCTATCTTGCATGATTGTTATAATACTAGACATAGATACCTTGAAATCTAGGGTTAAAATACTAAATGGTATCATTGACCCCAGAGGAGAACACAAAAGTGTGTTCTCTAGGGAAACAGATTGAGGGTCAGTAGGTAATGAGACGTCGAGCCCATAGAGAGATCATTCCAAGTGAATTTCATACTCTGAAATGATATGAAATTCCTTGTTCTTAATCCAACAGTTAATGAATCGATATTTCAGTGTCTAGAATAGTTATGTATGTATGGTGGTGAACCCCATTATTCTGGTAATTTTATCACAGTGTAATCATTTCTTACTTAGTTGAATTGATTTTTCTTGCTTAGTGAATTTAATTAATCAACCAATTTTCATACGATCATCCTTTTTAATTACTTATCTCTTAATTAGAATAGAAATTAGTTTTGTTATTAATACTGTTATCCTTTGTATTAGATCCTAAAGTTGTGTTGTGGAAAGATCCTTGCGGGTGAAAAATATCGTGTGTCAGCTTAGGTAAAAACTTAGGAATTTATTCCTGGATAAATTTGTTGTACTATAGTCTACCGCATCAAAATTTAGCATTGTAGATGAGACAAATGAACCTTTTTTAGATTATTAATCTATTAAATAGAAGATAGGATTTCTCTCTTTTAGTTTGTTTTTGTAATTATAGTTTGGTGGGTATATTTTAGTTTTGTTTAATAATTTATTATTCTATTTGTGTACTTTTTAGTTTTTTATGTTTTTTCAACTTCTGGTTTGTTTGAAACAAATTTATTCAATTCCATAACTTCTTCATAGATTTTTTTTCTATCTTCTAATTGTCTAATTATTGTTTCTATTCTATTGTAATGAAAAAGAAGAAGAAAAAACTTCTTCATTCATTGAAAAATGTTCCTCTAGATCATGATACTCAAATTTATCTATCTTTGAGATACCAAATTAAAATGGAGTGATCGGCATGGCAACTCGATAAACACTAGGTGTGTTGTTATTACAAACATATGTTAGTAAGCTTCCCTAACGGTCCTCCATAGTTTTTGGGGAGCATCATGGAAAATCATGGCCAAACACAATTTCATATATTGTCAAGATAGATACATTGTCAATTCTAATCCATCATATTTCAGAGGGTACTATGAGGAATCATGTTATGTAGATGATTATTCCAAAGAGGTAGACTACAATCATCAATGTTTTGGGGTTTATGGTGAAGAGACTCACTATGCAGATCAATTTTCACCCGATAGAGATGAGTGGATGGATGCCCTTAAAAATATGCCAACATATCAACAATCCATACTAGATGACTAACAAGCAATGCTAACTGACATAGAAGCAATAAAAAAGGATTAGAGGTGCAATCCCATCCGATAGCACAGATCTCCTAGCCAGATACGTCCCCTAAAGGTCAATTAGAGTGTTTCCTAGAAAGATGGAACATCCCACATGCATGATTGATGAGGAGGATGGTGTTTGTGACATTCATGAGACAATGATGCATGATACATTAATAGTGGAGCATAATGAGGAGCCAGAGCCACAAGTTGATATAGTGATGGACCCCACAACTTCTATTGCTTTTGATGTTGCTTAGGCGGCAAACCAGGAGGAGGAACTACATAAAAATATTTAACACACTGATTTTATATAAGAGACAGTTCCTCCTATACTAGAAACACATCTTCTACATGTGAATCTAGAGAATGAGAAGATTCTAGAGACAGATTTTCCACCTAATTTAATACAGTTGGCATAACAACTTACAAATTTTTTTACATACTCCCTTAGACAAAGAAGAACGTAGCTTGCCTCCAGTCTTCACATCCTGAGACCACCATATGGGCACCACTCCTACATTGTGCTACTTCTTCTTGATCCACACACTTCTATTACACTTACTCTAGTAATGGGGGGTTATTGGTGGTTTATGTTGGATGGATCGTAGGGTGAAATATAAAATTACCTTAATCATCCCAACAATACCTTGAGATACTATAATCACTTAGTCATATTCAACACTATGGATCTCTCATGTTCAAGGTGATATCCATTGTTCATATTCCTTTTAGTTGGACCTTCTTCAAGTTGCCAGTACCCCCTATATGAACATCAAGGGATTTATTCCCCTCCATTTTGTACTTAGTGTTTGTTTAGGATGAGAAAATTTCCCAACTCAAGGTGGAGAATGCATAGGATGTACTCATTTCCACCCATACCTAGTTGTTTTATTTTCTTGTTTTATTTCATAAGCTTTTAGCTTTATATACATCAATTGCATTTAGTTTGCTTGTGCTGCATGTAGCTTAAACTATTATTATTTCAGCTTGCAATTTTAGTTGAAGCTAGTATATAGTCAACTTAGTTTACATTCTAGTTTGCATTACACAGATTTCTGACACTATCCCCCTTGATCAAAGTAAGTCCTTGATGTTAATTATTTTTCTAAATATATATTGATGGTAAGAATTACCCTTTGTTGCCAATGAATGTAAGAATCATATTCCCTAGAAAGGATGACATATGTTAGAGGAACTAATAGGGATCAAATATGATGTTCCTCTTATCGAGTAATTGATCATATCTATAGAATTTTCATGGACCCCCTTATCATATAATTATTTGGGTGTAGCCAAGTATATAAATAACCTTATGTATTTAGTCATATAAATAAGCCTTGCAAATGATCCAAACCCTCCTATACACTTCTTCTTCCAATTTCTTACCTTCCATCCACCAAAAGAAGAAGAAAATTGCATAAAGTGTGTTGAACTCTATGCTTAGGGTGGAACACCCTTCTCTCTCTATCCACTTCTTCCATACCCCTCTCTATATAATAGAATCATATAACCCAAAAAATAAAACAAACAATGATGTTAATGTGTAGACACGCAAAAAAGTGCAGCACATGTATTTGCATAGATAAATTGCAATACCAAGTCATATAGAGGATAGATGAACATTCTTCATTTCATAACCCCATCACTTCACTTTTCACCTAGTAGTTCGTTACATCCTCTATTGATGTCTATTTAATGAAGTCCGGTGTTGAATTATGTGCATGTTTGTGATTTTATTTCTTAGTTTTTCATGAAATCCTTAGACGTGTATGGTATTTGAGGATGGTAGCAAGGACTGGATGTTGTGAAATTAATTTAGGAATGAGAACATGGAAAGTCTTGTTCCATGATCTCAAGAGGTTGGGTTGATTGGCCATATTGGTGGTTGGGATTTAAACATGATGTGAGTATGAGGCATGTACATGGTTGAAAGTATTTATATAGAGAGTATTTTGAATTTTGTGTTACTCGAGGATGATAAATGCTCAAGATTGGGATTGTGATGAATGTCCATTCATCATATTTTTAGTTGTAGTTTAGATTTATTTTTGCATATATTTGTGATCAATTTTACTCAATAGTTCACTTATTTCCAGTTTTTAATAGTTTACACATATGTTTGGTATTTTATATTTTTTTGTATTTTATTTGTAGGTTGATGCAAGAAAGAAAGAGAAGAAATTAACCCTCCACAAAAATCCCAATATAATTGTCAAAGATTGCATATCCTTACTCCTGAACTCCGACAATTGGAGCTAGGGTCACTAAAGTATAGATGGTCACTCAAATGGCCATAACTTCCTCATAAAAACTTGGAATTGGATGATTTAAAAGTCAATGGATGTATAATTTAATTTCTGAAAAAAGAAGTGTATATATAATATAAGGCAATTTCCCGACTCATCTTGAATAACTTTATGAGTGAGGAGGCTGGCGTATAGGCATAATACCAATTTAGGAAGTGAGCCAGTCGAACGGTGTTACCAGTCATTTGATTAGAATTTATGTTCTATTGGTCAGTAGCCAATACAAACTTTTGCACACTTCTAATTGTTTGACTGGTTTCACAAGTTGACTGACTCAAAAGTATACATTGGAACCAAAATATATCTAGATTCCATATCGGATGTTGGAATTGAGTGATTCTAGAAGAGTTGGAAGCATAATTTTATTATCAATGAAAATAATATATTTAATTATCACTCTTAGTCAGTCAACCATCCTCCCTTTTTTTGCCTCCATGAATCTACAAAAGGTCACAACCATCTGATTAATTTGGATGGGTCAGGTATTTTGAAGGTTGATACAAAAGCACATGTGGGGTGTCCAAGACAAGGGTTCATAACTATTCTCGTACATAAACAACACTAGATGCCACCAAGGATAGTCAAATACAGAAGTCGACATCTTGACATGAAGATGTGCTTCTTTTAAAGTTGTAATTGTAAATTACAGTCATTGTTCAAGGATTTGTGATGAAGCTATTGAGCTTCTCCTCCAAAACACTATCTTCTTCATGAGATTCTTCTTCTCTCTTTCTCTTTGAAAATGATTAGAGATTATATCTTTTAGAGGGACATGGTGATTCACCTTGTTGTCTGTATTCTATTTCTACATTGTTAATTATTATTTGTATTAATATCTAGATTGATAATCTATTATTCAATGTTTGTTTTATATCTTGATCATCGATCTTGCATGATTGTTATAATTCTATACATAGAGATCTTGAAATCTTGGATTAGAACAACAAAATGTTGTTGAATCCTGGATGAGAACACCAAAGGATGTTCTCTAGGGTGACAGATTAGGGATCTCTAGGAAATGAGACCTTGAGCCTACGGGGAGATCAATTCATGTGGATTTTATACTCTAAAAGGATATGAAATATCTTGGCCCCAATCCAGCATTAATATGAATCAGTGATGTAATGTTAAAAGTAGTTACAAAGGCTATGGCGGTGAACTTCATCATCCTAGTAATTTTATTATAGTACAAAAAATCATATATTGGTTAGTGTAATTTGTTTATCTTGCTTAGTAAGTTCAATTATTAAAAAGATAATATTGCTAATTACTTTTTTATTAATTAGGATAGAAATTCATCTTTTTTCTAAATATTCTTATCATTTGGATTCTATTCTTTAGCTATACTATAATAAGACTCATTTGCTTGTGGGTGGAGATTATTGTAGGTTAGTTTAGGTAAAAACTTAGGAATTTGTTCCTAGGTGAATTTCTTGTACTATAATCTACCACATCAAATTTTATATTTGCATAAATAAAATGTAATCTCAAGTTGAACATAGGAGAGATGTGCATTTATGCCTTCCATATCCCCCATTCACTCTATTTTCTTCCCAGGGGAAGTAATATCACCACAAAAAATAATTATTTCCACAATTGAACATTGTTCTTATGCAAATCTCATAGGAGGATTTATAGACATTCACTTCCAACAACTTGAGACCAATAGGGTCACACGCATAGGATGCACCTAGAAGAGGATTTTACTCATGAATATGGTTTAACTTGAATACTTAAGTGTTAAGGTATTCCAATTAAACAACAATGGCTGAAAATTTACTGACATGATTATGAACTGACCGATTCAAGTGTTGAATGGATTGATTCAAGTGTCAGGTCAATTTGAACAGTGTTGGCTATACATTGTTCGAGGCAGTAAATGGGTTGATCGGTTCAAGATGTGAAACAACCGCTTCAGAGTTTGAAATGATTGGTTCAACATCTGGATCGCCTGGTTCAGTGATCAATATGATAGGATCAAGGATGGATGTTGATGTCATGTTGTACATTAATGGAATATTGAAAGCCAATGTGATTAAAAATGGAAAAGCAAGTGAACTGGCTGGTTCAAGTATTCAATTGATTGTTTCACATGTGAAATGACTGGTTCAATTATAAACTGGCCATTTCATGATTTGCATCTTCTAGAATAATTCATGAGTATCTGTCTCTTCGACTCCCAATTGATTTGGAAACCCTAACCCTGGCCCTCATATAAATAGAGGGATAGTCAAGGCTTTTAAATGCACGACACTCTTTGACAAGTGTTGTCCTCTCTAGTTTTGGTAATTAGAGAGTCCTAGCAAGTCTTACCTATAAAAGAAAGAGACAATGAGGGAGAGTTAACACAGAAGAGCTAATCAATGTTAGCACATTGATGTTCGAAATGAAAACTTCTTCCCATTGGCTCTAGTAGCGCCATATGGAGTTCACGGTGGCCAATTTAGACTATGTAGAGGTATGGAGGCTATCGCCAACACACTAGGAGAATGTTGTCAGATGATGTCAATGGTGTTGCACCAGGAGGCCATTCCTGATGATTGCTCAAGTGTTTCTTGAAGAAGAAGCACATGTTATGAGGATTGACATCAGGACTAGGTATATGCTTGCAAAACCCTTTTCCTAGATACATCGTTGTTGATGTGATATGTTTGTTCAGGACTTGGGCCTTAAATTTTTCTTTTTTGTTTTCTTATCCATTGCCTCAATTTCCCAACAATATCATTATGAAATAGTTTTCCCAACAACCTTATTATGAAACAATTAGGAATCATAAAGACACCCATCCATAATTGAAATAGATCAAGGTTTCTTCTTGTTGGTGATTCACTACCATGAGGTCATTCCATGACAAGGATGAACTATAAAGTCTCAAACTCTTATCATCTAGGTCACTAGCTTATCACATGCCCTAGGGATTAACTAGGCCCACAAGTACACTATGAAGAGTAAGGGGCAAAGTTATTCACTAGATATTCTGCCATGGTTCTGACATAAAACTAATGTAGGTATAACTTCTATGGGAAACATACTAAGAAAAATTTAGAGATAGTGAGTTTACCAACCACAAATGAGCTCTAACACCATCTTGTGATGTGTGGAACACAAGAGGGGTGACACACCAAAACTACATGTGTAAAATGCAAGTGTATGCATCGTGCAATATTGGGATATGAAGCCCGAGTGTCGAACTCATGGAAACATTTTCTAGAAAGTACTACTAACTATAACATAATTATCTAGTCTTAGAAAAAGTGGTTGGAAGGTTGTTTTATAACTAAGAGAAAAGAATCCAATCAAGATTAAGAGAATGTGATCAAGAATAGATGGATCCCTTAGGATTTCAGTTTCAACATGGTACCCTTAGCCCTGGACTAAAGACATGTAGCAAGTACCCACTCTCTCAACGTCCACCTAGACTGAAACAAACCCCACTCCCGTAGTAGTTTCGGAATTATCTAGGTGCATTATAAATAAATCTAGGTTATTATCTCACATCTGTAAGATCTACTCTAAGGTGTGATATGAGTTGTGTAAATATATAACTTTTCTAACCCCTAATCCCTCTCCCAAAGAAGTTAGCTGTCTATTATGTTGGTTGTGTGTTCAAGCATATACAATTTGATAAGAAATTATATATTCACATCTCGAATGAAGGAAATAGATTATTAGTTTATTAATTTGAATACAAGCAATATCGGGCTATTCTCGGGTCCTAAGGAATATGTTGGCTAAATTGGACATTATTATAATCCCTTTGTTTTGATGATGACAAACATTTCATTCTTGTGAATCTAAATGTGTTACTTGAGTGTTGTAGGAATTAGGTAGATGACAAACTACTTGGAAGATCTATATGCTGTAATTGTTGTAATTCATGATTGTAATCAAATGTAAAAACTTGTACAAGTATATAATGCACAAGTACTTAGATATCATGTAAATCAAGCATTTAGATCTTCCCTAGTCAATCACAACATTTAGATAGGTCATCCCCTACAATAATGTCACATCTTCACACTCATACACACACTTAGTACTTAGTTTAAAACATTGAAACAGGGTCAATCTCGGTCGACAAAATTCTCAACCGAGACACTCTCGGTCGACAAACTCTTCGACCGAGAAAGAACCAGGTAGTCATTAGACACAGCAGACAAGGTTGTTGGGAGTTGGTGTTATATACACTTTCTCTAGACAGTTCCTCGGTCGACAAGTCCTCGATCGAGAAGGACTCTCGGTCGACAATTCTTCGACCGAGAAGAGTTATGTCTGCACTTTTCAGGATTAATTAACTAGTCGTTGCTAAAGCAACTAATGGATACGTAACGGCTAGTTGAGCACTAATAACCCCCTAGAAAGTGTCTAGAACGTCCTTAAGCATACATAGGCCATTCCTATAAATAGGAAAAGCCATAGGACACCCAAAACACACTTGTGCTACACTTGAGCATTCATACTTGCAATTGGCAATTCATTCTTGTTAGCAATTGAGCAATTCCAACATTGGCTATACATTTCCATTGCTCTAAATTCATGTCCTATAGGCTAGCATCTCCTACCCACTACACCTACACTTCCATACATATTGGTTAGGAGATCAAAACGCTTGATATAGGAAATCAAGCCTTGTGATACAACGGTGTTGTAATTTCTGTTTTTCCTTCTTGTTCCTTTATATCTTTTGTACTCTCCTTGCTACTCCTAGGGTTGGAGACTACGGATTGGAGAGGGTTTGACTTCTCAGGTGGAGAAGGGTCTTCTCAGTGGAGAAGGTGGACTTTGGACTACTTCAAGAAGGCTGTCTCAACGGGAAGCTACTTCAAGAGGAAGGCTACTTCAAGGGGAGCTTAAGGTTACTTCAAGGAAGGCTGCTTCGAGGTTGGTGAGACTACTTCAAGGTGAAGGTTGTCCAAAGGGTTTGGTGAAAGTGTTGTAATTTTATGTAACATCCTTGCGAGGTAATAAAATTAAATACTTTCAAAATCCCGGTTGGGTAAGCAATCGGGTAGTGGATTGACTGCCCTAGTATTTGCTAAGGTTGGAACCACTCTAAATCCTTGTCCCCTTGTCCAATATTTTTGTGGTTGCTTGCTTTGGTTAAATTATTATTAAAATATTCATAAAACCTATTCACCCCCCCCCTCTAATGGTTTTTCAGAATATGGATTTTAGACACACATGATTTCTATCATTATACAAAGAGTGTAAGAAATATGTACGTCTAAATATTATGGTAGTATAGATTTACCTCTACTTTAAATAAGTTTAGTCTATTGTACATACACAAAATGTGAGGCAAGAAATATGTTTAGTCAAGATCAATTCAGTTCAAGTAAATCGGATGAGATCATATAATTATTTAATACATTTAGGTCAGAGGACCCTCATTCATAAGATTTAAGGGATTCACTATCAAATTAGGAAAATAATCTCAAAGAAAATAAGATTCACAAAATGAGTCAGTATTACACAAAGATTATCCAGTAGCTACCTCATATGGGAAACGGTTAAGCAATCTTATTAGTAATGTCTAGATAAATTGAAAATATACACATACATTAATTGAAATCCTAAATATCCATTGCACCACTAAGATCATAGATAGAGTTGGGGTCTCACAAAACTCCCACTAAACTCTCCATAGTCGAGCATGCAACCAGAAGGTTCCTAAAACAAGCCCCATCCCTATTGAGGTTGGGTATCCCCAAGAAGAGTAGGGGGCTCCTGGTGTCAAGTCAAGTGCCATAATTGGAAAAGGTTCTCATAATGGTGAGGAAGTCTCCTAGCCAAGGAATTAGAAGGGAAATCCTTGAGGATATAGAATTGACCACATTCCCTCCAAAGGAAGATGGATTCTACAAAGAAGAAGCATCATGTTTAAAGGAATGTATCTATGTATTTCTTGAAGGCCTTTGATTCTCATGTGGTTTTGATTTTATAGCGAAGTTAGTAAGGATATTTCTATTTTTGGAGTCTGAAAACCATGAAAAGAATGATTTGGGAGTTTCTATTTTTTATTTGGATCTTGGAAGCAATAAGATATCTTTTTGTACATAAACAAAGACGGAATTTCTAGAGCACACAGTTCTAGAGAGAGAAGATGATATATATAATAAAATTAATAATGAGAGTCAGGGTTTTTGTTTGACATGTTTACTTTTGTGATTATAAAATTTAGTGTGATAGGAAGATATTTAGGAAAATCTAACCCGACTAAACACAATATTTCCTTATATATTAATATTTTATCCTTTATTAAATATACATAAGTAAATAAACATTTAGACCTCTTCGGTAGTAGAAGCTGAGCTCCAAGCAATACTATTAGCACTCCAAACATGTGATAGTAGACAAGGAGAGAAACTCACTATCCACTCGGATAGCAACATAGCAGTCATCGCAACTATGCAGATGGGGGAGCTAAACCCAGGTCTCACCCCTTGGATATCCAGGATCGAATAAGCAAGAACTAAGTACTTTGAAGTGCAGATCATGAAGGTTCGAAGAGGTAGGACTAACATTAGTGACTCCCTCGCCAAGCACCACATCCAAAACAACTGGGAAGAATGTGTTTACACACATCCTCCACTCGACCATGTGGGTCATCCCCTCCCTTTCCCTCTATGTAATGGTAGTAGTACTACCAGATTTAGTTTCTTAGTAGGAACTGTAGTAATTAATTCTTCTATACCTGCACGAGGAGGGCGGGATGAATAATAACACCTCCTAACTTTCCCTAAAATAAACATTTACTAAATAGTAAATTGACATGATTCTTGTTTTGATATTTTTAGTGGATTATCAAGTATATAAAAATGGTTTTGGTATTATTTATATAAAATATTTTATAATAAATATTTTCTTATTATATTTGGTATTTATGAACCCTTTATGGATCACTCATTCATGAGGAAAGTATATCTTATTTTATATTTCTATAAATATATATATTCATGTTGATTTTCCATTAAGTGTGCATGATACAATTTCCTTATATGAAAAGGCATCTTTTGTTTAATGTAAAGTTAGATTCTAATTTTTTTCAATTTTTACAAAACTATTCTAATCATGTTTATTACAAATCCAATTATATCAATTGTTTACTAGAGGAAACATGTGTTGATATTTGTGGTATCTATAATATTGAATGTTTGTTCAATTTTTTCTAAAATAGACTCATGATGAGATTATCAAATTGAGGATTACATGTTTTAGGTATTGTGAAAGGAAACATTTAAGTTTCTTAAAAAAGCATGCAAAAATCGTTATTATAATTTCTAAATTGGTTTTCATTGTAACTTCATTGGGGTCTACTTGCTTTATGTTAGTCTAGAGAGGAGTATTCTACCTACATGCCATTTTTATATAAGAGAAAATAGAGATATGAAGTTAGATTTTTATGTCTATATATTGTACTAGATGGAATATGAATTTAACTTCCATATACAATCACCATATTTGGAAATGAGAATTTTACTGGAATGCTTGTACAATGAAAAAATTTACACATTTACTACACATAACACATTATTTTTCATAGAGAAATTTGTTAGCCAAAGGAAATATAAATTGTCCCACTTGCATGAAATGCAAACTAATATTTATTACATGTTTCTGCATGTTTTGAATTATATTAATATCCATTGATACATGCATTGTATGTGTTATTGGATGTGTTAAATGAATTATGTACTATTTATATGTACATTTATGACATAGAAATTAAGTTTACTCATTTTGCTACACGTTACTCATAATCCCATAAATTCTTATATTTCTTTTCTTTCAGATTTTCAATAGCAATTTTATTATTGCAATTCATCTAGGAAATAACAACTTAAGTTTTCCAACTGATGTTAATTTTCTCAATAACAAGAAACTAACTTCTATGACCAATAAGAAAAAAGAAAACTACTTCTCTCATTAGTTTCCACTTTTTGACATTTCTAAGTATATAAATATATATAACATGTCTTGTAGGTGATGTATACTATTAATGTATTTCTCTTTTTATTTTATTCAATAAATTTTCAATACTCGTTTTGACACTCTTTTTCTCTATCATCTAGTTATAGGAAAGGTTTGGAGAATCAACTCCAAACCAAAATCTATTATAGTGGTAAAATCATAATACTAACCCCTATTAAGATATTATTTTGTGATTCACAATGAAGTCCCAAAATATTTATCAAATAATTGATAAACTCAAATTTAGAAAAGGTTATTAAGTCCATCATTAGAAAAAATAAGGTAACATGGATTAGGCTACATATATAGAGTTGGGTATGTTACAATATTTGTCTAAAATACATTAGTATTGTGATCTTGCCTTGAAGTTTCCTCCTAAATACGAACCACCATAATCAACCCTTTTTCTACATAGTCTAATATTAGTGTCAACCCATTGCACTTAGGACCTAGTGAGTCGAATAGGTCATACAGAATACAAGTAGGTTTCGAAGGGTCTGGAGGAGGAACTATAGTGGAATTCTTAGGTACTATGTCTAAATGTATTCTCATATTAGTTTGCAATTATATACACAAATAGAATAGAACCAGAAATATAAATGTAACGTAAATTTATCATACATTTTAATAGATAACGATGGCATTAGACCACACAACCATGACACGTCCTCGCATCTCTGACCATTTTTTGCTTGGTGTGGCCAATTTCCAGTTGTGTGTTTCTCGATTGTTGATAGGAAAGTTGGATACTCACACAAATAACATTATCAGACATGGGTGCACAATAAACAATGTCACTAATGGTTGGCAAAACATTTACCAGTACCACGATACTAAAGGTAGGGTCATTAATTGCAAGATAATATTTTCTCACCACCTACAATTTTATATAGTGTTATATATACTCAAACACAACATATAAATTGACTTGGAAAACTATTATATCATAAAAAACATATAGAAGGCTAGCCTAGAGGATCCATTGATTTACTCTAAATCACCTCATTAGAAGAGTGGTGCCACATATGTACTGTCTAAGGAGGGTCTACAGGAGTACTCCCAATCACCTCTTTAGAAGAGTGGTGCGGCACTAGTGCTGCCTGAGGAGAATGAGACTGAGAAGTAGGAAAGTGGCTCATTAATTCTTCCATTCTCTTTGTTACTATGTACTCTACCTCATATTGTGACAATATACCTTTCTTGACATATCTACGTTATTGCTCTAATCAGACAAAATAGAATCTTATCCCAACACTAGCCCCAACACCCCTAACATAGACAAGGTGCTCTGGAGTACCCAGAGCAATCATCAATTCATCCCTTTGGCCCTCAGGGATGAACTTGCCTTGTTTTCTTTACTCACATAGATCCCTCTACCATCACCAAAAGTAATTGTTCAGTAAAACGTAACAATCAAGGTAAAAATGAACATGCATTATGAGAGTTGAATTTTACCATTTTTGCAGCTACCTCACCAGTTGCAAGATTAGTTATTTCTCTAGAGAGGGTTGTGCTTGCATCTATGCACTCCTCAAGGTAAGGTAGAGGTGCAAGGGTAGTAGAAGACTCAGTAGACCCAAGAGTAGGTTGCTCAGAAGAATATGCTTGCTCTCTCTATTGGCGCTGGCCTAACCACCTTGACCCAACTTGTGGTTTTACACATTCTTTGCATGTCTTTGTTTTTTAGCATCATGTATAACCTATTAATCCAAAATATCTGTTTTTAAGGGAAGTCATAAGGCTCTATTCATCTATTCCTCCTCGTGCAAGAAAATACAAAGAAGAGCTACATTGTACAGTACTTGAGCTAGAAATAACAAAATATATATTAATTATGTAATACATTGAATACATTTAACTAATTATAAAAATATATTTTAAAGGAGGTTAATACCTTAAATTCATGTTTTTCCTTGAAGCAAGAAACTTATCCCACACAATATCATCAATATAAGGAATTTCTCTATGGTGGGCTTCTTCCTCTTGTCAATAATTATGTAATTATTTGTCAAAATTGTCCTAAAGTTCCTTAATATCCTACCACAGTGTCACAATATGTATTTACCATACAATTTTTTATCAAGGTAAAAGACACCCTGAAAAAATTCACATACTACTTTTACAAATATGAACACAATATGAAACACTTTAAAGGCAGCATAAATGCATATGTTGCACAGCTACATCCTTCTATATGAGGTATACCATGGTAGGTTGGACTTTATGCCAAGATTCTATTATTATTAGCACTTTTCTAGAAATAGTAACCCCTAAATACTACCTAAAGTCACTATGCTTGATCCCAATAGGATTTCATGTTGCATCAAAGTCAATGGACAACTTTAGACCTTTGCCCCTTCTCACTAATAACTTGTTCATCAAAGTAGTGTCTCTTTTATAAGAATGATCACACTGCTCATTAGCAGCACCCACATGATGCTCATCAGCAGCACCCTCATGGTGCTAATCAGTAGACCCAACAAAATCCTCACACAGCTCATCCTCAAACATCATCTAAAAAGTATTATATAAAAATAGTAAAGAGACACATATAAGTAATAAAGAACGTGGAGTGCACATCTAGCATATGAAAGATACAAAACTATGATAGAGAATGTAAAATGCATATCTAGCATATAAACCATTTAAGTGATAGATAATTTGAGGTCCATGCCTCTAGATTGGTTGTATTGCTCATCAATCAATATTCCTTCTATGTGATCTCTACATGTATATTCATCAATGTTAACATCAACATTTACACTTGGCAAGCCAACTTATAACAGACTAGAATGATCATACTTGTCATAGTACTCTTATTCATCTATAAGACATGCAATGAACTAACTTTTCCCATGAATAAATACATACCATTTTTCATTGGCAGGATCATAGATATAGAATACTTGCTTCACTTGTGATGCCATGATGAATGGCTCATCTTTCTCGACAATCTTTTCAAAATTCACTAATGTAAAAGCTTTATTAAGGATCCCATCATTTGTAAGGATTCACTTCTGAAAGAAACCTTTGATGAACAATATATTCACTCTTGTTGCCATATTTTACTCATAATTAATCAGTTTTTTCCTTACATATTGGGCATGCTTTAGATCCTTTTATGTTTTATCCTGAAAAAATTCTTATATGTTGGAAAGTCATTAATAGTGCAAAACAACATAGCATGCAAACGAAATATCTCTCTACACAGAGCATCATGATTCATCACACCTTCTCCCCGTAGTTTCTTTAAGTCATCAATTAGAGGTTTAAGAAAAATATCAATATCATTATCAGGTTGTTTGGGGCATGATATCAATAAACAACATCATGTACTTATTTCTCATACACAACCAAGGAGGATGCTTAATGTTCCATATGGATTCACCCCGTCTGTACAAATCCTAACTCTTCAATTCATAACTTTTTTTACCAAATTCAAGATACAATAAATCAATTTTCTTCCATTGTGGGGAATCAGACGCATGTCTTAGGATCACATCATTGTTTTATTTTACCCTTGCTTGCTAAGATAAATTATGCACATCTATGGTATTAGCAAATAAGAGTTGAAACTATGGTCTTATAGGTATATACCACATCACCTTTATAGGAGAGATAGATTTGGCATTCCCCAAAGATGTCATTTGTACCTTGATGGCCCACCTTCTAGACAATTATTCAAATTGATAAAGTCCTTTTAAAATAATACATAGTCATCAAGACATTCATGTATCTTCTTAGCCTTCTTTCCAATTGGGAAAAACATTTTGATTGTTTCATATTTTGAGATTGGAAGCTTGTTGCCTTCAAGAGGAATTTCTTTCAACAAAGAGAACAAAGATGTGAAGCTTTTATCTCTCCAGCTATTGTTAGCCTTCAAAGTATACAATCTCAACACAAAGCTAAGCTTCATATACAACCTAAGTATAACAGTCTCTCATCATCATGCACAATGTTAATTAAAAAATAAGGTGGATCAATAAGATTTACCCCAAAATGATCTAGCATCACATCAACCATGTCTATCATGTTGGTTTGTTCACATCAACATCGTTGGAAATTTCTTCTTCAAAATAAGTACCACTATCAACATCTACTGATATAATTGTAGGAATCTCTCCATGCTAGTACCATTATGTACATTCCTATACAATATCGATGCACATGACATGAATTTTGATTTTTTTTAGTAGTGTTGACTTTCTCATTGTTACTGCAATTCCTACATGAGCAATAGAACCTATCTCCAGGCATTCCCTATGTTCATCAACAAATCTTATAAATTGGTCAAGACTAGTAACAAAATCTGGATTGTAGTGATTTGGATGAACATTCATGATCAATCCATTCTATGATCACATGGAAAATGGGTATTGTATCAAGTGTTAGTTACATCAATTCTAAAATAAAATATATTTGAATTGAATTAGGTGTTAGCTACATAATGATAAATGTATACTACCTATGCCATTATTGAAGATATAATCTCACTAGTAAGTGTATAATGTGTATTTGATTTTCAAGAACATTTTAGTAGCATTTCCTCACATTTCTCCAAGTACACCGATGTAAATGGGAAAATACCCACCTACATATGTACTTAGAAAACAAATGGGGAAGTGTTGATGAAACATCTTGAAATCCAAATATGCATTATGCACTTTACATCCTAAGTGATATTAAGTGTTCAGGACTAGTCCCAAATCAGATATTGTTCAAGGTTTACTCTGAATGAGTAAATTTTGGACGGGTTTCTAAGCCAATAGAGTATAATAATAGGGTTTAGCAATTAGGGTTTATCGCTTAAGATTTAGGATTTAGGATTTAGGATTTGGAATATAGGATTTAGAATTTATTGATGAATGTGTACCACCTTCCCATTCTTGAACACTCAGTCTCACTAGTAAGTGTATAATGTGTATCCAGTTTTTAAGAACATATTATCTTATCCCATTCTTTATCACTTAATCTCGCTAGTAAGTGCAAAATGTGTATTCAGTTTTTAAGAATATTTTGGCTGCATTTTTTCACATCTCTCCAAGTACACTGATGTAAATGAGAAAATACCCGCATGCATATGTAATTAGAGAAAAAAAGGAAGTGATGACATAACATCTTGAAAACCAAACACACATTATACATTGACATCCTAAGTGAGATCGAGTGTTTAAGAACAGTGCCAAATCAGGGACTATTCAAGATGTACTCATTATGAGTAAATCGTGGATGAGTATCTAGGTCAATACCAGGTTTTGGAAATTAGTGTTTAGGAATTAGGGTTTACCAATTATGGTTTGGGGTTTAGAACTTTTGATTTATATATTAGGATCAATCTATATGCCACATCTATTTAACATTTATCAGAATATGCCATCATTGGGGTGGGAGGTTGGTCTCAATAAACAATGATTGACATAATATCCATACTAAATATCCATAAAGATACAAAACATAATTCAAGTTTTATTAAAATAATTCTAAACAAACTAAACAAGCAACTATACATACATTTTTTCCTAGACATTCGGCCTCCGCCACGGGCGTGGGAGAGGGGGGAGAAATCTTTCTCTCTTAATCCCATTAATTACAATTCTAACCGGAGAGATAATTAGAATTTGGTGACCTAACAAGCATGTAATAAGCAGTTGTATGTTTATTTTCATAGATGGATATACTCAAGCATGTAAAAACAAGAGTTTATCCACAACATAGTAAAAAAAATTAGAGCTAAAAAATACAAATAAATAAAACAACACACCTTGGTCATAGAGTAAAGAGAAGAGGGTGGCAGAAGTAGCACCAGTAATAGCTACACCATCAACAATAATGCAACACCAGTGACAGAGATGGTGGATCAAGCAGTAGCAATAGCAAAGGTGGTAGCGATGTGGTAGTGGATAGAGGATAGAGGTGGTTAGAGGAGGAAGAAGAGGGACTACTGATGATGGAAGTGGCCAAAGAAGAATGATGGAGAGAGGAGGAAGAAGAGGGAGTGGAGATGGTGACAATGGTGGCACATTAGTAGAAGAGGCAACAATAGATAGCAGTGGTAGCATCTATGAGAAGTAGACAATTGTGAGAGCTCTAGGTATTAGATGAATAAAATAGAAAATGAGGGAAAGAAATTTTCATGGGTACCATTAGTAGTACTTTGACATTGGTTGTGCTTAAGAAAACCAACAACATATGTGTGAGTCCCCTATTAAAAAAACACCACCCTCACTAAGACATGACAACATAGGGAGATTTATGTTGTTGGTTTGGCATTAGGAAATTTTCAATATATGTCCTTATCCCTATTAAAAAATTATCCACCCTTACGGAGGCATGTCGTTTCAGTTTGAAGAGCCAAACCGACGACATATCTCAAATTTTGGGGAAACTTTTGTTGGGGAACGTGACAAGAACCCAGTATCATCGGCTTTGGCAAGAGAAACTGACACCGCATTGGACCTATCGTGTCAATTTTAAACAAAAATCAATGACATGAGCTTTTTGGAGGTCAAATTATTTCGCGATAAGGGCTACAAATTTAGTTCCTTGTCAATTGATGTGAGACCTTCTTTCTCAAATATTTTCTAGAGAAATAAATTTCATGGGATGGTTGTGATGTTGATTAGCCCCCAAGAAACCAATATGGGAATGAAAGTGGTACATTTGTTTCTTCCTAAACAACAAGACTTGAACTATTGTGTCATTTGTGCTTATGCAATTGACATGATAGATGAGTGATGTCAGTCTCTTTTCAAAACCGATGTCATCAAAAGTGGTACGAGAGATACAAAATCTACTAGTTCTTCTAATCCACATCATCATAATTCAACATCTCCTTTAGGTAGCTAGACAACATGGATAATTTTCTTGTCCTAAGATGAATCCATGAGAAAAAAATCTTTTCTAATTTTTGGAGCCACACATCTGTGACTATTGTCTCAAAAAACTTAGCACCACCAAGCTTATTTACCAATTCATACAATGTCATTGGATCCTTGCTCAAATATGAAGACCTATTGACCATCTTATATATCTCCTTGGTATCTAACAAGATATGATACATCTAGCTATCTTATCTCTATCATCTTCATCTTGACCATTGTTTGAGGGTTAGGGCAATAATGCCTCTTAGCATGTTCTTCACCATGACCACATCCTCTTCCCACCATCTATATATCCATGATAGAACATATATATTATAAATTTTAGTTCAAAGATGAAAACATCCTAATCATATTGGTCTCTTACCACCTCTATCGTAAACCTAAGCTCTGATACTAAGTTGTTGATGTGACCCAAACCCACTAAAACAAGATTTAGGCCCACCCAAGAGGCATTAAAATAGCCATCCACTTTTATTCACTAATTGTAAACAACCTTAAATTTTTATTTCCTTAAATTAATAAAAAAATAAACATCATGTTAACTTGTCAAAAAAACCATTTATTTAAGCATAAGTATCACAAGTTCACAACTAAGTTTTACTCTTACATCACGATAAACTTGAAAGAAAATAGATTATGTCTTCAATATAAATTAAATACTACTTACTAAAAAACTACCCTTAGTCCCTCACTCTAACATCTCTAGGGGTAGAGGAAGGATAAGAGACCATCGACTAAAATAGATATTCCTCACTAGAACCTAGTTGATCATTCCCTGATAGAAACTAGTTTCTGACTCCTGACGTTGAGCTAGGCATGTATGTGAAAAAAAAATTAGTAGAGTGTGTGAGCTACTGGCTTTGTGTGTGGAAACTCATCGAGTAACTATGATAGTTTAGATATTTAATGGTTATTAAATTATAATACATAAAAGTTAAAGCATGGAATTTGTAATCTATAAATGTTATCTCATGACATGACTTATGCTAATAACTACAACAAGTTAACAACTAAATTCATTCATTAACCTTTAGTTCCTTTTATTATTCGCTCGCCCTGCACGAAGTGTACCACAACATGTGGAAGTATTACATCAAGCTACGGTCTCACAGTATAAGATTTAGAGTAGACTTGGGACTCTAGGTCTATTAAACTAGCTCTATGGTCTGCAATGGGGCTTGTCATGTTCTGCCTCAGTGGCTAAACTGTTAGACAAAAAAAATGAACTACTCTAAACTTGGGTACTCAGGCAGAGAGTCAAAGCACTTGGCTTGATCACCTACATCAGTGGTTTCACAAGGGGCTCACACAGTGGAAAATATATGAACTAACCAAACTATTTGGGTACCACTACAATTCCCAACTAATGTTTGGGTACCTCACTATATGAAGGAGACCATCCTCACTAGGCTTATCCCCATACATATATGGTACGCTCTTGTTACCTCATATTGGAATCTACCAGTCACAAACCATGTTTCCTCCTTCATAGTGTGGACCTCTGTGATGGATTCTATAATTTTCAAGGCATCTAATGTCTAGTAGATTTATTAGTTCAAATGAAGGATTTACTATTGTATCACTCTTTATTAACTATGTACTTAATGGTTTTGTTTTCATCATCACAACAATGAACTTAATATGAATCTCTATATAAATAAATTTCTACTTGAACTGATTACTGAACATAGTGAGAAATACCATAATGAACTAATCTTTGAACATATATAGTATCTGGCTAACAATAACTGTTGATTTTATCACATATTCATAACATGATTTTATTATTGTAGAAATTGGGGCAAACCTAGGGATCCAGTGCCTCTAATTCTATCATTAACATTACCACAAATTGTATCTATATTATTTTGGAGTAGAATGCATTTGAAAGACATCACAAATATGCCAAATAGTCAATCACTAAAGTAAAAACTCATATTCAGTTTCAGTAAAATGAAATCAATCATCTTAATACAAGGTAGTACATGTTGGCTTAACAATTATACATTGTATATATTTTGATGATGACTTAAGCATTCAATTCATATGTATCTAATATGTCTACCTGAGATTGATTTCAGGTAATGGGTACATGAAAAGGATCAATTCAATTAAGCCCTAGCTTGACCAAATACAAGCCAAAGTCAATGCAAATGCACTTTTGTGGAAAACACCCTAAATGACTTAGGATAGTTTTTGTAATCATTTGTATTATTCTATGACTTGTAACTAAAATGATAAAAATATAAAATCCACTTAAAACAAACATTTGAGAACTTATATAGAAATTTTCAAAATTCATCACTGAGATTTTTCTCATCTGAATTTCATCTAGGATAAACTCGACTAACACCCTTGATGAATCTTGGGAATAGCCATGGGTCGGATGATTTTACCCCAAGATAAACTTGATCCACACCTTGCATAGGTAAAAAAAAATCCATAGACTGAGTTTCATCCAGGATAAACTCAACTAACAACTCAAATTTGCTTTGTCGCATAGTGCTATCGGTCGAGTTTACTTTATTGAAACTCACCGACCGCACTATATAGAATGTGCAAAAAAAAGTGTTTCTAATCGTTGGTGTGTTACAAAACTAAAAAATAGATATGTTGTAACACCCCAAATGGATAGAATTCATTTCTAAGTGCATCTACAGGCTAGTGGACACCCCAACTATAAATAGGGAACCTTGGACTTCATTCCAAGTTTGCTTCGTATGATCCTCGCTATAGTTGAGTGATTTTGTCTACTAAGAGCCCCTTTCTCTCTCTTTCTTACTACAGATTAACATCAATCCAAGTGAGATATGTTATTTGTGAGAGATCTACTTTATTGTACTCATTGTGAAGCTCTCAATCATCCCTCTCCCAATCCCTTTCCTTCAAAAAAAAGTTGGGGAAAGATTATCCTTGGTGAAGGTGAAGTTAAGGGATAAAGATCCTAAGGAAGAGTGGGTAACTCCTTTAAGGCAGAGGACTTGTTGCAGAAGGAGAGATCCTTGGTGAAGGTGTCTAGCTTTTTGCAAAAGTGGGTAAGCCCTTGTAGAGGTTGAACATTCTTGCTCTATGGATAGGTAAGACCTTGTAATGTTATTGGCTGCATTGATCTTAAAAGGAAGGCTAGGTATCCTTGCCTTGAAAAAGAAATGTCACATTGTATCTCTTATAATGGAATATAATAAAGGTGCAATGGTTGCAAAATCCTAGAGGTTGACCTCTGTAGGTAGTGGATGTACACTCTCCAAGTTTGGAGTTTGGAACCACTATACATATATTGTTCTTGACTCATTCAATCTCTCTCATCCTTGCTATGTATGTTTAGTTGCACTCAAATTCCATATTTGCAATCTTATCTCTTGAATTAGTTTGAAGGTCTAATGAATTTGGTTTAAGTGTTTTAGCTCTATTCAACCCCCCACCCTTCTAGAGCCCATTGATCCAACAGTACATGCTATTTATTTTTTTTTTAATGTAAAACTAGGGTTAAAGGACAATCCACTCATCTAGATTTGATCTTAGGTCAATGGTATCATATCTAAGCTTTGTACATCCAGATTCTTAATCTGTTGAGCTTGTATTCAAGCTTAAAATCTCAAATCCTCTTTTGAATGACCTGGTGCTAGATTTGTAGTATAGGAAGAAATGGATAGGAGAGGTAAAGAAGAACCTTCAACGAGTCTTATAGAATATTTTGAGAAAGGGAAACAAAAGAGAGAGAAATATATTGTCAAAACTAACTTACCATGATCAATCGTTGGTCAGATCATCAATTTCCCCTATTCTTCATGTTATTCCACAAAAAATTTCCTAGAAATTGCCTTCTTGTACACCTTTTCAGCGTTTTAGGGATTGGTTGTGTGGAAATTGAAATACAAATGCAACAAAACAAATTTCACAAGATCTTGATATGTATAGCAAAGTTATGGTCATTATATTGATTGGTTGTACTGGGCAGCAGCAGAGTTCATTTCCATCGGTCTCATGCCATCTACCCTGTCATCAGCCTGCATGGCCACCAGTCTACTTTCCCATCAAGGTTTGTCTTGCATGTCCATCAGGGTATGATCATCAAGCTTAGAGGCCATCAAGGTCTGGTCATCAGCATGCATGGCCATCAAGGTCGAATCATCGGCCTTCATGGCCATCAAGGGTACAATCATTGGCTTTCATGGATGCTAGAGTCTAATCACCAACTTGTGAGGTAGTAGTTTGTTCATCAGTATGTGTTGCCATCGGTCTGAGAAAAGTATAGATTGTAGTCTTTTTTTTCACATGGTACTAAAACGACCATAACTCTCTCATTTTAACTCTGATTTTGTTCATTTTTGCAGTGGATTACAATTCAATACTCTACAATACTACAATATTAGTTTGATAAAATTCTCATATGATAATTTACTTATTAACTATTTCCTCAAGTGTATTTAATTATCTTCCCACACACATATTTGGGCTATTTCTATATCATCTAAAGATCAAAAGTCATAGTATGCTCAAATCATGATTTTGATTTATGAAAGCAAAAGCTCATAATAAAACAAGGCCAAAATAAAATACAAGGCATTTGAGGTACTAAGAATGGCACAATTAACACTAAGGTTATTTTAATTTTAACAAAGATTACTGATAAGGGATGTTATGGGTTGCAACATACCACCATTGGATCCTACATAACTCAGTGTTACTCCATACATGGTGTGGTGCAGACTTTGCTCATATATGAGGAGTGTGCCCCTGACTTATGAAAACCAATTTCTTAAGTTTGGATCCATATTTTTAGGTCCTCAAAACTTACTTTTAGGCCTCCTATATTTATTATAATAATTACAATAGAGTCCAGTTATCCTTTCTTCTAGCAATATCTATGCATGTGACCATGTAGGCACCATAATTTGTTGATAATGGATACTATAAACAATATTACAATATATGATCATAGATAAATGGTTAGCCATACTTCATTACTACCCAAGTAGTAGGATTAGTCATTTGCCTAATTTTCCAAAAAAAGGTAGTAGGATTAGTCTAAAAAGTTTAGACAATATATGACCAATGTTACCATATTGTATATCCTTTTATCACATAAATCCATATTGAACAAGAGGCATGGGCACATAATCCTCATCACATCCGATCCAAGTTCTGTGATTGCATAATGACTAGAAAGATACATATGAGAGTGATATCACATAGTAACTTTACATGACCATGGCCAAGCATTTCTCTAGTCTCACTCATCAAAAGGCCTAGGATATCACTCCCATTGTATGGGAGGGATGAATTCCTTCTACATTACTCACATTGTGTACCATGATTCTCATCACACCCAATCATTACCTTTATGTAGACCTTCTTCAAGATCACATTGGGCAGTGTCAAAGCACATGGATTATTATGTCACCATTGTAGCAACTTTAGGTCAAAGGGCCACAACACCATTATCTCACTTGAGAGATGATTATGACTAACATATATTGATCCATAAATTAATCTTAAGGCATATCTATCTATTATTTTATTCTCTAACAAGTACATACATTTGTGATTCTATATTCAATACATATGACCCATGAGACATGGTCATCATTCATCACATATACTACTATCACGTGCATTATAGTTGTCTAATCCACAAAAATACTTGGCTAAGGATGTTGAAGAATATTTTTCTTTGCATCCATTAGGATCTCATGTTGAAGTCACAAACTTGAAGTACATGGCTTTGAACCTATCATTCCAAGGGCATTTAATATGTGCATTAATATAGAAATAATCAAATGCACGTCTAAAAAGAGAATTGTCTTTATTAATCAAATTATAAGAAAAAATGCCCCCATAGACTTCATCTAATGATTATCTTGTAGGTTAGATACACCAATAGTTAGAGATAACATGCTTTGTTGTTTCTCTAACCAAGTGCTTATAAAGCTCTTACCTTGACTAAGGATGCTCATATTTAAATCACTAAAGGTCATAGGAGGAACCATAGACATATCATGTAACATCCCAGGATTTGAGGCCTCCGATAAAATGATCTTAAAAGGAATTATTGGGCTATCCATATCACCAAGGTGCACCTCCTTTTCAGGGAGCTGATCACTAAAGAACTCTATGGTTAAGCGTGCTCAGTCCATAGTAGTATTAGGATGGGTGACCAATCGAGAAGTTTATCCCTTCTTGCACCCGAGTGAGGACAATGTGCATAGTTAAGGCTATTGATAGTTTATGGGGCTACTTGTCATTCCTAAAACTCTACTAGAGCCTTGGGCAGTGGCCCAAGCATTACATATGGTACCAGAGCCATAACCGTTCTAGTAGTTGGAGCCCACATGGGAATGTGGCATGCTAGTCTTGAGCCATGCATTCAGGGCATGGTGATGTAGTCACCCCTGCACTGTTATTTTGTGATCGGAAGGCGGGTGTCCATGGTCCATTCTAGGTTTGTATTGAAATGGAGAAATATTATGAGGCCATAAGTAGATCCTTGACGAGGATGCCAATAGTCTAAGTGGGGGAGATTGTAACCTCTTAGGAGTTGAGGCCTTGGATAAAATGATCTTTAAAGGAATGATTGGACTACCCACATCACCAGGGCACACATCCTTTTCAGGGAGCTCATCACTAAATAACTTTGTGGTTAAGTGTGCTCAACCCAGAATGGTATTAGGATGGGTAACTAGTCAGGAAGTTTATCACGACATGTACGTGAGGACAAGGCGTGCAATTAAGGTTAGTGGTGATCTCTATGGGGAGAGTCATCATTCCTAAAACTCTACTAGAGTCTTGGGAGTGGACACAGGCATTTCATATAATCACTAGCCATGTTGGAGGAAGAAACTTGACAAGTATCTACCTCATCAAACATCATCATGTATAATCTATTCTAACTTGTTAGTTTTTACAAGAAAGTTCATAGATATAAACCCCTTCTTGATAACACTACTAAACTATCAAATGGTACCAATTAATTTTCCTTATGAGACTATCCAACATGAACTCACTACCTCTCAATTCTTATGGTCGCTTAATTTTTTTGCTATTATGCTAGATTTGATTAGGGAAAGGGTTGGGATGAAAAGGGAGTTGAAGGATTGAGTTGAAGGGGTAGGGATTGTGAATAATGTTTATGTATATTTTTGTGATGTAATTGGTGATGTTATGTTCAAATAAGAAAAAAAATACTACTTTTTAGGATATCACTAGGTGAGCAATTTTTTTCTTCATAAATCTATTAAAAATGAACATATAATAGAAAATTACTACAAACTTTTTTCTCCCAAACAAATGTATTATGTTGTAGCTAAATGTAATCTTTCCAAAATCCCAACTAAAAGAAATGTACTTGTAACCTCATCAAGAAAAGTTCCTTTTTTGTTTTTATATGTTAGTTCATCCATTGCTATATGTTTCTTCACTAAATTTGTATATAGATATGGATTTGATGATGCGGGCTAATTAGTTGGACCATATTGTATTAAGAGAAATCAACCATCGATTTTAATAAACAAAACAAAAATCTACTCAAGTCGATGTTTTTTAACACATGTGCATGCACACATATATCGAGGAACACATGCAAGTTTGTGTTGTGACGATAGGGGCTTGGCTTGTGTGGGTTACAAGTAAATAATGGAATGTGTAAAGAGTCAAATACGATTGTACTCCACTTTTCATCACCTTGTTTGAGTCAAAATTAGGATAAAATCATTAGGATGTTAGAATAAATTAGAGTGCCAATTGATCCATATAGCCTCTATAAATCTTAGTCTTCACCATTCAAAACACTTCCAACATACTCAAAATTCATGAACAAACCCACCATAGAGAACTGTATTTCAAATCTCAATGATACTAGTTGTTTAAATACATATCATTTCTACATTTGCATGATTTTATATTAACTTAAGTTTGATAGGATATCTAGACACTCTTAATATGTAAACAATCCTTAGGAATTTAAATGTTGCACATGGTATGAGCAACAATCACAGACCCAATCACTTGCTCATATTGGGATTCCTCATGAGTGAGTCACCCTGTGGGATGAATTCGGTGGAGCTTATCTGCCCTCAACTTGCCATCAATAATGTGGATGGCTCCCCACCTCCTAGAATACTAGTGGTTTATGATGCCTCCCATCACATCCATGCCTAGATGTCGTCTCCTATAACCTAAATCGTCATGGCTCGATGACAATGAGTTATTCTATAGACTCCATGACCTTGTCCTATAACACACATCATGACCTCAAAAGGCAATTATTTGACTCATTGCTCCATCATACTTTCTCATACCCACCCATGGTAACCTTCAAGATAAAGTAGACATCCCATCATTATGTTGCTTTTTCTTATAATTATCATTACAATGATCTTGAGCATGAGCAACCCAATGAATGTCTAGGTAGGGAGGGGTCTAAGGCTTGAAGAGACTAAGGTTTACGTGTTGCTAGGTCAATGTGGAAAAGTAACCATGACCAAGTAAAGTATAATTAGATTTATGAATTTTATTCATGATGAACACCACTAGTTTTCTCAAAAAGTTTCACCACACCGAAGACAAGAAATTGGAAAGTGCATTCCACTAGAAACATCTATTTTTATGGATGGTTTGGTTGAGAGAAAAACAAGTTCATCATATTTGAACTTCAAGAATCAATATGTGTTTTTCATTTGGTTAGTTGATGGGAGAATTTAATGTAGGTTTCCAACTCAGTACAAAACTTATTTTTTGCAAATTTTTTGGACTTTCCACCACTCCCAAAATGGATGTAGTCATGGTGTCAAAATAGACACGTTGGCTTCTGACACATGCTTTTACCCTTTTTGGATGTTACACAACACCTACCCAATGAATACACACAAGATCCACTTATGTAATATGCATCTCATCAGACCTCTTTCCCACATTCTAAAACCATTTCTTCTAAATACTATATTTTCTGAAATCACACATCCCACTTTGAATACACCCTACCAACCCAACCCATAGTGTCTGTTCAAAATTGTGGTAGTTATATACATGTATGGCACTTGGTTCCAGCAATGATGGGGGTTCTTGTAGCACAATTTAGTTGAGGTTGCATGTGGAGATGCTATCGATAGTGGAATACAAGTGACTGTTGTAAATGCTACTAAAGCAAGCATGTTAAAATTCATTTGAAATTTTACTATACGATTAACATAAAGACTAGAGAAAGTAGAAAATGTATTTACTATCTACTTCTAATACAACTTATATATAAATACAAAGAGTTTAAATGATCCTATCCATGGCCTCTTATGCTTAACTAAACAAGTCCTTCACGATGTGTTGATCTTCTCGATCATCAAGTAGGAGATTTACAATCATCCTTTACCAGTTTAGTTTTGGATAAATACACCACTAACATATAGGGATGCAAATATGTAGGATGAATCTACTTACTCATTACTCATTATTCATACCCTATAGAGTAGGGTAAAGATAATTACATTTTTACCAACCACCCATTTATCATTTACTTACTTCACCCGTATCCATATAGGCTAAGGTAAAGATAGAAGCTTTACCTACTTGCTTCACCTATTTACCTACTACCACAAGGTTGAAATATTTGGGATTATGAGGCATTGATTAGTGCCTACTAACGCTGCAACAAGACTCAACACTACTTTCTCAGTTTGTACTACTATTTTAATATGAATACTTGACATAATAATCAATAGCATAAAAGACCTGCTTTAGTAATATATTAAAGAGAAAAAATTTCTTCAATCAAAAATAATATAATGATAAAGATATACCTTTTTCTTAAAAATGGATGTTGGGTAAAATGTTAGTATTTTACAAATATATTACTAAATATATAATTTATTATTATCTAAAATTAGTTTTAAGAAAGGCCTTGTGTTCAATACATGGAATATCATATAAATTATTATTGAAAATATAATATATTTATCTTCATATTACTTTACCCATTACTAGGCCTATTTACCATGTGGGTAAATACATAAGTGCTAGTAAGAATAGGATAGATCTAGATCATAATAGGAATGATTGCAAGCTCTGAGGTAATCCCTAAGGTGACTATCGACACAGACGATGACGTGATTGGTGGCATGTCTTGTGGTGCAGTTGGTGGCATTGTTGTTGGTGTGATTGATGGTGACGGTCAAGCTTTTGCTGTCCTAGAGTATGGGTCGAGTTCCTGTGGATACTAAATTGGATGGTATCATTCCAAATGGTGGTGCGATGAAGAAGTGTGAAGACTCGTTCTTTACGGTCAAATATTTACAAAATAATATCAAAATATAAACAATCTTTATTATAATCATGATTTTACATCAAAGTCATCGAAGATTACAAATATGACTAAAAATTTAAGAGTAAAAATTTATTTCCTATCTAGTCTTCAATGGAGGACTACCCATTCATGTCTCTTGAGGCACTTCCATCTACCATTTGTCCATGGGTTCCCAGAGGGAACAAAACCACACATGGACCCCATTGAAGGGAAAGTAAAAGTTAGCAAAATTGGTACTAAATTATTATATCGAGCTATTTGCAAAATATAGATTCTAAGTATGCTCCAAGGTGATATCAAAGTTAGGCAGAGACGATTTGGTGGACTAAATTTATCAAAGTAAGGATAACAATATTTCAATGTTTGTAATTCAATATCAAATTTCCACAAGGCTATTCAAAATAGTTTAAGATATCAAATTATAAAAATACTTACAATGATCAAATTTTGAATATTAAGGTTTTGAACTATCATATCATTTCCTTCAAGGGAAACAATGCCTTATGTTCAATCATCTATGAAAGAACATCATTGATCCTAATTACTATGTTAACTAATCGAATGGGGGTTGACTAAAACATTACAATCTATGCACATAGTGGAGGGACGTACCCTACCTCTAGTGATCCAAAGCTCTAAGGGGCCAAAGCCCAAAGGGACCAAAGTCCAACACGTCAAAACTCCAAATAGATCAAGTCAAGTGCTATAAAAATATTCAATTCAATCAAACAATAATTAATTTGAGGTGGTGAACTTTCAAAGAGGCAGGAAAGGCTTACAAAAGTATAGGGTTCACCGCTAAACAATGTAAATGGAATTCAAGAGGGAAATTAACAACTCAATATAAAAATAGAGAAAATAGTAACTCGATTTATTCAAAGCCCCATAGATTACTCAATCAGAATAAGGATCCAAGAATAAAAATCTATAAATTTATATAAATGTGTTTTCACTTGACTTGGAATCAAGTATTTGTTGAATCTTTTCTATTCAGTGTTTTCTGTCCCAATTAGAGTTATTATTATTTTGTAGCTCTTCCATTATCCCTATTCATAGTTAGGTCATATATATAAAAAGTAATACATAATCAATAACTTTATCACTTTATCTCGAAATTAGATAATGTCCTTCTCTATATTATATAGAATAACTTAATTTATTCACTAAGTTTATTTACCAATGTAACTTTTCAAGGGATATTTAGGGTTCATATTATACGTTAGTTCATATGTGGATACATTGTACTCATGGTGCATAAATTGATATTGATATATCAAATCCCTTCAAGGTACTAGAATAAGTCATATTATTACCCCTTTAATACTTTATTCCAATTAGGCATGTCTATTAAATGCTTCCAAAATCGATATTGCATTCACACTCATATATACATAGCTAGGGTTTGTAATGTATTAAAAGAATGATATTATTACCCATCTTCTATCTAATATCAGAGCTACTATTCTGATACCATATTGTAACACCCTCCCTAAGCACACACATGCACATAGAAGAGTTTGTGTCTAATGCCACTTACGCTAACAACCATTTTTCCAATGCATGGCTGGGGACGAGATGTCCACTGGTGAGGAGCAGGATCAAAGTAGTTCTCAAAGATTTAGAGCATAAGAACATAAAAGGATAAGATCTGGTGGGGTGCCAACTATAAGATGATCCTCCGGTTTATAGATTTGGCTATATGTTTACATGTTTAGAATTTTAGAGTAGTGACTCAAGATGTCAAATGTGTTTTTCATGTAATAACATTTATATTCCTTTTATAAGAACAATCATGAGAATGTTTTAATATTTTCAATTTGTGTGATGGATTATATTGTTTCTATGAATGCCAGTTTTATGTAATGCCCCCTCGAGCAAATGAGTTATGGATAACTCTGTGTTACTTCCACTATGTGCATGTGTGTTCTTAGGGAGGGTGTGACTAAGTCAGCGAGTAGTAGCTCAGGTGGTCGCAGCAGGTGGTCCCTCACAAAGGGTCCCGGATTCGAATCCCCCTCGTGGTGCTGTTCGAAATTGTTTCTCCCATAGCGCATCCGACCTCTACGCAACTTAATGGGCTATGCTCCTTACAGGATGGGGCTGAGCTCCCCAGGTTGGTCTCGGAAAAAGCCTTATGAGTCTCCTGGGTTACCAAAAATCTATGTACTGACTAGTTTCTAGATATTACGAATGACATCATATTACTAACTCCCTGAAATATAAAAGATAATTAGTTATAATGCATAGGCAGTTGCCATTTATTACCAAGGTTAGGTTTTTAATTCATCTTTATATAATTAGTCTTTTATGAAAAAGGGCATAGTTATGCATGATCACATACTTTTCATCTACTAATTTATAACATGTGCATGCATTCATATTATGTGAATGATTAACTCAATCTTGTTTACTAGTGGAAAAAAGTATCATGTCTAAAAGTTATGATGATTATCTCAAATAATATATGTGTTGAATTCTATATTTACAATTTACTTAGAATACTTAGATCATTGAGTTTTCATGTTTGCAATTGTTAACACAAAGATATTCATTCTAATTAGGGTGTTATATTAGATAATGTATTTTACTAATATACTCAGTTTTTGCCCATTACTTTCTAATTACTGTCATTACAAATTAGTGGTCTAAAATAGAACTACAAGAATAGGTAACTGACTTACAGTATCCTGTGTTGGATGTTGCTTCTTTAGATCAACTTAGATCCTATTTTACATGTCATGCATCTCTTTGGTCCCCTGTTGTGGGTTGTATTCGTGATGGTGAGATTGGACCTGGTAAGATTGGTGGATGATCGTCTCCAGACTACTAGATTCATTGTAGTAGGTTAGTGTGGGAAGAATATAGATTGATACTTGATGACACCTTGGCAACAATCAATTCCTTCATGGTTGGGGATCAGTTGTAGGTCACATCATGGCAAGGGAGGGCACCATTTCCATATCACAGGTAAGATGAAAGGGAACAATCATTGGAGTTTGCAAGTCTATGTTTGTGTTGATGACTAAAGGTGAGGTGATCATATCAGGCATGGTGGTTGGGTTTTGTTTTCTAGAAAGTCCTTCTTACAGATCAAGTGTGTGAGTGGTGTTTGTAGGCTATAGATTGGTGAGGTGAGCCAACAATGTTTATAGAAGAATCTATTGATTTGTAGATTGCCAAATGTTGTTGAAGGGGATGACGGAGAAGATGGATTGGTGCAGGCTGTGAGGGATGAATATTTGTGAACTTCAGAGGTTTCTCCGTAAACTTCAAGTCTGGTGGGGTTGTGTTTGATGGAGGAATGAGGAACCATCAATGTTGTTTCTTGCTGGAGAGATGGTAGAGTCTATATGATTGATCATGGAGGCTTAGGGGAGATGATGGTGGGGTGAAAGAGATGATTTTGGGGTGTCAATGACTCCTTATATCTACCACATTGTTACCTCAGTCTGGGCTTAGAGGTCATAGGTTTCAAGTTGACCATCACACGAAGGAGGGAGGAGGAGGCGTGTCTTTAACCTGGTGTTGTGGGCAGGCAGAGTAGGGATCATGTTAAGAATCTGTGGTGGTGAGATCATGTTGGTGATGACTAGGATTGTACTCAGCACATCGATGGTTGCATATCTGAAGGACAGACATGCTGGTAGTGAAGAAGACGACAACCGATGAGTTGTAGGTTGTAGTTGTTACCAGTTTTGTAGTTTGGACGGTGGCTTGTGTTGATGGTGATGCCCCCTCTTCTAGGGTTTATAGGATCGATCCTTGTGATTGTTGGGGAAGAGGTATCAATCTACTAGATTCGTTAGTCACTTTGTAACTGCCTCCATCATATGCATTACATAGAGGGGAGTTCCAAGGTTTGTGTGAGGGAGAGGTCAAGCCAGCATTAGTAATTAATAATATAGTTAATACAACATTTATTTATTCCTTTTGTAACTCCTTAAGTATAAGGCAATTTGCCATGGGGTTTTAATTATGGGTTTTGTTTCTATTTGAATAATCTTTAAACTCATTCATATCATAAATTTATGAATGTAACTTATTTAACTCAATTTATCTCATAATTGATTCTAGTATAAATTTCTATTTATATGATTAATATTTCCCATATGATTTCAAATTAATGGTGGTAAAATTGGGAATAATAGATTTCTTCAAGGTCTATTGAATATATTTAGATAATAAATCAAATGATACTCCGATAATAGACTAGATTGCAAATATTTCTCAAGTAAGGGTAATTAATACTTTAGACAAAAAGGGAATGCAATTGAAGAATGTTCTATATTAAATGCCATGACAATTTAATCAAATGAGTAAGTGGAATCTAGGATGAAGGGAAATATTGAAAATAAATCCAACTTAAAGGAAAATAGCTCAATATAGAAATAGTAGCCAAATTTGAGTATGTTACAACACTACCACCCTTAAAAGGGATTTTGCCCCCAAAATCATATCCTTATTGACAATAATATTCCTTACAGGCTATAATTTTATATCATACTACTCTCATCTGCACAAATGCCATCCTTACTAATGCACACAACTATAATTCCCCTTCGACTAGCATATGCCCTAGTTAGGGTGACCAACCAATTCATTCTATTATATCTTGGAATTCCTAAACTGAGTTAGGTACAAATGCTATTTGGGAAGAGTAAATCTATTATTAAATTTGGTTCTTAAGGATTATTAGTCCATAAGAATTCTGACATTTCTTAATATGAGAGCTTACATGTTCAGTTTGTGATTCTTGACCATCATTATCAAAAGTTTGAATTGCACCACAAGCTTATTGGTTAAGTTATCAATACCTCATCAACTTTAATGCAATATACTTATCAGTAATGTTTGAGTGATGTTTATTTTGTGTCATAGTTTATAATTTTTTTGTAGGGTTGCATTACCATATTATTCCCCAAAACTATATACGTAGTCGAGGGTCCAATTATAGATCAATCCTAAAAAAATTAATTACTTTTTTTCTTCTATTTCCTATTTGTATGCATCTAATATTCTATTCTAAACACCTTTATCTCTAATTATTGAATTTTTCAAGGTCTTAACTATATAAAAATATAAGTTATATTTTATCAATTTAATATTATTGTCACATATATTTGTGCAATGATTTGTTGGGCCAAGAAGTTTTTTATATATATAATTCTATTTTCAATTTCAAGTAAGGTAGGATTTTATTTCTCTATAATGTCTAGGTTGTATTACTTATCATTATATATACCTAGAAATTACAAATTCACAAAAATATTGAGATTATCATTTTTATCCTAATTCAACATAATATCGACTATGTCTCAACCCATTACAAAAGAAGAAGAAAAGTTTTTCCCCCGTCAATTTCCTACTTATGTGGATCTAGTGTCCAGTGTCATAGATTCTTTAGATACTTTGTTCTCAAAAGGCGTAACTACACAATTATAAAGGGGATTATACTAATCATTTCCTTTTCTAAATTGTCAACATTTTTAATATTCAAAATAAAATTTTATCACATATGAGAATATTGAAATAATTTCAAATGACTTTGGGACTTATGTTATTTATTCATCCTATTTAATATATTTATAATTATTTGCGGATGGAGATAATCTAGGGTACTCTACCACGCTTGTATGCCTAGGGGTCAAAGTGATGTTCTACTAGACCTCATTGCAAAAGTAGACACATATACCTAAAAAAAATTATCATCCCTAACTCAAAATAAGTCCATGCCTTGATAGAGAGTTCAAAATCTACTAGATAATGGAATTATATTCTAAGTACTCTTAGGAAAAGGCACATATATGGGCACTTATTTTTTATCTCTATCCTTGGTAGTTAGGGCTAGTAAAATTGGAATTTGTTGTCAACTATTTAAGTCCTCGCTACTCAATTTATGTTCCTAACTAACATAATTTCTATGAGACACGCATGACTGCCGACCATTTATGGCTCTGATACCATGTCGTTCTTTATGGTCAAATATTTACAAAATAATATCAAAAATATAAACAATCTTTATTACAATCATGCTTTTACATCAGAGTTGTGGAAGCTTACAAATATGATTACAAATTTAAGAATAAGAATTCATTTCCTATCTGGTCTTCAACGGAGGACTACCCATGCACGTCTCTTCAAGCACTTCCATCTACCACCTATACATGAGTTCCCAGAGGGAATGAAACCACACATGGACCCCATTAAAGGGAAAATAAAAGTCAACAAATATGGTAATAAATTCTTATATTGAGCTATTAGCAAATTATATGTTCTAAGTATGATCCACGGTGATATCAAAGTTAGGCAGGGACTATTTGGTGGGCTAAATTTATCAAACGAATGATAACAATATTTCAATGATTGTAATTCAAGATCAAATTTCCACAAGGCCATTCAAAATAGTTCAAGATATCAAATTATCAAAATACTTGGAGTGATCAACTTTTGAATATTAAGGTCGAGCACTATCATATCATTTTCTTCAAGGGAAATTATGCTTTATGTTCAATCATCTATGACAGAACATCATTGATCATAATTACTATGTTAACCAGTCAACTAGGAGTTGACTAAACCATTACAACCTATGCACAAGGCGGCGGGACATACCCTACCTCAAGTGAGACAAAGCTCTAAGGGGCGAAATCCAAAAGGGAACAAAGTCTAGGGAGTGAAAACTCCAAATTGATCAAGTCAAGTGCTATTATAATATTCAATTCAATCAAACAATAATCAATCTAACGTGGTGAACTTTCAAAGAGGTAGGAAAGGCTTGCAAAAGTATATGGTTCACCACTAAACAATGTACATGGAATTCAAGAGGGAAATTAATAATTCAATATAAAAATAGAGAATCTAGTACCTCAATGTATTCAAAGCCCCATAGATTGCTCAATCATAATAAGGCTCCAAGAAGAAAACCTAAAAATTTATATAAATGTGTTCTCACTTGGTTAGGATCAATTATTCATTCAATCTTTTCTATTCATTATTTTCTTTCCCAATTAGAGTTATTATTATTTTTTGGCTATTCTATTATCCATATTCATAGTTAGGTCATATATATAAAAAAATAAAACATAATCAGTGGCTTTATCACTTTATCTCTAAATTAGATGATGTCCTTCCCTATCTTATATATAATAACTTAATTTGTTCATTAAGTTTATTTACCAATGTAACTTTTCTAGGGATATTTAGGGTTTATATCATACACAAGTTCATATGTGGATACATTGTACTCATAGTGCATAAATTGATATTGATATATCATATCCCTTTATGGTACTAGAATAAGTCATATTATTACCCCTTTAATATTTTTATTCCAATTAGGCATGTCTATTAAATGCTTCCAAAAATGATATTTCATTCACACTCATATATACATACCTAGGATTTATGATATATTAAAAGAATGATACTATTATCCATCTTCTATCTAATATATATTGACCAATTTCTAAATATTACGAATCACATCATATTACTACCTCCCTGAAATATAAAAGATAAGTAGTTGTAATGCATATGCAGTTTTCATTTATTACCAAGGCTAGGTTTTTAATTTATCTGTGTATAATTAGTCTTTTAGAACATAGGGCGTAGGTGTGCATGTATATGTTTCATCTACTAATTTATAACATGTGCATGAATTTATATTATGTGAATGATTAATTTAATCTTGTTTACTAGTGGAAACAAGTATTATGTCTAAAAATTATGATGATTATCTCAAATAATATGTGTGTTGAATTCTATATTTACAATTTACTCAGAATACTTAGATCATTGAGTTTTCATGTTTGCAATTGTTAACACAATCACATTCATGCTAATAAGGGTGTTATATTAGATAATGTATTTTACTAATATACTCAGTTTTTGCCAGTTACTTTCTGATTATTATCATTACAATGTAGTGGTCTAAAATAGAACTATAGGAAGAGGGAACTGACCTACGATATCCTGTGTTGGATGTTGCCTCTTCATATCAACTTAGATCTTATTTTATGTGTCCAACGTCTCTTTGGTCCCATATCGTGGGTTGTGTTCATGATGATGAGATTGGATCTGGTACTATTGGTGGACGATCGTCTCCACACTAATAGATTCATTGTAGTATGTCATTGTAGACATAATACAGATTATTACTTGATGACACCTTGGCAATGATCATTCCTTCATAGTTGGGGATCAGTTACAGGTCGCATCATGGCAAGGGAGGGCACCATTGCCAATATCATGAGCAAGACAAGAGGTAACGATCATTAGAGTTTGTAGGTCTATGTTGGTGTTGATAACTGAAGGCGATGTGATCAGATCAGGCATGGTGGTTGGGTTTTGTTTGCTGGTGAATCCTTCTTACAGATCAAGGGTGTGGGTGGCGTTTGCAGGTTATAGATTGGTGAGTTGATCCAACAATGCTTGTGGAAGAATCTATTGAGTTGCAGATCGCCAAATGGTGTAGAAGGGGATGACAGAGAAGATGGATTGGTGTAGGCTAAGGTCAATGAAGATATGTGAACTTTAGAGGTTTCTCTGTAGGTTTCAAGTCTGGTAGGTTGTGCTTGATGAAGGGATGAGGAACCATTGTTGTTGTTGCTTGCTGGCGAGATGGTAGAGTCTATGTGATTGATCATGGCAGCTTGGGGGAGATGATGGTAGGGTGAAAGAGAAGAGTCTGGGGTGCTGATGACTCCTTATATATACCACATTGTTGCCTCAGTCTGGGCTTTTAGGTCATAGGTTTTAGGTCGATCATCTCACAGAGGAAGGAGGAGGAGGAGTCATGTCTGTGACTTGGTGTTGTGGGCAGATGGAGTAGGGATCATGTGAAGAATATGTGGTGGTGAGAGAAGGTTGATGGTGACCAAGGTTGTACTTACAAGTGTCGATTGTTGCAAATCTGAAGGACAAATGTGCTGATAGTTAAGGAGATGATAGTCGATGAGTTGTAGGTCAGATTTGTTACCAACTTTGTAGTTTAGACGGTGGCTTGTGTTGATGGTGATTTTCCCTCTTCTAGGGTTTATAGGATCCAACCTTGTGATCATTGGGGAGGAGGTATCAATCTACTGGATTCGTCAGCCACTTTGTAACTACCTACATCATAGGCGTTACACAAATGGGAGTTCTAGGGTTTGTGCGAGGGAGAGGTCAAGTCGGCGTTACCGATTAATAATATAGTTAATACAACATGTATTTATTCCTTTTGTAACTCCTTAAGTGCAATTACAATTGCCATGAGGTTTAGTTATGGGTTTCTGATAACACTCATTTTGTGGTTGTATATAGCACTTATTTCCTTGTCAAAACTGCCCTCTAGACTGTGTTTCCTCTAAATTTTGTCATGTTTTGCACAAAAGTAAATAACGCTATGCCCTTAACTCTTTTTCCATCTTTTGTATAGATTTTTCCCTATTTTGTACCTAAAAGACCGCTAAAGGCCCGTCCCAACCCATGAACGGCACTCACCCGCATCGGCCCTTCAGCCAGCAACCCGACACGCCACTCACCCATCGAAGCTTCAGCCCAATATAGTAGCAACATGACAAGGTGTGTCGGGCAGCTACCCTGATGGGCGGTACACCACTTACCCGATAGAGAGCCCTGCCCGCCATGACTAATCAGACCGTTATGGCATGTCGCGTGATACAAGCTACTCGTCGGAAGCGTTTGCCTACCGTGATCGCCCGATATGCTTGCAGCCCACCACATTGTGGCCACCTGCTATGCCAGGTGACACGCACATGTCAATCATCCTCAAAGCCATGTGTGCGGAGCTGATCAAGGATACGTGGCACCCGGAGAACCACAACCTCCTCCAACCGCTGCCTATAAATAGCAGCTACAGGACTCTGATGGGACGGGTTGGGAAAAACTGGCGAAAGCTAACCTTGGAAAGCTTCAGGTGCTAGTGTGTCGACAACCAAGGTGTGTCGGGCGACACTAGGTGAGCACACCCCAACCTGAGAGGGGCAGGAGTGGTTCACTTAGAACCCGTCCTGGTAGCCGCAGCAGACCGATACGACCAAGAAGGCCACCCAGTGTGTCAGGTCCCTAGATGGGCTTCAACCCGAGACGGCTCGCCCTTTACACCTGATACAAGGAACCCAAGAACCTAAGTCCCTTATAACCTGACTCAGCACCAAACCTGATACTGATCATCGTCATGGTGTGTCACCCGACAGGGTGGCTGCCCGACATCACCGTATCGGGTAGGAAGCCCTGACCGATACACCTGCCTATCATGGTCTGTCGCCCAACAGGTGGCTGCCCGACATGGGCATATCGGGCAGAGCTTCCGCTCGGTACTGGGTTAGCTGTGCCTTAGGGGTTGCTACTGTGTATCACCCTCCTACATCAAGGAGGTGATACCTATCTTCCCTTTTCAGCATTTACATTCATTATGCATTGTAAATGAACCCCTTTTACACACTATCTATGCTTATAGAATCTGTGGAGTTTAATACATGTTGTTCTGAGTTTGGATTCCTTTTGTTGGATGATTTCTTATTTAGCATATGAGTTCTAGATTGTATGTTTGGATCATGTTTTGGCTAGCTATCGAAAGGTGTTTCCCATTTCAACTCCTCCGAGAGAAGGACGTTGTAACTCTAGAGCTCGGTCTGACCCGGGAGTACGAGAGTACCCAGGGTTGGAGCTGCTTTGGGTTGCTTTCCCACTCCAACCTATGTCCATTACCCTTGAAAGAGGGTGTTGGTATTTAGTTGCACAAAACCCCTAAAAACTGCTAAAACCCTAAAACCATCATCTTTCTTGTAACTCCAGTTGGAGATAGTTTTTCATTGCAATGTTCCCTTATTACGGCATATCTTTCCTTTCTTGTCTGTATATCCTTACCCATATGAGAGTTACCTCTATGCGCTTGCTTTAAACACTTCACTTGTATGTTTATGATATCGTCTTGCAATGTTTGATCATCGGTATCGCGAGAGAGTAATATCGCTTCTATCTATGACATAGAGCAGCATGAATGCACAAGAGTGTTAGATTGTTGGTGCTTTAAACTATATGTTTTGTTGTATGGCTTTTGAGTTGTCTTCTCGAGAGAGAGACTTCTTATAAGTCTGGTTCTTTCCTCATCTCGAGAGAGAGGAATGAGGCTTTGCATGGTTGCTTGTAATTTTGATATGTGCATGCACGGAAGAGGGATAATATGTTTTTTATGGGAACATCTTAGTTAAGTGAGCCCCGGTCTAAGTTTTCCTTATCCTCGTTTTGGTTTGTTTTCTTTTCTTTGGCCCTTTTGTTTTTTATTCCTTGGGGAACACCTTTTAATCCTCTTCTTTTTCTATCGGAGTATAGAAGTGTTGATTCTGCATTCTTGGCACTACCAAACTCATCCCTGTGTTTGACCCCAATCGCTACATCGGACCCTGTTATCATTGTGGGGGCCTGAGAGTCGGGCTATCTCTTTAAAAGTCTGACTACTTTAAATCTGCTCCTTTTGGATGCGTGATTTAGGTCGGTCAACTTTTTGGTGTTGTTGTTGGGGACGAGGCAAAACAGTACTGTTAAAGAACCCGAGTCTGCTTACTATACTCTCATGCCTCAAGCTTAGCAATAACCTTGACAGCACCACTACTTTAAGTCTTCTAACCTAAATCTATGCATAATAGTTCGCTTTATCAAGCCTAGTTTTCTAACTTGATCTTACGATTCTGTTCAGGTGCCTAGGGGGAAGCATTTTGTCCAAATTTAACTTCATTCATCATGCCACCTCACATGGAGCCACCCCTTTCCGCTGACGAGCAGAATGCGAGAGTTGGACCACACCCACCTCTTCCAAGAAGCGATGAAGATAGACATGAGTGTTATAATGACGATCATCATTATGAAGAACAAGAACAACCTGAGGATGACCACCACCACAAAGTACATCGTCATCACCGCAGGCATAGAAGGAACCATCATAATCGAGAGAGAAACTGTAGAGACAGCACCATTGAAGATTCTGAAGATGAAGAAAAGACTCTTCGAGAGTTGGCAGCCATGAAAGCCAACAACTCTAGATGCCCCATGCTAATTCCGAGGTTCGATGCTGCAAACTTCAAGCTAAAACATGATGTGATTTCTATGATCCAAAATAAGAGTTTTTGAGGGAGTTCCAAGAATGACAACCCTTATCATCATCTCGATGCTTTTAAAAATATATGTGACACCATCAAAATGAGGGGGGGTACCGCAAGAAGTGATCTATTGCAAGGGTTTCATTTTCTCTTTAGAGGACAAGGCACTGTCATGGTACCTTGGACTATCACATGAATCCCTGAATGGATGGAATGCCTTAGCAGAGGCTTTCGTAAACAAGTTCTACCCTACTGAAAAGACTGTCAGGAGCAGGAAAAAGATCACATCTTTTACGCAAAAACCATGAGAGAATCTGCATGAGGCATGGGAGAGATACCAAGAGTATCAGAGGGATTGCCCTCACCACAATTACAAGAAAGGTTTTCTGATAACAACGTTCTACAATGGCCTAACTCTTGAAGAGAGAGTATCGCTAAATGTAGCTACGGGAAGCGACTTTCTTGGGAATAAGCCTAGTAGATCTAAAAAGATCATTGAGAACATGTCTGAGCTCCAAGCTGGGACTGAATATGATAGGACTGACAGAGGATATGTGAATAAGGCTTCCAATGAAGGACCATCGATTGAATCTAAGGCTCTGGAGGCGATTACATCCCAGATACAGAAGATAGCTACAGATGCCAGACAGCTAAAGGAGTCGGGAGGAAAAGGCAAGAAGTAGACAGAGAAGGTAATGAAATGTGTTACCTGTGGAGAAGGAGGCCATGGAGTAGATAACTGCGGGTATACTCGACCTGAAGAGTCAAGTGAAAGTGATTCAGAGGATGATGAAGCTGCAAATGTATCTTATATCAACTTCAAGAGTTCGGACCATCCAGGCTTTAGTTATGGAAACAAGGATGCCGCAGAGAACTCGCATCAGTTAAGCAACCCACCCAAGCCACCATCTGGCTTCAAGAAGAGAAACAAGCAGGGATAATACGCTAAGACCAACACATTCCATACAAAGAAAAACAATTATCAAGGTCAGGTCATGTATCAACCACGTCAAGCTGCTAACACAAGCCAAAGCCAAGGGCAAGAGAAAGGACAAAGTCATACCAAGAGTAGTGGCCATCCAGACTTAATGGGGCAACTTTTTTACTTTGTCAAAAGACAAGACACAATAAACAATCAGCTTGCACAAAGCGCATTATTCAAATCTAGCATTTTGAACTCTATGCAAACCCAAATGGCAGACATGCAAACGCACCAATGTCGGATAGACCAACAGCTCACTTAGTTGGTTGATCTTGTAAAGAACCCTTTGGGGATGATCCCTTCTAGCACAGAGTCCGCTAATATGGCAACCCTTAGATCGGGACGGACAATAGAGCGCTAGGAGGAGACGAGAACCGAAGAACCTGAGTCTGAGATCCAGTTAGAGGAGAAAGCCAGCACCCACCAGTTAAGGAGTCAGGACCTAAAGAGGAGTTTTTTGCCAAGAGAAGTCAGTACTCGCCAAGATTACCTTTTCCATACAAGCTTGTAAAGGCTCACCTAAAGAAGAGATATGAAAAGTTAATGGAATCAGTGAAGAATCTCCATTTGGAGGTACCTTTTCTAGATGCCTTGGAAGAAATGCCGACCTATGCTAAATTCTTCATGGATCTAGTCACGAAGAAAAGACAAGGAGGGAGGATGGAAATATTACACCTAGCCAACATGTCCACAACCTTCGTAAAAGCTAAGTTACCAACCAAGAAAAAGGATCCTAGGGCCTTCACCATACCCTTCGCAGTAGGCGATAACGTTGAAAGAAAGGGTCTCACCGATTTAGGGGCTAGTATCAGTCTCATGCCTCAGAGCCTCACCAAATGATTAGGATTGATTGGTATGGTCGGGACTAACATGAGGATAGAGTTGGAAGACCACACTTTCAAAAGGCCAATAGGAGTGGTGGAAGATGTACCAATCAGAGTAGGAAGGTTTTTCATCCCTTGTGACATTATTATAATCGACACTATTGAGGATCCTAAGTGCCCCCATCATATTCGGTCATCCTTTCTTGGCTACCAAAAGGGCACTTATTGACGTCGCTGAAGGTGTGATAACCCTAAGGGTAGGGAATGATCACATAGATTTCAAAGTAAGAGACTCGATGAAAGGACCATCGCTGCTTGAATCTTCTTACTTTGTAGACAGCTATAATCAATACTGTGAGGAAGTAGAAGAGGACGCAGCAATGGTAGACCCTCTTATGAGGGCGTTGAACAAAGAGGATACATAGGTCAAAAATCATGAGGTAGTTGAGGTCCTCAGCTACCTATGCCAAGATGAAGAGGTTATAGATACGGTGAAGTATGCTTCTTTGGAAGTGACCATGATAGAAGAGAATGTACCAAAACCTAATCCAGAGCTGAAGCAGCTACCAGAGGGCCTGAAGTATGAGTTCCTAGATGATGAGGAAAGAAATCCTATCATAGTCAATGTCAATCTGACAAAAGAACATCTAGAAAGACTCCTTGAAGAGCTAAAGCTCCACCGAAAAGCTATCGGATATTTAGTGAATGACATTAAGGGGCTAAGCCCTGATTTGTGTATGCATCGAATAAATCTCGAGGAATTTGCAAAGCCCATTGTTCAACCCTTAAGCAAGCTGAACCATATGTTGAAAGAGGTCATAAAAAAAGAAGTTATCAAGCTCAGAGATGCGGGCATTACATACCTGATTAGCGATAGCAATTGGGTGAGCCCGATTCATGTGGTGCCCAAGAAGGGGGGGCATGACAGTCGTAAAGGGGGATAAAGGTGACGAGGTAGCCATCCGAACCATTATCGGATGGAGGATGTGTATCGACTACCGAAAGCTAAATCAAGCCACCAAGAAAGATCACTACCCCCTCCCCTTTATCGACCAAGTGTTATAAAGGCTTGATCATCATGAGTATTTCTGCTTTCTGGACGGTTATTCTAGATTTTATCAAGTTCCTATTTTGTCGGATGACCAGGAGAAGACTACATTCACCTGTTTATATGGTACATACACTTTTAGAAGGATGTCGTTCGGGCTATGCAATGCTTCTGCGACGTTCCAGCATTGCATGATCTCAATGTTCTCAAACTTTCTGGAGGACATTGTAGAAGTTTTTATGGACGATTTTTCATTTTTGGAAAGGATTTTGATGCCTTCTTGAAAAACTTATCGTTAGTTCTGCAGTGATGTGAGGAAAAGAACTTTGTTCTAAACTGGGAAAATTTTCATTTTATTGTACAGGAAGGCATAGTCCTTGGCCATAAGGTCTCTAAGAAAGGTATTGAAGTAGACATAAGCAAGGTTGAGTCTATTTCTAGACAACCTCTGCCAAGGTCCGTGACAGGAGTACAAAGTTTTCTCAGTCACGCTGGTTATTATAGAAGATTCATCAAGGATTTCTCAAAGATATCAAAACCTCTCTCGAACCTGTTGATGAAGGACGCAGAATTTGACTTTACTGATGACTGCTTGAAAGCTTTCCAGACGCTGAAAGAGGCCCTAGTGACCCCTCCTTTTCTCCAAGCTCTGGATTAGGAGCTTCCCTTTGAACTTATGTGCGATGCTAGTGACTACATTGTGGGAGATGTCCTAGGGCAGACTAAAGACAAGAAACATCATGTTATTTGTTACGCAAGTTGTACTCTAGATGAGGCACAAGTAAACTACACCACCACAGAGAAAGAGATGGTAGCGATCGTTTTCGCATTTGACAAGTTCAGATCATATCTTATAGGAGAAAAAGTGAAATTCTATACCGACCATGGGGCCATATGCTGCCTGATGCAAAAGAATGATACCAAGCCCAGGTTGCTGAGATGGGCCCTGCTCCTGCAAGAGTTTAATTATGAGATAATTGATAAGAAGGGAAAAGAAAATGTAGTCGCAGCCATCTCTCAAGAATAGTCTACGACAAAGAAAAATTGTTGCCTATTAACAACAACTACACTGATGAAGCTCTATTGATGGCTCAGTCTGATGAGCCAACCATGCCATGGTTTGTGGATATTTGTAACTACCTGGCCTGTGGCCAGCTACCGCCAGATATCAAGTATAACCAGAATAAGAAGCTTTTATCTGATGTCAAGAACTACTATTGGTACGACCCTTTGCTTTTCAAGAAGTGCTCTGACAGTCTATACAGAAGGTGCGTACCAAAGGAGGAGATCCCACTAATCTTGAAAGAATGCCACTCTTCACCCTATGGAGGGCATCACAGTGGAGACAGAACCTCCAAAAAAGTGCTTCAATCTGGTTTTTATTGGCCTTCGCTTTTCAAGGATGATGTCACTTATGTGAAGGTTTGCAAGGAGTGTCAATCAATTGGGAATATCGGAAAAAGGAATGAGATGTCTTTGTCAGACTGGGTTGAAGTTGAGATCTTTGATGTCTGGGGAATTGACTACATTGGTCCCTTCCCCTCGTTAAGGGGTTATCAATACATACTTGTGGTTGTAGACTACATTTCGAAATGGGTTGAGGCAGTTGCTACTCAAACTTGTGACTCCAAGTCTGTGATTAAGCTTTTTGAGAAAACTATTTTTCCACGCTTTGGAGTGCCTCGCACAGTGATAAGTGACAGCGGATCACACTTTGGAGAAAGGTAGTTTGAGTCTCTACTGAAGAAGTACCAAGTCAAGCATAAAGTTGCCACACCCTACCACCCCCAGACTTCTGGGCAGGTGGAGGTATCAAATAGATAGATTAAACAAATCTTGGAAAAGACCGTCAACCACACGCAAAAGGACTGGTCCATGAAACTCGATGATGCTCTCTGGGCCTATAGAATTGCGTACAAGATGCCCATAGGCACGACACCTTACAGGTTAATCTATGGAAAGTCGTGTCATTTACCTCTAGAGCTTGAGCACAAAAATATGTAAAACCACCTCAACATTATCGCACACATACATGCCCAACTAACACATACCTGTATCGTGGGGGGGAGCTCTTGTATCATGGAGGGAGCTCTCATATCGCTTTAGTTGGAGTCCGACACAGGTGGGTATCGTTCGTTGGTAGCCGATCCCATAACGTGTTAGGTGTTGCATCGTCAAGAGCTCTCATCCGTGTTGGCCATGATCAGTTTCTAGAGCAGGTTGGGTGGTAGCTCTCGTATCGGGGGGAGGGGATATTGTGTTAGTTGGAGTCCGACACAGGTGGGAGATATCATTCTGTGGTAGCTGATCTCATGACGTGTTAGGTGTTGCATCGTCACGAGATTTTGTTTTAATATTTCCATCTGTGTCAGGCTCTCCTCACATGGCTGGAGACCGATACAGCTTCTGGCTAGGTAGAAAACCGATACGGGGTAGGCATATTGCCCACTCGTATCAAGTGTGGCAATCGTATCGCGTCAACTAGCGATCGATACAGATTCCTTCCGTGACAATCCAATGCTGGGATAGACCGATACAGCTCTCGACTACACAAAGCCTGCTATGATAAGTCTTGATGCTACCCTCACCGCTGCTCCATAGGGTTACGCGATAGAGCGTGAGATAGGCACAAGGGCTTGTTGCTGAGCGATGAGAATTTTTTGCCTCCGCATCCACGCCGCCGGATGCAGTGATCTCGCACATTAGGAACTTTCTTCAATCACCCACGCATATGATGATGACTCAGGAGGCACACCCCCTAATCAGCATGCCGACGCTGAGTCCAGAGATGTGGACGAACTCTTTTTCTCCTCTACAGATGAGCGCATGGCAAGCATCGCAAGAGAACACTACGCATCATCCGACGAATGAGCTGGCACAAGAAGTGAACCATACACCTCAGTTGATGCTTGAGCAGCCACAAGGAATGTATACCATGGAGTTTCCTCCCCAAGAAGATACGACGGCTCTCCATGGGATACCTCAGTAGTCCCCTGCGATGGATGCAACTGAAGAAACAGTTATAGCAAACCAGAGATCAGCTCAGAGACCAAGATCAACAATGTAGTCCGGTTATACGTTGTCTCCAGCGGCACAACACAATGGGTCAGCCTCCAAGATGCACGGACATCCATTGACGAAGAAACCATTGTATGACATACCTCACGACACTTGTTTCTGGTGTCTTGGCAGAGGACATTGGCAATCACAGTGCAGGAGGAACAAGGTGTGCTACAAATGTCGTAGGCCTGGACACATTGCGGCGAGATGCAATCAGATGTTTTCTCAGGCAAGAGTACCAGATATAATGTCAAGAACGGTGTTCCCTCTGCTACCGTCAGGAAGACTAGCTAGGAGTACACCACATCACATCCCAAAAAGGATTTCTGTGGATATATGCCCTGATGATGATATGAGAAGAATCAAGATCAATGCTCTTGAGAGGGCGGTGGAGATTTCTTGGCCCAGTGAAATATCATGGATGGCTCTCTGCCCATTCTTAAGACAAGGTTGGCCATGTGCAGAGGACTTATATCATTTTGCAGATAGAAAAGTGATTGCCTTTTTCTCTTGCCCCAATGAAGCAAAGGAAAATGGGGCAAAAGGGGTTCCTACCTTTAGAGGGTCTAGGATTGACATGAGGCACATGATTGGAGGGGAGTGACATTGCTGCAAAGAAGTCTTCTAGTTTTGGGTGGAAGACCTTCCCATGGTGTGCCGGGATGATGAATCTGTTACAGCCATTGTCAAATCATTTGGTAAACTAATACATATATCAGACTGGCAGAAGGGAGAAGATGATCTATCAGGTATACTCATGCTTGTGGAGGCCTTTAGTGAAGATGTACCACAATTCGTATCCCTTACATATGGATTGAGGAGGACCTCAGTTCATCTTATCATGGTAGCTAGAGGAAAAATGGGTGCAGAAGACTATATCCTTACTGAAGCTGGTGGTGAATATGGAATACCAAGAGAAGCTCTCGTTTTGAAAAAGAATAGGGAAGGACCTGTTTCAGAGGCTACAGTGATTACTAGACCGCCGTCTCCGGTGGAGAGACCTAGATCATGGGGACCATCTCCGGACAGACAATGTCAAAGAGAGGATAGATCTCTGAGAAGAGTTATAGTTGATCGAGAAGGCAACAGACAATTCCTTTCGAATAGGAGGTTGGAGGACTTTATACACTTTGAGGATGCCCGTGACAAAGAACGTAGAAGAATAGATAGAAGAAGATACAAATCTAGCTCGAGGAGAGTTGAGTTTACTGATCGGGGACGCAACACTATCCAAGAACGTGCTTATACCAGGTGTGATCGCTCTAGGATGAGACACTCGGAGGATGAGAGACATGCTGCCTATGCTGATTATAGCAATGAGGATGAGTGGAGGTTTAGTCACTGACTTGACAGTGACTGAGATGAGAAGAGTAGTTTTATTTTCATATGGACAGTAAGTCAATTTTCTAGAATATTAGAGGGGCTGCAAACAACCCAATAAGAAGGGTGTTGAGGAGACTTTGTAGCAGATTCAAACCGGGCATTGTTTTCCTCTTTGAACCTTTCTTACATGCTGAACAGGTTGCTGAGCTGTTAGATGTGGTATGCCTAGATTGGGTGGCTGAAAATCATATAGAGGAAGGTAAGATATGGGTATATGCGGACCTAAACCTAAAGCCAGTGATTTTTAGAAGACATGGACAACACATTATTGTTAGATGTGAGGCTCAGATGGTTCATTCTTCTTTGTTACGGCGGTGTATGCAAGTTGTGATTGTGCCCATAGGAGATATCTTTGGGAAGAGATTATCATCATGTATGCTGAAATAGGTGATATGAAATGGATCATAGCAGGGGATTTTAATGTTGTGCGAGAGGCCCAGGAGAAATGTGGGGGAAATGCTCCAACTTATCAGCAAATGTTTGAATTCAATGCTCTTATTGCTGATGCTCTCCTAAAGGAGGTGCCTTTTGAAGGAAACCAGTTTACTTGGGTTAACAAAAAGATACTCATGCCTACTGTTTGGGAGAGGTTAGATAGGGTTCTTATGAATGGAGCATGGTTTGCGGAGAAACCCGCGACTCGTTCTATACACCTTACTAGATCTCGGGTGTCGGATCACTGCCCTATTATAACTATACTGGGTGCACATGCTACTACTGATAGGAAAGCTCACTTCTCATTCATGTCAACATGGCTAAGGGAGGTTGAATGTTTGAAGATTGTTGAGTAGATCTGGGAAGAGAGAGTTGTGGGAAATTCATCGTTCGTTTTCTATCATAAATTGAAGAAAGTAAGAGGTGCTCTCAGGGCCTGAAGTAAGATAAAGTTTGGAGACAATAATCAACGTATCAAAGATTTAGAGGACGTGGTGTTCACTACACAGGTTGCATTTGATGAAAATCCCACTCCACTCAATGAGTCAAACTTAAAGACTGCAGAGAATGAGCTTGAGTAGCTGCTAGATGTGGAAGAGGCTATTTGGAGGGAGAAGGCCAGAATTAGTTGGCTAAAATATGGTGAGCGCAACACTTGGTTTTATCATTCGGTGGTCAAAACTAGGCGAAGACATGCAAGGCTAAATGCATTGACACTGCCTGATGGTACTGTGATAACGAACCCTGCTGAGATGGCGGAGAAGGCGACGACACATTATCAGCAACAATATAATGAGGAAGTGGAGATAGATGGCATTGCCTTAGAATAGTTTCTACAGGACATCCCAGAGACTATCTCGACATATGATAGTTTCTCTCTGATGGCCACCCCTCATGAGGATGAGATTCTGAAGACATTGAAGGAAATGGACCCAAACACAGCCCCTGGGCTGGATGGGTTTACTCTACCTTTCTTTTCAGCCGTGTGGCATATTATTAGAGATGATTTCCTTGCTCTGGCAGATGGTTTCTTTAGAGGACAGATGTGTCATAGAGGTTTGTTATGTTGTAGAATCCTCCTTATTCTGAAGGTCAACTCTCCCAAGAAGTTATCCGCTGATTTCAGACCTATCTCGATTGAGAATCTGACCTTAAGAATCCTTGCGAGAATCTTTAGTGACATGTTGGATCCATTGATGACCCAGATGACATCCCGTCCATAGGGAGCTTTCTTGAAAGGGAATGATATTACTCATCATGTCAGGCTGGCTAGAGAGTTGATGCATGATATCAATCAAGGTCGGGAATTTCCTAATGTTGTGGTTAAGTTCGATATGTCAAGAGCATATGACAGAGTGGATTGGCAGGTGATGTGTAAATGTCTTGCTGCTTTTGGATTTCTACCTGAGGTGATCGATCTATGTATGAGTTTCTTTGAACACACCTGGGCTACGATTACTATTAGTGGGGATACATCTGGTTTTTTTCAGATTGGAAGAGGCTTAAAGCAAGGTAATGCTATATCACCTTTCATGTTCATTATCCTTGAGGAACTTATTTGCAGAAGGATTAGTAGATTGGTGAGTGATCGGTCCATTGCCAATTTTTGTACAAGAGGATATGGGGTGGTGCCTCCAATGCTTCTCTATGCTGATGATCTTCTGATGTTCTTCAATGCAGACCACCAGACAATCGATACAGTTAGAAGCACATTCGAGTTATATGAAAAGGCAACTGGCCAGAGAATCAATAGACAGAAATCTGTTTGTGTGATTGGGGGGTATGATCAAGCAAAGGCAGATGACATAGCAAAGGGCTTTGGAGTGGAGAAGGCGACCCGCTCTTTTACTTACTTGGGCATACCGATTTCTAAAGGAAGGACAAAATTAATTGACTATGAGTTTCTTGTTAGAAAAGTGAACTCTAAAGTGGCTTCATGGAAATCTAGATTGCTATCTTTTACAGGACGAAGACTACTTGTTGCTCATGTATTGTCGTCCATTACTGTCTACACGGCAGCGGCGGTGGGAATCCCAGCAGGTATCATCCAGTGTATAGAGAAAAAAAATTCGAGTTTTCTATGGGCGGACAGGGAGAATCACCAGAGAAAAGCATGGATCGGATGGGAAAGAGTTGCTACGCCGCTGATAGATGGGGGTCTTGGTCTCACTTCCTTGAAGATGATTAATGATGCCTTTGTTGCTAAGGCGTGCTGGGAAATTCTCAATACTGAGACTTTGTGGGCATCTTTTTGCAGAGATAAGTATGCTAACCTTGCAACAGGCAGGTCGGGAAATTATCCTAATCACTTAAAGATTAGTAGTTGTTCGTCCCCTTTCTGGAAGAAGATATGGGACATGTTCCCTAGAATGTTTCCTTTTTGTAGATGGTCGATTGGGAGAGGTAATATCCCTTTCTGGGACTCATGGTGGTGTGATGAGAGACTCACTAACCATGCCATCTTTGCTAGTGATAGAAGGCATCCGTTCTTGGTTAGAGATTTCTGGAATGAAGAAGATGGATGGGATTGGGAGACGATCCAACAGGTGGTTGATGACCAGGGTGTGGAGCTGATCAAAAAGGCAGGTGCTTGGATAACGAACACAGATGATGAATTGGTGTGGGGTGTTGACCAGAAGGGTCGCTTCACTATGAAATCAGTGAAAAAGATTATGATGCAACCAAGAGCGGGAGGACCGGATGCTCTAGGAAAAATATGGGGCCTGGACGCCCCTAAGGCGAGTGATATCATATGGAAGATGACTAAAAAATCTATTCCTACGGATGATAATGTTCAACATAGATGTTGCGTCCCCCTTGTATCGAGGTGTAACTATTGTGATGATCTGAGAGTAGAAGATGTTGAGCACCTTTTCTTCCATGGACAGGTTGCCATGTTCTTCTGGAATAGATTCTCCCATTTGATGCAGATGTAGGCGCCTCATGATATAAAATCACTGCTTGATACTTGTGAGAAAGGTTACTCTAGGAGGATCTCAGATTGGATTGCAGGAAGGTTAGCAGTTAACATACCCCACAACATTTGGAGGATACGTTGTGCATCTAGTTTTGGGGACAAACTGTGAGGTTGGGAGTTTGAATGGAATTAAATCATCTCTTCTATGAACAACACAATTCAGCATAGATCCTTCTCCGTTGAACATGGATCGAGCATTTACAATAGGATGAGAGATGGCGGGATTACTGAGCCTAAGATGAGAATGAGAGAGATTCAACTGATAAGGTGGATGAAGCCTGAATTGCATAACTTGAAAATGAACTTGACTATAGGAAGTAATAGGGGAGAAGATGGGGTATGTAGGAGGTGGGCGGCAGGCCTGATACGAAATCAAAATGTGGATATATGCATGGTGTTCCATGCTTGGCTCAAGGCACCGGACTTCGTCCTGGCATATGTACATGTAGGCATTGTTGGACTGAAACTGGCAGATGATCATATGCTACGAGTTTCATGTATTGAGATTGATGACCAGGAAGTCTACGATATTCTGTGGAAGGATGCTATAGAACCATGGAGGACCAAGCCGTTTGTTAGAGAGCTGAGGTCCGAGTTGGTTAGATCTAGTATTATTGGTTCAATGGTTCACAAAGTTGCTAACTCCATACCCAGAGAGATTGGGAGATGGGGAAAAGATTTTCAGAGATGATAGTTATTACGGATAGAAGGATGATACCGAATAGAATTCGAGGCATGGCAGCTTTGGAGAAAAGGTACATTCCCTATGTGCACCTGTAGAGGATCGATGCTTAATGAACCATGGATGCTTTTTTAGTTGTTTCTTTGTCTGGGTTGTGAGGTTTTTTTATCTGGTCTTCTAGGGGAACAAACCTGTGGACACATAAGCAGGAGGTGTATTTTGTTGATGGTTTCGCCCACAAGAGAGGCGTGGGATGAATAGAGAACCCTCTGGCTTAAATTTTTTTTTTTAAAGCTTGAGCACAAAGCCCTCTAGATGATTAAGTTTCTAAACATGGATATGGAAAGGGTCGGGCAAAAGAGATTTCTACAGTTGTAAGAGATCGAGGAACTAAGATTACATGCTTATGAAAATGCAAGGATTTACAAACAAAGGACTAAGGTGTGGCATGATTCCCACCTAAGAAGCAAGGATATTAGGAAAGGTGACAAGGTCCTGCTCTTCAACTCTAGCATTCATATTTTCCCTGGGAAGCTCAGAACCAGATGGTCAGGCCCCTTCTCTGTGGTAAGGATTTATCCATCAGGAATGATGGAGATTCAAGGACAAAAGACTGGGATTTTCAAGGTCAATGGGAACAGGTTGAAAAGATTCTATGAACATGAAGCATTCGTAAGAAGATTGGAGATAACACTGTAGGACGTTGAAGCAACAGATGAAGGATCGAAGTGAAAGAAGTTTGAAGATTGTTGAGCTGTCGACAGAAACTACAGCGCTCTTCAGGAGGCAGCCCAAAATTTTATTTTTCCTAGCATAGGATGTTATTTACCTTTCATTCAGAAAAACAATATGAACATTATCATTGTAATAAGGCCCCAGTCAGTGCATGTACCACATGCATGGATTCTCTTGTTTTATGGGCCACCGATTTAGTTTTATGAATCTTTAATGGGTAATACTATCTGAGGCAGAGGGTCTTCTTTCTTGCCAGTGATGTTTTACTCATCAACGCTCTCTTTACATCTATTTTTTGCCTATACTTTCGATCTAAGTTTTACTCCTTTTTAAATTTTTGTATAGAATGGTTTTCCTAAAGTTTTTCTACCTTGCTTATTTAGTAAAAATCTCACTTTTTCTATCTGTATCGGGCAAGGCTTATGCGTGACACGACAGCTGTGTCGGGCAGGAAGCCCCATATCGCGCGACATGCATCGCGCGGCGCAAGGCTTGCTTAGAAAGCCATTTCAACCCTTGAAGTGACGGATTAGACTGCACATCAGGAATGATTTGTCTCTCTGGATGACACATGCCTTGTTTTTACCTGATTTACCCCAACACGACATGGCTATATATATCAAGTATAGTTTTACCGTGTCGGGCACTGGCATTTACTTTACACCTACTCTCGTATCCCTCACTCTACTCTTGCTCCAGCTCTCGTGTCGGCCAACCTTCCGTTGCTCTCGTGTCGCCCGTCATGACCTTCAGACGACAAAGGTATAACCCGATACACGTATCGCGCGGTTACCCGACACGCCTATCGTGTTGCGCAACCCATGTCAGGCACAAGACTTTAGTTCTTTCTATATCGCACGACACACACTTATACTGGGCAATGTCTCGTATCGGGTTATGCATGTCGGGCTTCCTGTCTCTTTAGACCTCGTCACGCGACACACATCTATCGTGAGCCCGACTGATGCCTTGTATCGGGTGAGACCCTTGTTGCCCAATTTTAATAAAGTTGTATCGCCTCACGTTTTGCCCGTGTCGGGCGACACCTTTTCTCATGAGATCGTATCAAGCAGTGCTCATATCGGGCGGGCCTATCGCGCGATAGTCTTACATTTTTTTTCACCTAAAGAATGTACCAACTTTGGCCCTTGCCGCACGACACAAGTATTGCACTTGGATCCTTATCAGGCATGCATATCAAGTGAGGTATATTTGGTGTAGTGTCCCGATATCGGTCTATCCTATCGGGCAGCACATCGTGTTTTCTTTTGGTGCCCGATATCGACTTGCTTGTATCCGGAATCATTTATTTTAGCTAGTTTTTCAAACATCACCTACCTTATATCGGACATCGTGACTCCCTTGGTCTGCCGCCCAATATCATGTAGTATGACACATTTTAGTAATCTAGTTATTTTCCATACACTTGTTTGATGATAACAGAAATGGCCGGCACCAAGCAGATCGTCGTACAAGTAGACGACCAAGGTCGAAGGATCAACCCTGAGGCCACAGTGGAAGCCACCACATTCGGGCAAAAGCACCTGAACCCTGATGTAGCAGGGCCATCTGAGGCCAAGAAACGGCCCAAGATGGAAGAAGCAACAGCCCCAACAATAGTCTCAGCCGTGGCGGCTGAGCCAGAGCCTTTAGATCACTCACCAAGCCGGTTCATGCCCAGAGACGATGAGCACAGGCGGTAGTACACAGAATTGGCAGCCAAAGTCTATAGGCCAAGCCACTTCTGCCACCAATCGTCCTTCCACCAGATAGGCATTTTTGACATGCTGGAAAATGTCCTAGCAGCTGCTGGGCTGAGGAAAATCTGCTTCAGCCACTCCGCCTCTTACATAGAACTCACAAGGGAGTTCATGTTGTCCCTCCGTCGGGTGCAGAATAGACCAGAAGAAGTCAAAAGATTTGGCAGAGTGGACAGACTACAAGGACGATTGTATAACACTGAGTACAACATATCTGAAAAGTTACTCAATGAGATCTTCTCCACTAGTGAAGCAGAAAAAGAACTACTCAACAACGGTGTCAGAATCACTGAAGGCGATGGGTTCAACCCAGTCGCACTCTAGAGGAAGCTGACAGACGAGTCAACGTTCAAGCCGGGAAGCAAGGTGGCAGCAGTGTACTCCTATTTCTGGAGGATAGTGCACAAGATCGTTGTGTGCCTGCTCTTCAGCAAGTACGAGTCAAGCAACCTCTACACTGAAGAGCTCCATCTTATATGGCACATGATGGAAGGATGCATGATCAACGTGGGGTGATTCCTCCTCAACTGTCTTCATCCAATAAAGGATGCCACCAAGGACTACAACATGGGCAGACTGGTGAATATGATTGCAGTAGGGTTAGGATACCCCAGGGAGACGCATAGCCTCTCAAGGATGAGAGGTGACGACAAGATCGACCTCAAATTCCTAATGAGGGCTAGCATCATCAAGAAGGAGGGATGCTGCTACTTTTATAAGTTTGCAAGAACAAACACCCTCCTACCGCTCCCACATTATGCCAACTATGACGTAGAAAAGCTGGTCTTCATCACAGCGGAGATTGAAGTTGTGGTGGTTGAAGCCGCTTATGTCGCCACCATGAGGATACAAGAGAGGGCAGCCGTGATAGGAAGACCTATCCCTCTTGATGCCTGGCAAGACAAGGCGGCGACTGTTGTCGCCCCCGCTCTCGAGCCGGCCACGACCACCACAACAACAACAACCATGGCCACTGAGGAAGCAATGGTGATCATGGAGGTCGCTGAAACAATCGGGGCTAAAACAATGACAATACCCCCGGGGGAAGCTGTCGCATAAGAGATAGCAGCAGCTCCTGAAACTTTTGTTGTGCCTTCAATGGTAGAAGAAGTGGTGTAGTCGGATGCTAGAAACAGTGTGTTCACTGAGCTCCTTGAGGCGGAGCTCAGATCTTTGCAGCCCACGTCGCCGCCAACATCACCAGTGGTGGTTGCGGAGAAGGTCGTCGACAACTAATTAGTGGATCAACCCCCACCTTCTCTGCGCCCCTCCCCACCACCAGAAGCAAGCAAGGCAGAGGAAGCCACGAAGGTGCCAACACCCCACTCTAAAGTGATGCCCTCGCATACAATCTGCATGGATTCGAACACGAGTGGAGACGTGCACTCATCGAGCCGAACTTCTCACGCGAGGGATGTCAGGAGACCGAGGGGCAGATCGGCCGCAGCTCCTCCATCAATGGGGCAGATCCTGGGTCAAGAATTTGACTACTTGCGAGAGGTAACAGGCAACCACTCCGTTACTTTTGCTTCCCTCACCCGCAAGTTTACTATTTTCCAGGAGAGTCTGAACAACCAGGAGCGGCAACTACTAACCCTAGTTAGCCTTCCCGACCAACTAGAAGCCCTCAACAAAACAATGCAGTTGGCACTCCAATGCTTATATGCAATAGAAGAAAGGTTGGACTGGAGAGATGGCCACCCCCGTTCAAGGTAGCCAAGGAGGTCTCCATCACCTCCTGGTTCTGGCTCTCCTCATTCCTCATTAGCGTCCTCCTCTAGGACGTCGTCTCCTTCCTCCTCCAGTGGGCCCTCCACAACGCCCGAGCAAGGGGCAACGCACAAGTCAGCCGATGGAGCTCCAGCAGGACAGGAGAGTTCCCGCGACATAGAAGAAGTTGATCCCTTAGCCTCCCTCGATGAAGCTGAAGACAATGACGAATCAATCAGCATCAGGGAGGACTCTTCTAAAGAATCAGAGGGAGAAGGGGGGGACATCTATACTACTAACAACAGACACCCCCCAGAGGAAAGAATTCAATGGCAGACGCATTTTCTACGTCGTCTGAAATCCCCTCCTTCGAAATGGTGGACTTTGACAGAAGAGCCATCTAATACCTAACGATCAGAGACCAGAAATTGCTGAACAAGGTCCTGAGATCACAGGCAGATGAGGAAGATGTCGTCTAGAGTGATGGCTACTTCTCCATACGACAGGGAATGCTGAGGAGCATGTTACGCTCACCGGCCGTCGTCAGAAAGAAACTCTTCAGGGTCCTACAAGGTGTCGTGATCGAGAACGTGGACATCAGGACAAGCCGATAACTCATTTACAATGCCACCCCAAATTTGGCGAGAAGATTGATGAAGGGGCTATATAACTCTACACAGGTGGCCAGCATGTTGGACTACATTGAAGAGCACAACCCCAACCTGGTGATGGCCCCCTACAAGCATCGAAGGAACTGGTTCCTTTGTGTGGAAGACCTCTGGAATCACGACGTCCATCTCCTCAGCTACTGCAACAAGGAGGTCCCACACTCAGGAAACACCTTCGTTCGCCCCGAAGATAGATATCTGAGACTTCTCCCGTTGCGTCTCTACCGCGCAATCAAATACGGAATCCAACGCCACAGCGATGTCTGGAATTTCATTACACTCAGTGACTTCCCCGTCCAAGAAAAAGAGGGAAGTGGAAACAGTGCCTTCGTCGTCCTGTGCGCCATTGAGATGCTACACATCTTCGGTTACCTAAGGCATCTCAATGGTCAAAATTTCTATCAGTTCAAGAGCACTTATGCTCTGCTGCTGATCAAGGATGTGTGCTATTTCCGAGATGTAGACATCCCAGAAAAGTTGTTGGACAGCGATCAAGATGACGAATCCTCCCAACCCAACAGCCTTCCTGAGGGAGAAGCTGAAATGGCCATGGACGTTTATGGGGCAGGCAAGCAGATGGAAATTTTGTGCGATATTCTTACAATTGAAGACCCCGCTTCACCTGATGCCTCAGAAGAAATAGTCAGCAACTTCGATCGTTCTGTGTGTTCTTCACTAACCCAGGAACAGGTCAATACAATTCTATAGAAGCTGGCTGATTCTACCCCCGCAGACGTCATCTATGAGGCAGAAGACGTCATAGTCCCAGTGGATGACCTTCGAGACATGATAAAGGAGGAGGATATCTGGCAATGTCAGTGGCGGAAACCTACATCCAAGTACTACAAAGAAAGTTTGAACACGCATATATCGCCCATCCTATGTTGTTTAACGATATCTGCCTAGCTGACGAGTAAGGAGCGAAGCAGTCATTTTTGGTAAGGATACAAAGCAGCATGTCGTGTATTATCTTCTTTATGATCTTGCACTACAATCATTGGATGCTCCTAACGGTGTACACTCACCCATGAGCAGCAATCTTCTACAACAGCTCATACAGCAATAAAGATCATCCGGTGCAGTGTACATCAACCGCGTTGACACCCCTCGAGCGCTTAGCTAGAAAATACTACACTGAGGTGTCAACACTGATCCAACCATTCATAGAAAACACAGCGAACGCATGGCACGAGCTTCAATTCTGCCACAGCAGTCCACAACAAGTTCCATAATCAAACGATTGCGGCATCTAGGTGCTAGAATGGATCTCTAGCTCGGTGGTGCTACAACAAATGCCTAACAAGCTCCACCACATCAACTACCACAAAAAACGTGGAGAATATGTGTGGGAGCGTATATCTGAAGGAGGCGCGCTCACCAGCTAAACCCTCATTGACTTATCACTATCCTACCTTATTTATCTCACAACTCTAGGATAGAGTGTGGGTTAAGTTTGGGGGTACTATATATCAGTGAGGGAGGTATTAAAAGTTCTTACATTTTTCCTTTCTTCTTTCTCTTATATATATCATGTGTACATATACATATACAACTCTAATACAAAATAGTGTATATACAACTCCTTGCCTTTGTACAATTGTACATATGTAGTCTATAGTAAAAATCAGATACAACTTCTCCCAGCTTGTTCTCTTTGTGTCTAAGGTGGTGCACGCTTTTGTTATGATAATTCTGAAAATGCAGTCTCAAATGACAAAAGGGCTACGACTTTTTCTACGCCAATTTTGAAAAAGTAATAATCTCGCAACAACTAAGAGATGTGCATATGAAGGAAAAGTTGCCCGAACAGCAAAACTCTTTTTCCCCTTATCCACCAAAATCCCAAAAGAAAAGAGAGAAAAGCCTTATGAGAGTGAATAAAAGCATGACAGTTGTCCCTAATGGAAAAAAACAAACAACACACTTGTTCTTCCAAAAGTACCCGTCTTTAGGCATGTGATGCAAGGATTTTGAGTCACTTTTATAGACTAGTTTTACATGCATTTTATGTGTTTATTAGTCACATTTGTTGTTAGTATTGCATGATTCACTCGCTTTAGTCTATAATATCATTTTGCATCAAATCTCCTATATTTCACCTTTTTGGATATAAATGATCATATTGATGTGTTGTAGCAAGGCTGATTCAAAATTATCTTGAAATTTCAGGAAAAATGAATATATGCAGCTGTCGATACCATCGACAGATGTCGATAGTATCAACTCGGACACAGTGAGACAGCCGCAAGGAACCAAGATGCGTCGATACCATCGACACTGAAGTCGATAGTAGCGAGATACCTACAGCGAGCCAGCAGTCAACTGGTCGATACTATCGACGCAAAGTCGATACTATCGACCTTGCCCAGCTTCAACGTCAGATTGGTGATAAAAGTGACGCCTAAAGGTGTCGATACCATTGACACTACAGTCGATGATATCAAGTATGCATCAGGCGGAACGTCAGAAAAAGAAGACTTGTCAATATGATGACAGGTTGATACCATCGACCCGCATCGATGGTATCGATGCCGTCAGATCAGGTTTTGTTTCAGATCGATTCTAATCGGACGGTGGTGATCTTTTGGCGATCTAAAGTGGTGCATATACCTAATTACGGCGGCCCTAAATAGGGGATCACGTCATTATTCATTGCACAAGTCTCAAGGAGAGGAGGAGAGAAGAACAGAGCCCATAGCCATGCCCCGATCGTTCTGAGTGCCGCAGAAGACATTTTCCACTGCTGGAAGGCTGTAGATCGTGCATTCTATGTCAAGGAATGTCTAGATCTCCTCCGTTCAGGGGTTTACATCACTTTCATTCATGTTTTCTCCATGTTTTCCCTTTCTCTTATCATGTCTTTCATTGAGATGAACATGCGAGGTTAATCCCCTTTATCTTTAGGATCGGGAGTAGCCCAGGTGATGATTGTATGACATTTTTACCATAATATTTCATAATTTGTCTCTTAAATCTGTGGTATAATTTCATTTTCTCCAATGTATCATTATGATTGATCACCCTAATGATAATCTAATGCCTTTAATTACTTTGAAAGAAGAATTAACGATTAAAAAGAGACAAAATTCACATTAACTAATAAATCCTTTGAACAAGGCGATGTACAGTTAATGGTGGAAACCCAGAGTATGGTCTTAATGCACCTAATTTAGGGTATAGGTTACTACTACCATGGAACCGACCTAGATTTAGGTAGTGAGTTGTATCACGACAATGAACAATTTGAAATACAGGTCACTACCTGGAATGAGAGATGAATTAGGTTAACTATGTAGAAATTAATACAAGGAGAACCTGTGGTGAAACCGCAATCCTAAAGATTTCCATTTGAATTGATTAAACCAAACATTTAATCGATTGTTCTATTTTCTTTTGTTTTTCTTTTCTTTTTCAAACAACTCTCAAATCATTTTAATCAGTCTAGCTGATTGCAAGTAGTTAGTAGTAGTCTACCAATAATTATGTTTCCCTGAGTTCGACTCGGGCCTCACAAAGGCCTATATTACTCTGACGCGTGCACTTGCGTTCTACGCACGGTAAATTCGTGTCAAGTTTTTGGTGTCGTTGTCGAGGAAACAACAATTGTTGGCACTACGAGTGCTATAAGCGGCCACTCTAGGCTACCTTTTTCTTTTAACTACATTTTTAATTCTTGCAATTGATTGTCTAATTTTTAGAAATCTATATTCATCTAGCACTGTACTTAATGAAATATATCATTTTGTAGTTACCAGTGCATGGTGAGCACGTGTAGCACAGACTACGCGCCGTCATTACCAGAGGTCCCATCTTCGGGATCAGACGACGAGGAGCACTACATTTAGAGTCAATCCGAGAGAGTAAATTCAGATTCTGAACAAGAAGAGATGGCTGAAGAAAAGACGATATGGGAAAAGATCAAGGCGTCTTCTTCTCTGCATCGAAAGGGCCGATCAAGAGGCAGGCAATCAACATCCTGACTTATAAAATTGATCTGGCACTAATAAATCTAGTCAAAACTCAAGCATTCCATGGACTAAAGAACGAAGATCCAGGCCCACATAAGCACTTTCGTGGAAAATTGTGATATGATTAAGATCAATCGTTTTCCACAGGAGACACTGTATCTGAAATTGTTGCCAAGTTCTCTTACAGGAACTACAAGAGAGTGGTTCTATAATATGGATGATGAGATTGTTGAGACGTGGGATCATATGATTGAGGTCTTTTTCGAACGTTTCTTCCCACCTGAGAAAACTAATGATTTAATCAGAAAAATCCACAACTTTACTCAGAATGCAGGTGAAACTTATTCAGAGACTTGGGAAAAATTTCAAATAATGTTGAGAAGATGCCCTCATCATGGGTTAGATAAGGAAAAACATGTGAAGACTTTATACTTCGCGCTTAATGAGCATGACCGAAGCAATTTGGATTCAGCAGGGTCAGGATTTTTTCTGAACAATACGGATACAAGGTGTTGGGAGATTCTTAAGAACATGGCAAAGAAGCAGTCCTGGGGTACCAGAGATGCACCTGAGCAAGTTAGATCTATAGGGGATGCTAAAGCCATTAAAGAACTGAATGACAAGATGGATCTTATTGCAAAGAAACTTCTGGAAAAAGAAAATGAAGAGTCTGATGATGAAGTACATGTGAAATTCATGCGTCAGCAACAGGGATATAGGAATAATGACTATTCCTGGAGGAAGGATAAGAAATTTTCTTGGAAAGATCCCAACAATTTCTTGCAGGATCCAGAAGCTAAGCCACAACCCACTGTAGAAGAAAAGAGCAATGAGTTTCTCAATCAAGTAATCAAGCAGAATCGACAACTTATGAGCACATTTGGTCAACAAATAAAGCAACAAGGAGAGTTCATGAATCAGTTTGGGCAAACTTTACAAAGTCATGGGGCTCATATGAGCACACTCGAGACATCTTTAGCACAGATGGTGGCAGAGATTTCAAGCTTGAAGAAACCAACGCATCAAGGTTTTTCCAGAAATACAAATGTTCCAGGAGGAAATCAACAAGCCAAAGCAATTCTGTTGAGGAGTGGAAAGAAGATTTTAAACTCTAAGGCTAATGAACCAAGCACACCTCAGCCAAAAACCACAGGTGAGGCCACAAAGGAGGTCACAATCACAGAGTCGATAGAGGATGTTGTAGAGGAAGCCACACCAGAGCCCATTGTTGAGGAAGAGACTCCAAAAGAGGACACCATATGTGTCGCCACATCAGAGGGCACCAACTGTTCCAGTTCCCTATCTAAATAGTCTGAAGGAGAAGAAAGTAGATGCCCAGTTCAAAAAGTTCCTAGATAGTTTTAGGAAACTTTCTGTTAACATCCCGCTTCTAAAAGCTATAGAGCAGATACCCTCCTATGGTAAGTTTCTGAAGGATATAATTACGAAGAAGAGGAAGATTCCTGAGGCTGAGGTGGTGGTTCTTAAAGAACATGTTAGTGCCTTCATTTTGGGAACATTACCACCAAAATGACAAGATCCGGGCTGCTTCAATATCTCATGTTACATTGGTAAGGTGAAATTCGGTGAAGCGTTGTGCGATTCTGGGGCAAGTATAAACTTGATGCCCCTTTCGACATTCAAGAATTTAGGTCTTAAGGAATCTAGACAAAGCAACATGACAATTCCACTCGTAGATAATTCTGTGGTGTGGCCATATGGTATTTGTGAGGATGTCCTGGTAAAGGTTGATAGATTTGTATTTCTAGCTGATTTTATGGTAATGGAAATGCAAGATGACCAAGGGAATGAGCTACTCCTTGGAAGACCCTTCCAAACTACTGCAGATATGATACTTGAAGTGGGTAGAGGTCGTCTGACATTGGGAATAGTGGATGACAGATTTGAAATGGTTATGCCACCAAGTACAAAACAATCACAGGCAAAGGAGGAATTTCGCATGGTGAAGCATTTTGATCAAAACATTTCTCTTTGTTTAGGGAAGCCATTTCTAGATATGGCTCATGTAATGACCAAGGTAGATAAGGGGACTCTGGCAGTGGATATTATGGAACAAACGAAAGTTGTTTCTCATTGTAGAGTTGTGGGTTATCTGAATGATGAAGAGGAGGAAATTTCTCTTTCTACTGAGGATGATGCAATAGCAAATTCTGTCCTTGACTCATATCTAGAATTTCCCCTTGAAGCTTGCCTTGTCAAAATAATGCATGATTGGATGAGAAGCAAGTTGTTACAAGAATGTGTCAAGATGCTTCAAATGCTCCTGTGCTATTATGCCAAGCACTATGAGGATCTTGGACCACTCCCACCACCACTTCAATCATCATTGATCTGTCCACCAGAATTAGAACTGAAGCCACTGCCCCCTCACTTGAAGTATGCATTCTTAGCTGATGGTGAAAAACTACCGGTAATTATTTCGGCATATCTGAGTGTCGGTGAAGAAGAGTAGTTGATGATCGTGTTGAAGAACCATCGTGGCGCATTTGGGTGGTCAGTTTCTTGTATTAAGGGGATTTCCCCTACACTTTTCCAGCACAAGATCCGGTTCAAGGAAGGAGCCAAGTATGTGATTCAACCACAACGTCGACTCAACCTGAGCATGATGGAGGTCGTCAAGAAGGAGGTGATCAAGCTTCTTTCTGTGGGCATCATCTACGCTATTTCAGATTCGACGTGGGTAAGCCCCACACAGGTAGTCCCTAAAAAAGGGGGAATCATGGTGACTCAGGATCTCATGAATGAACCTGTTACTACCCGATTGGTAACCGGGTGGTGTGTTTGCATCGACTATTGTCGCCTGAATTCTGCAACTCTAAAGGATCATTTTCCGCTCCCATTTATTGACCAGATTTTAGAGCGGTTGGTTGGCCGCTCTCATTTTTGCTTTTTGGACAGCTATTCTGGCTATAATCAGATTTCTATAGACCCTAAGGATCAAGAGAAGTCTACCTTCACTTGTCCTTATAGGACTTTTGCATATCACCACATGCCGTTTGGGTTGTGCAACGCACCAGCTACTTTTCAGCGTTGTATGCTTGCTATTTTCTCAGATATGGTTGAGCGTTGTTTAGAGGTTTTTATGGACGACTTTTCCGTCCACAGTGCATCCTTTGATGAGTGTCTGTACAATTTGGATCGAGTGCTATAAAGATGTGAATATACGCATTTGGTCTTAAATTGGGAAAAGTGCCATATGATGGTTAGTGAAAGAATAGTGCTTGGGTACAAGGTGTCTAACGAAGGACTGGAGGTAGATCCAGTAAAAATTGAGGTTATTTCCAAATTACCTCCACCGAACTCGGTGAAGGGAGTGAGGAGTTTCCTTGGGAATGTGGGTTTCTATCGTCGTTTTATCAAAGATTTTTCCATAATTGCTAAACCATTATCTGAATTGCTTGAGAAGGACGCAGTGATTGATTTTAATGATAAATGCATGCATTCCTTCAATGTTCTTAAAGAAGAATTAATTTCGGCATCGGTTGTTCAAATGCCGAATTGGACCAAACCATTCGAGCTCATGTGTGATGCATCGGATTTTGTTGTTTGGGCTGTTCTTGGGCAGCGGTTTGAGAACAAACCTGCAGTAATTTTCTATGCATCAAAGACTTTAAATGATGCACAACTTAACTATACTACTACTGAAAAAGAACTACTTGTCGTGGTTTTCGCATTTGAAAAATTAGGCAATACTTAGTGGGGTCAAAAGTTGTGGTTTGGACGGACCACACTGCTATTAAATATTTAATGGAAAAGAACGATGCCAAGCCTAGATTAATTAGGTGGATCTTACTCTTACAAGAGTTTTACATTGAAATTAAAGACAAGGTGGGTATTGAGAATGTGGTTGCAGACCATTTGTCTCGATTAGAGCAGGTAGATGAGCGAGACATTAATATACCCATTACCAAGATGTTTCCCGATGAGCAAATTCTTTCCCTAAAATCCAAAGATCTGTGGTTTTTGCACATTGTGAATTATCTTGTATGTAAGGAAATATCAGACGATTGGAATTTTCAAGAAAAAAGGAGATTTTTCCATTCTTTAAGATATTACTTTTGGGATGACCCTATTTTATTGAGGCAATGCAGGGATGGCATCTTACGCATGTGTGTAGCTGAGGATGAATATGATAGTGTACTCACTCACTGTCATACATTACCCACCGGCGGCCATCATGTGAGCATAAGGACAACAGACAAAGTTTTAGAGAGTGGTCTTTATTAGCCTACACTCTTTCGGGATGCCTATGACTATGTGAAAAGATGTGACGTGTGTCAAAGGGTAGGTAATATCTCAAAGCAACAAGAGATGCCCCTCAATGTGTTTCAAGAAGTCGAGGTATTTGATTTATGGGGCATTGATTTTATGGGACCATTTGTATCCTCGAATTCTAATTTATATATTTTGTTGGCTATTGATTATGTGTCGAAGTGGGTAGAGGCAATACCCATAAGAACTAATGACGTTGTGGTAGTGTGCAGGTTTGTGAAAGAATATATCTTCTGCAAGTTTGGTGTACCTCGTATGATTATAAGTGATGGCGGAACCCACTTCACGAACAAGAAATTTTCTACACTAATGAGCAAATACGGGGTCAAGCATAATGTCAGTACCCTGTATCATCCACAAACTCAAGGTCAAGTCGAGGTTTCCAATCGCGAGATCAAAAAGATATTGGAACGCACAGTGGCATCTTCCAGGAAGAATTGGAGTGCACTCCTACCAGATGCTTTATGGGCATATAGGACCATGTTTAAAACACCTATAGGCACTATGCCTTTTAGGTTGGCTTATGGGTGGGCTTGCCATTTTCCGATTGAATTAGAGCACAAGGCGCACTGGGCGCTACAGAAGCTCAATGTGAGTTATGATGATGCAGGGAAAAAGAGACTATTAGAGCTAAATGAGTTAGATGAGCTGAGGATGAATGCCTATGAGAATCAAAGGATCTATAAAGAAAGGACAAAGCAAATCCACGACCGCCACATTCAAACGCGTGTTTTCAAAAAAGGTGATCGTGTTTTACTGTTTAACTCGAGACTCAAGCTTCATCCTGGGAAATTGAAATCTAGGTGGAGTGGACCTTTTGTGGTGGAGGAGGTGCACCCACATGGTGCTATTATGGTGCGAGATGGAGAGCCCATGTTCCTAGTTAATGGTCAAAGGTTGAAGCTTTACTTTGGAGAGAACTACACGAGAAAAGTGCATGAGGTTAAACTCATGGCACTTAAGGATGAATGAAGAGCTTTATTGCATCTAGCCTAAGACAATAAACAAGGGCGCTTGTTGGGAGGCAACCCAACCATTGGTAGTTTTAATTTGTAGTTCCTTCATTTTCTTTTGCATTTGCAAGTTAGTTTGGTTTAATTTCATTTTTGTGTGTAAAAATGATACCTTAATCATTTTGTTCAATGTGTAGTACTGAGTCAAAGTCGATACCATCGACCACAATATCGATGGTAGCGACGTGGGTATAGGGAAGCGGCTGCAGAAAATTTTTTGAGTCGATACCATCGACGACCTCATCAATGGTATCGACCCACCATCAGCGACATCAGAAAAAATGAGAGCACCGGGTCGATAGTATCGACCGGGAAGTCGATACTCGCGAGATCCCTGTAGATTTATAGAAGATTTCATCTCAGTGAAGTCGATACCATTGACAACCCAGTTGATGGTATCGACACGACAACAGTGAGGAAGCGGTGACCGGGCCTCATGAGGGTAATCGAACCATAAAGAGTCAATGGTACCAATGTGACACGTCACCGATCCACGAGAAGAAATCAACGGAGCCCACCAATTTCAGAAGTCGTTCTGTGGGATAGGTCGATACCATCGACACCCCGTTGATGGTATCGACGTGTCATCGATCTGGGGCCCCACATCAAGCAATCATCAACTATCGGTGGTCGTGAAGAGTGGATTGTACTCCAGGTGTCAATACCATCGACACCCCGTCGATGGTATCGATGGAGCAACAGTAGCGACGGGTTCAGCTATAAAAGGAGGGGTAGTTTCTCATTTCTATTCACACCTTCAGAGTGAATCCTCTCAACTCTAGAGCCAAGCATCCCAAGCAGTCAGAGATCTTCACCGAGCAAAGAGCAATCGAGTGATCTTCACCGAGCTCTTCATCGACATTGCAGATCATCTTCTCCGAGCAACTCTGATCTTCATCAAGCTCCTTTCTTCTGTCTTCTTTCTTTCATCATGAGGAGGAACACAGCTGCATCATCTTTGAGTGCGGCACTGATGGCGATTGAGACGTTTATTCCACCCCCGCCAGGCTCCATCCCTCGCCCCCGACTTGCACATCCTTCTGCGGATGTGAAGAAAGTTTACAAGGAGCTACTGAAAAGAACTATCGAGCCAACTTAATACTATGACAGACAAATTATCCAAGATCTCAGATTTGAGGATAACCTGATGTTTGTCCTCCATGGTCAGGAGGGTCGCATGAGCAGGCTCGAAGGCGTGGTCACACATCATGTGGAGGGCCACCCTTTTTCCGGTGAGTGACCGACTTATAAAGAATTGGTGGTGGAGTTCATGGCATCGCTTGATATTTGTGGTGTCCCAAACGACCTCAATGCCTCTAACAGGGAATGGATCAAGGGTCGCATATCTTTCTGGCTCTTCAACAGGAATTATAATCTTACTCTGCAGTAATTCAACTCCATCTACAATTGGTGGCACTCCCCCAAACAACACCGGTGACCGGACAACCGAGCTGATTACGACACTATGTTCACAAAGTTGGTGACAGTCCCTCAAGGCAAAACGATCAGCTATCACAATGCCATGGTGGCTGATTTTGAGCATCCCTTTGTGTGGGTTTTACACCACATGTTGTGTATTACCTTCTTCGCTCGAGAAGAGCTTTCGCTGAGCAAATTTCAAGAGACCGACCTCTTCTTTCTGTATAATTTGCTGACACGGGGCAAGCTTAACTGGGGCGCGTTCTTCCTAATGTGTGTAATGGCAGTGAAGAAAAGTACTTGGTGGGCCCCAATTCATTTTGGGGGACTCATCACTCCTCTAGCCCTCTACCTCGGGCTAGACCTTTCTTCAATGCCTCCCTTGCTAAGTAAAATCTCTATCAACCTTCATCATTTGCATCGGTCTAACTTGTTGACAGTTCATGATGGCTTGGTATATGCACATTGCCACGTAAACAAAGAGTATCAAGAGTGCGCCCTTCCAGATCCCATCTTCAAAATCTAGGGGGACCAACATTTCAGATGGCCCATAATTTCCATTGACGACTCCAACAGTGGAGAAGACGAGGACGATAATGACAATGATGATGGTGACGAGCAGGAGGAGGAAGAGGAGACTGCTACTCCTCTTCATTCACGAGTGGCACCGAGGAAGCCTCCACGCTTCTACCTGGGTGCATCGTCATCTTCGTAGCCTCCGCCACCACAGCCCTCTCAATAAGGAGAGGATGTCTATTCTATGCAGGGCATGTACACCATGCTATAGAGCATTCAGGAGATGCAACAGCAGCACACTACGTCATTTGCTGATATCCAGGAGACTACGAATTGGATGTATGTTAATCAACAAGCTATCTTCGAGAATGAACGTCAGTTGTTAACCAATCAGCAACATGTCTATGACTGGTTGGGGAGGATTGAACAGCAGCAGCAGCTGTTTTATGATCACTACTGGAGCCAAAACTACTTCAGGGGATATCCTCAACCTCCACTGATGCCCCCATATGATCCAAACTTCCAGGGGCAATATCCATCATGGGATCCCACCGCCCCACAGTACCCACCACCTGAGTAATAAATGGTATCACTGTTCCACCTGCTAAGATTGTTTTTGACTATGAGGCCATAGTCAGATTCAAGCTTAGGAGGGGATATGGAACAATTTCTATCTTTTATTTTTCCTTCATTTTTATCATTTATTGCCTTTTCTTTTATTTTAGCAATTTTCTTAGCTTTTAGCTTTTAGGATCTACATGCTATCTAGTGCATCCGTGGATGTCCAGTGTAATTTGTCATCTCTATGTTTGTCATATGGGAGTTATGGGTAAATTTGAAAACATTTCATGTAATTGCAAGCTTGCGTTGTTTGAATTTGAGCACTTAACTTATGAAAATAATTGGGTTTGTCAACTTTAAAACATAAGATCACAACTCTACATGCCTATGATTCAAGGAAAGTGGACAGAATTAGATGTTGAGCCTAAACTGACCAAATGGTAATGGGACTTTAATCTGAAATAAGAGAGAGAAACCCCTTGATTTTACACATGTCAGTAAGGAGGGACATATAATATCTTCTAAGGGTTCTGCCAATTAATCTTGTAATCTATCCACCTCATCTCATTTACACCACCATAAGAATTGGAAGAACTTTATAGTTTGTCATCTCTTGATTGCATATCATGTAGATAGGATTGCATTGTAGTTAGTTTTTACATATGTTGCATTTATGAAAAGAGAAAAAAAATGTTGCATTATAGTCATGCAAGCACAAATTTTAGAATGCATGTCAATGTCATTTTAGTTGCATTTTGCATAATCTTAATCATTTTTTACATGATGTGCCATGCTTCTTCTGAAAATAAGAAACTTTTTTTCGTACTTTCTGAACATAAAAAAATAGTAGTGATGAATAAACCCTAGACGAAGATGTAAAAATTTCATCTTAGTCATTAAGAAAAATAAGGGCTGAAAAGAAAAAATAATAATAATAAGTGAAAATCAGAAAGATGAAGGAACTTGTTCACATGCATAATAAGAAGAATAAGCACATGTGTAGTTTTGTAGATATTCTGTCTCTCGTTGGGGTAGAATGGTAGTGCATGCATCATTCCACCTAAAATGTAAGCATTAGGCCATTTTCATATGCATGAGCATCATGTAGGTCAATTTTTTTTGTATTCTTGCATGTCAAATTGTATTGTGCTACTCTTTCTTACATAAACTGTTTATCCCAACCACCCATTGCTCAAAATGGTAGGCCACCCGTGATTATCTCCTCACTTTTGTATTTCAAGAGATCTTCTTCCATTTAGATAGTAGTTAGGTTATGAGCAACATAAATAGGAGATCACAAGATGCACCAAGCCTGAATCGGAAGATTTTATTATATTAACTGCCTTATTTGATAGTGTTCACGAATCTTGGAGTGGATATCTATTATGGATGACCATCGTCACCTGTAGGGTAGTTACCATTATGTGGTTATTGAGGGCCAGTATGTGAATGTCCGGTGGGAATCATACTGTCATGTATGTTGTGATAGTATGTTCTTTAGTTGACTGTCACAATTTTATTCTATAGTTTTGTTGCTCGAGGATGAGCAATATTTAAGATTAGGGGAGTTTGATGCGAGGATTTTGAGTCTCTTTTATAGACTAGTTTTACATGCATTTTATGTGTTTATTAGTCACATTTGTGGTTAGTATCACATGATTCATGCGCTTTAGTCTATAATTTCATTTTGCATCAAATCTCCTATATTTCATCTTTTTGGTTATAAATGATCATATTGATGTGTTGTAGCAAGGATGATTCGAAATTATCTTGAAATTTCAGGAAAAACGAATATATGAAGTTGTTGATACCATTGACAGATGTCGATAGTATCGACTCGACCACAGTGAGACAGCCGCAAGGAACCAAGATGCGTTGATACCATCGACACCGAAGTCGATGGTAGCGAGATACCTACAGCGAGTCAGCAGTCAACTCGTTGATACTATTGACACAAAGTCGATATTGTCGACCTTTCCTAGCTTCAACATCGGATTGGTGATAAAAGCGATGCCTACAGGTGTCGATACCATTGACACTACAGTCGATGATATCGAGTATTCATCAGGCGGAACGTCAGAAAAAGAAGACTTGTCGATATGATGACGGGTCGATACCATCGACCCGCGTCGATGGTATCGATCTCGTCAGATCAAGTTTTGTTTCAGATCGATTCTAATCGGACGGTGGTGATCTTTTGGTGATCTAAAGTGGCGCATATACCTAATTATGGCGGCCCTAAGTAAGGGATCATGTCATTAGTCATTGCACAAGTCTCAAGGAGAGGAGGAGAGAAGAACGGAGCCCAGAGCCATGCCCCGATCATTCTGAGAGCCGCAGAAGACGTTTTCCACTGCCGGAAGGTTGTAGATCGTGCATTCTACGTCAAGGAATGCCCAGATCTCCTCCATTCAGGGGTTTACATCACTTTCATTCACGTTTTCTCCATGTTTTCCCTTTCTCTTGTCATGTCTTTCATTGAGATGAACATGCGGGGCTAATCCCTTTTATCTTTAGGATCGGGATTAGCCCGGGTGATGATTGTATGACATTTTTACCATAGTATTTCATAATGTGTCTCTTAAATCTGTGGTATAATTTTGTTTTCTCCATTATATCATTATGATTGATCACCCTAATGATAATCTAGTGCCTTTAATTACTTTGAAAGAAGAATTAACAGTTGAAAAGTGACGAAACTCACATTAACTAATAAATCCTTTGAACAAGGCGATGTACGGTTAATGGTGGAAACCCAGAGTATGGTCTTAATGCACCTAATTTAGGGTATATGTTACTACTACTGTGGAACCGACCTAGATTTAGGTAGTGAGTTGTATCACGACAGTGAACAATTCGGAATACAGGCCACTACCCGGAAAGAGAGACGGATTAGGTTAACTATGTAGAAATTAATACAACGAGAACCTGTGGTGAAACCGTAATCCTAAAGATTCCCATTTGAATTGATTAAACCAAACATTTAATCGATTGTTCTATTTTCTTTTGTTTTTCTTTTCTTTTTCAAACAACTCTCAAATCATTTTATTCAGTCTAGCTGATTGCAAGTAGTTAGTAGTAGTCTACCAATAATTACGTTTCCCTGAGTTTGACTCGGGCCTAACAAAGGCCTATATTACTCTGACGCGTGCACTTGTATTCTATGCACGGTAAATTTGTGTCAGCATGCTAGATCCGGGGCAGTGGTACGTAGGATGTGAAATCACTGCTCTAAAGCCAACTGGCTTGGACTACAGGGACCATTTGCCTGCTAACGGACCTGTACCTGGATGGACCAATGGGAAACAAGAAAAACCCAAAAAGCGTTTAGCCTTCCCAAAAACCCAACTCCTTGCTCCCAAAAGTTGTTCGGTGTGAAAGCTAACTTCGAAACCATGCACCAAAGTCTCGCCAAAGCTGAAAAGAACATTTTTGCATAAATAAGGTGATGAAAAACAATAAAGCCCATTGCTCGTGAGTAGATGTAATTTTCCCAATGAACGTCTCAAAAAGCACGATTAAACCCCTTGTCCAAGGACAATGTCTGGTCATGAAGTAATATCACGAATGAAACTTTTAAAATAGGTATAGTTTGATTGAGGACAATTAAATTGTTAAGTTTGGGGGAGTTGATAACACTCATTTTATAGTTGTTTATATCACTTATTTCCTTGTCAAAACTGCCCTCTAGACTGTGTTTACTCTAAATTTTGTCATGTTTTGCACAAAAGTAAATTACACTGTGCCCTTAATTCTTTTTACATCTTTTGTATAGATTTTTCCCTATTTTGTACCTAAAAGACCGCTAAAGGCCAGTCCCGGCCCATGAACGGCACTCACCCGCATCGGCCCTTCGGCCAACAACCCGACACGCCACTCACCCATCAAAGCTTCAGCCCGATATAGCAGCAACACGACAAGGCATGTCGGGCAGCCACCCTGACAGGCGGTACGCCACTTACCCGATAGAGAGCCATGCCCTCCACGACTAATCAGACCGTTATGGCATGTCGTGCGATACGAGCCACTCGTCGGAAGCGTCTGCCTGTCGTGATCGTCTGATATGCTTGCAGCCCGACATGTTGCGACCACCTGCTATGCTGGGTGATATGCACGTATCGATCATCCCCAAAGCCATGCATGCGGAGCCAATCAAGGATACGTGGCACACGAAGAACCGCAACCTCCTCCAACTGCTGCCTATAAATAGCAGCTACAGGACTCTGATGGGACGGGTCGGGAAAACTGGCGAAAGCTAACCTTGGAAAGCTTCAGGTGCTAGTGTGTCCACAACCAAGGCGTGTTGGGCGATACTAGGTGAGCACACCCCAACCCGAGAGGAGTAGGAGTAGCTCACTTAGAACCCATCTCGGTAGCCGCAGCAGACCGATACGACCAAGAAGGCCACCGAGCATGTCGGGTCCCTAGATGGGCTTCAACCCGAGATGGCTCGCCCTTTACAGTCGATACAAGGAACCCGAGAACCTAAGTCCCTTCTAACCAGACACATCACCGAACTCGATACGGATCATTGTCATCGTGTGTCACCCGACAGGGTGGCTTCCCAACATGACGGTATCGGGTAGGAAGCCCTGACCGATACGCCTACCCGTCGTGGTTTGTTGCCTAACAGGGTGGTTGCCTGACATGGGCATATCGAGCAGAGCTTCCGCCCAGTACCGGGTTAGCTGTGCCTTAGGGGCCGTTGTTGTCTATCACCCTCCTACATCAAGGAGGCGATACCTATCTTCCCTTTTCAACATTTACATTCATTATGCATTGTAATTGAACCCCTTTTACACAATATCTATGCTTATAGAATCTGTGGAGTTTAATACATGTTGTTTTGTGTTTGGATTCCTTTTGTTGGATGATTTCTTATTTATCATCTGAGTTCTAGCTTGTATGTTTAGATCATGTTTTGGCTAGCTATCAAAAGGTGTTTCCCGTTTCAACTCCTCTGAGAGAAGGACGTTGTAACTCTAGAGCTCGGTCTGACTCGGGAGTACGAGAGTACCCAGGGTTGGAGCTGCTTCGGGTTTCTTTCCCACTCCAACCTATGTCCATTACCCTTGAGATAGGGTGTTGGTATTTAGTTGGAGGTACCCTCTTCGAGAGAAGGGGTGCAGGGTGTTTTCCGCTGCCGCTTGTTATTCCTAAGTTTTCTTCCTTCGTGTCTGGCCTGGACAATAGTTTTATCTCCTTGGATGTTGTTGTGCAAAACCCCTAAAAACTGCTAAAATCCTAAAACCATCATCTTTCTTGTAACTCCAGTTGGAGATAGTTTTTCCTTGCAATGTTCCCTTGTTACGACATATCTTTCATTTCTTGTCTGTATATCCTTGCCCATATGAGAGTTACCTCTATGCACTTGATTTAAATGCTTCACTTGTATGTTTATGCTATCGTCTTGTGATGTTTGATCGTCGGTATCTCGAGACAGTAATATCACTTCTATCCGTGACGTAGAGCAGCATGAATGCACAAGACTGTTAGATTGTTGGTGCTTTAAACCGTATGTTTTGCCGTACAACTTTTGAGTTGTCTTCTCAAGAGAGAGACTTCTTATAAGTCTGGTTCTTTCCTCATCTCAAGAGAGAAAGAGGAATGAGGCTTTGCATGGTTGCTCGTAATTTTGATATGTGCATGCAGGGAAGAGGGATAATATGTTTGTTATGGGAACGTCTTAGTTAAGTGAGCCCCGGTCTGAGTTTTCCTTATCCTCGTTTTGGTTTGTTTTCTTTTCTTTTCTTTTCTTTTCTTTGGCCCTTTTGTTTTTGGTTCCTTGGGGAACACCTTTTAATCCTCTTATTTTTCTACCGGAGTATAGAAGTGTTGATTCCGCATTCTTGACACTACCAACCTCATCCATGTGTTTGACCCCGATCGCTACATCGGACCCCGTTATCATTGTGGGGGCCTGAAAGTCGGTTTATCTCTTTAAAAGTCCGACTACTTTAAATCCGCTCCTTTTGGACGTGTGATTTAGGCCGATCAGTTTCATTTCTAATTGATTAAGCTTTAAACTCCTTCATATCATGAATTTATGAATGTAACCTATCTAACTCAATTTATCTCATAACTGATTCTAGTATCAATTTCTATTTAGATGATTAATATTTTGCATTGATGCAAATTAATGGTGGTCATATTGGTTGTAATAGATCACTTCAAGGTCTATTCAAGATATTTAGGTAATAAATCAAGTGATACTCCAATAATAGACTATATTACAAATATTTCTCAACTGAGAAAAATTAATACCTTAGACAAAAGGGAATGCAATTGAAGATTGTTCTATATTAAAGGCCATGATTATTTAATCAAATGAGTAAGTGGAATCTAGAATGAAGGGAAATATTGTAAATCAATTCAACTTAAGGGAAAATAAATTAACATAGATATAGTATACAAATTTGAGTATGCTACAAGAAGAGTGTTCCTTATGTTGGGGTCCAGGTAGGTGCTTCATCATTCATCTCAATATTTAAGGAGGTGAAACTCTGGTTTGATATATCCGAGCCTAAATCGAGGGAGAACCATGCAAGTCATGTTGCATTGAGTAAGAACAACATACAAATGGTGGATGGGAAGCTTATGTACCTCAAATACCATCACCGAGAGGAATCTCTCTAGATGGAGTAGGGAACAACAGGTTACATTTTTGGATTGAAGCCGCACTGTTGACTCTGGTTACTCATCTAGCTAAGATTTGGAATGTTAAAGGGTCAATTGAAGTTAGATCTAGAGGGAAGGGGTTCTTCTTAGTCATATTATCAAATGACTAAGACATGGTTGTTTATCTAAAAGGTGGATTGTGGCTTGTAGGTGGGAAAATTATGATCATGAAGAAATGGAGAGAGGCAAATTGCTAGAGAAGTTAAAACTTGCAGAGATTTTAATATGGATAAAATTCTTCCATACCCCTTTGAAGCTTTCGAATAGTGAGATGTTTAATCTCATAGGATCCTTTTGGGGGAAGCCTATCTATCTTGGCAGACTCACTTTAGAATTTCCCAGGTTAGAGTATGCAAAACTTCAAATCCTCATTCCGGTTGGTTTCACTTTTCCTAATGAACTCCACATCCAAAGTGAGGGTGGTCAGATTGACAAGATTCATTTTTAATATGAGTGGTAACCAGTCGGTGCATCCACTACGGTAACTTTGGTTATGAGTTGTCATTATGTTATGAAAACAAGACCAGTGCTCTAGAAGTAAAGGGGAGAAAGGTCTGGGTACCTAAACCTAAAAATTGAGTCATGTAGTTGGAAGATTCGGAGGTTTTCATTGATGCAGTTACAAATATTTCTGGTTCCTCTAATGATTTTTCTTCAGAAGTGATCGAACATCCTAATATTACTCCTGAAGTTGTGAACTCTGTAAGTATGGAAAAGAGAAGCCTCAATTTACAACAACTTCATATTGTAGACAAAGGCAATGGGAGTTCCAATCTGTGGACCCCTGAGACACTGGGAAGTTCAAGGTAGTAAGTCCAAATCACCCCCAAGATTTCAGCCAATGAGTGTTGGCACAACTAGGAATATACAAATCTCGACAAACAAATTCTCCTTGTTTGAAAATTTGGTGGAAGGAGGTACAATACACACTACAGGTGGGTCAAGATCTAACAGACCCCCTAATGGATAGTCCTTTCTCTATTGTTGCTTGGAATGTTAAGCAACCCATAATAAACTCTCTCAAATTAGAGAAGAGTTATGCAGGATCAAAGTTGATGTGTTCATCATTTTGGAATCCAGAGTGAAAGGGTAGGGCATTTGTTCTAGTGTTAATTCTAACTGAGATAATGCCTCTGTTATTTCAAATAGTGAGTTCTATTCCTGTAATACCCCGCCTCCCGGTAACCCCCAATTAAGGGAGACCCGAAGGATAGAACCGTTATTCAATTAACAGGATCAAAGGTTCAACAAATACTCAATTGTAATTATGAAATTCTACTAACTAGATTGGAATTGGGTATAAAATTAAACCTTTACTTACCTTTGAAAAACTTTGGAAATCTATCTATCCAGAGCTTGAAATCATCTAACTAGTTCCTCCTTGTTCATTAATTCTTGAATTCACAATGTGTCGCTTTACTATTTGTACTTTTAAGATTTGTACCTAAATCGTCAAAAACAAAACGTTGGTCAGCCGAAGCTGGTATGTGGGGGAAACAAATAATGTGAAACTGTGTTAACAATGTAATCATTCAATTATTCATTTAACAACCAAGATTACGTTTTAAGCCATACTACTCAATCCTTACCTATCCCCTAACTCTGTGTTGTCCCTACAGTGGACTTGCATGCTACGTCTGTTTAGGTAGATCCTTACCCCCATGGTCCTACCTTATAGGTAGCCAATACATAGGGTAATAGAGTCGCATGGCACTACCCAACGGTATCCTAATATCGAACTCAAAGTGACTTGATGGTCCTACCCTATTGGTAGCCATGTACTAAGTTATACAGTGACCTGATGGACCTACCCCATAGGTAGCCATGTACTAGGTCAACTACTAAGCCACAGAGGGGACCAGGATCTGAGCTAGTAGGCACATATCTTAGGTGATAGTCATATCCACATTATAGTTTGCATGAATTAAAATCATCCAACAATTAATTCATGTCATCGATGAAAGCTTCGGTAAACCTCGGAAAACTAACTCGGGATATTCATAAGCGTAACCACATACCCGTACTTGCAGATTTGGATACAGAATCAACTATGTAGAGAGAGAAAATCCAAACAAGCAAGCAAAGTGCACAGAAACCCTAAAATAAAAGTACAAGTTTCCTTTTATTAATATTTGCCCAATTTCATCATATTCCTTAGGGTTTCTATTCCAATTTTTAGGGTTTCCTTGGAAATTAGGGTTTTGCCTTCATTCTTAATTATTATGAACCCTAATTCATCAAATCCACTTAAAACCTTTAAATTCTCTCCTTTTAATATTCCTAATCAGTCTTAGGATTATTATTTAATAATTTACTCCCTTAGTCCAAAATAACATGGTTTTCTTCTTCTTTTACCCTAAATTAGGGTTTCCATATACATTACCTTTTCATTTATAGACATAAACCCTAAATTAATCATCTTTATATTCAAAACGGATGAAAACTCCATATTATTAATTAACAGGTTAATAATCCTCAATTTAACCTATTAAGTTACAAAGAATCATCCTTTATATGCAAATAGGGTTTCTAATTACTTTTCAATACACTTTTATAACAACACAAGGCACTTTTGCAAAACGAAATAGAACCAGGTTCTCAAATTATTTTTATCAGGTTCCTTGCATTTTTCTACCCAACTTTCATGTATAAAGTTCCTTTATATGAGATTCCTAGTTATTTCTATGATTTTAGCAAGGAAAAGCAATTATCTGCAATTTCGATCAGAGAGAGATATATACCGAAATTCCTGGAGCATTGGATCGGTGCGCCCAAGGTCCACGTCAGGATCTGACACTCTGCATCAAAAGTCTCCACTCAATTTCTAGCATGTGTGGCCATTGGCGGTTGATCATCGGATTCTCCTGGGTCTACGATGGACCCTTGATCCAGCTACTCGCGTCAAAGCGCTCCACTCAGTGAGCTAAAGATGCGCGCTCCACCTGAGATTGTTAGATCTCATGCTGGCTCACCGTGGTCCACGATTAGACGGTCCCCGCTCGTCATCCTCCCCGTTTCTCTAATCAAAACTAGCGGTGGCACCGCGGCGGTCCTTCACCGGAGCAAGGACAATCGAGAGGGAGAGAGGGCTTTAAGGCTCGAGGAATAGCCGTTTGAGATCACGAAGATGTAAAGGAGCGGGTGAGGGTCTATTTATAGGATGTGGAGGGTCCCCTCTAGGGTTTCTGATCCCGCCGCTAATGGTTTCTTCAGCCCAATTGGGCGTTTCTCGAAGACACGACAAAAGCTCATCAAAATAGGGTCTGGAAGACTCGTCTCCTTATCCCAAATTCAATGGGACTCTTTCCATGAGTGCACACGCACTAAAACGATCAGAATCAAAAGGGGAAAGTTCCCCTGTAACTCATCCAAGTTCGCATCCCACTGGGATAATGGCGATGAGCGGCACACGTTGTATTAAAATCCAACGGCCCTCATCACACCCGTTCTTGCAAAAAGGAAAATCGATTTCCTAATATTCGAATTATCTTCCCAATTTAAAGATAACTTGGAAAAACCATAACTCCCAATCCTTAACTCCGTTTTTATTCAAATTTTGAGGAAAGATAGTTCATACTTTTATCTTCCATCCAACAAAAAATGGAATTATTATCTTAATTAAACGGTCTCCTTTTTTTTCATTGCAAGAAAACACCCTTTTATTCATATTTTCCCCATATTCTTTATTTCCCTTGCTATTATATAATGATCCTGAGTTCCTTGAACCCCAAGAAACCTTTTTAACTCGAAATTCTATTTTTAGGAAAATATCTTTTAGCCTTTTAATCATCCTTTATTCATTTTCTTATATTTCCCATTATCCCATTGAATTCCTTTTTCATTTCTTTTTCTTTTTCTTTCAATTGGGCTTAATGGCTAATAAGGCCCATCAAGAAAGCATACACGGCTATCATACACGAAATTTATTCAAATCAAACCATCAATCAACCATGGATTTCATTTATCTTTTAAAAAGAGATTTACAAACCTCATTACATGCTTTAGAAAATGGGGCTATAACATCCTCCCCTCTGTATAGGAATTTTGCCCTCAAAATTCGTCAATCAAACAAACAATTTGGGATATGCCTTTTCCATGTCCATCTTCAGCTCCCATGTGGCCTCATCCTCTCCATGGTGCTTCCAAAGAACCTTTACTATCTCTATATTCTTATTTCTGAGCTCTTTTACCTTGGTATCTAGAATCCGCAAAGGCAACTCAGGATAAGTTAGCTTTCCTTGAAGCTCAATGGGTTCAATGCTTAGCACATGGCTTGGATCTTGCACATATTGCTTCAGATTGGACACGTGAAACACATCATGCATCATACTATATTGAGGGGGTAATGCCAACCGATAGGCTGCTTCACCAATCCGTTCTAAAACTTCAAACGGACCCACCTATCGGGGGCTCAACTTTCCTCTATTCTTAGCTATAGCTCAGAGTGGTCGGATTTTCAGAAAAACATGTTCTCCCATAGAGAAATGCACATCAGTCCGCTTCACATCAGCATATGACTTTTGTCGATATTGGGCTCTCTTTAGCCTTTGCCTGATCAAAGCGACTTTATCAGCATACATTTGGAGCTCATCTGACCTCAATAAGGTCCTTTCACTAACATCATCCCAGTGAAGTGGTGACCGACATAGTTTCCCATAAAGAGCTTCATATGGAGGCATCCCGATACTGGATTGGTAACTATTTTTGTAAGCAAACTTGGCTAAAGGTAGGTACTGCTCCCACAATCCACCCCAATCGAGCACACAAGCTCTCAACAGATCCTCTAAGGTCTGAATTGTCCTTTCTGACTAACCATCTATCTGGGGGTGATAAGCGGTACTGAACTTCAACCTTGTACCTAGTTCCTCTTGAACCTGCTTCCACAACTTGGAAGTAAACTTTGGGTCTCTGTCCGAGTTGATGGAACCGGGTACGCCATGCAAGCGTACTATCTCTCTGATATACAACTCAACTAAGTCTGACACTTTGGCAGTGGTTTTCAGGGCAAGGAAGTGTGCTAACTTGGTAAGGCGATCTACCACAACCCATATCGCATCATGACCTTTCTTAGTCCGGGGTAAACCCACCACGAAATCCATGGTGATCTGCTCCCATTTCCACTCTGGGATCTCTATAGACTGTAAACGTCCGTCGGGTCGTTGGTGTTCAGCCTTCACCATTTGGCACGTAAGACAACTGGCTACATAAGCTACAATGTCTCTCTTCATTCTTGGCCACTAGAAAAACCTATGCATATCCTTAAACATATTAATAGTCCCTGGGTGCACCGTGTATTTAGAACAATGAGCCTCTTGTAGGATACGTTCCTTCAACGGTGAATCTTCAGGAATCCATATGCGATTCTCAAATCGGATCCCTCCGTCTATTCCCAACGAAAGACGAGTCTAAGGCTTCTTCATCAAGCCTTTCATCTTGTCAAGTCCTCCACTTGCCAACTGTGCTGCTACAATCTCACTCAGCAATTCAGACTGAATCTGAATGTTGGCCAAACGAACTCGATCATCTAACGGTTGAGGTGACCATTCCACCAGCTCTTCTAAGCTCTTCCACTGTCTGGACAACACAACTGCACACCTTAGTTGTTTCCGACTTAAAGCATCAACTACGACGTTCGCCTTTCCTGTATGATAGGCAATGGTGAAGTCGTAATCCTTCATATACTGCATCCATCGTCGTTGTCATAGGTTCAAGTCTTTTTGTGTCAAAAGATACTTCAGGCTCTTATGGTCTGTGAAGATTTCAAAAGTAGCACCATAAAGGTAATGCCGCCAAATCTTCAGGGCATGGATGATATCAGCTAACTCCAGGTCATGTGTTAGGTAATTCACCTCGTTGGGCTTGAGTTGTCGAGAGGAATATGCAACCACATGTCGATTATGTTCCAACACACAACCAAGTCCCATCTTTGATGCATCGGTGAAAATCATGAAACCCTCATTGCTTGATGGTAGAGTCAAAACTAGTGTAGTGGTCAGCTTCTCTTTCAGCTCCTGGAAACGAGCCTCACAAACATCAGACCACACAAACTTCACATCTTTCTGAGTCAACGTAGTCAAAGGCAAGGCGATCTTTGAGAAATCTGTGATGAAGCGCCGATAATATCCTGCTAACCCCAAGAAGCTTCAAATATCGGAGGGGTTCTTTGGTGCTGGCCAGTCTCGAACCGCCGACACTTTAACTGGATCTATGGCGATCGTTCCTCCTGAGATGATGTGTCCAAGGAACATGACCCGGTCTATCCAAAACTCGCATTTAGAGAACTTCCCATAGAACTTCTGCTTTCTTAAGATATCAAGGACTTTACTTAGGTGGTCTCCGTGTTGATCTAAGTTATCTGAATAAACCAGTATGTCGTCTATGAACACTATGACAAACGAGTCAAGGAAAGGTTGAAACACACTGTTCATAAGGTTCATGAACACACTAGGTGCATTGGACAACCCAAAAGGCATAACCACGAACTCATAGTGGCCATACCGGGTTCTAAAAGCTATTTTCGGGATGTCCTCACTCTTGACCCTCAACTGGTGGTAACCCGATCTCAAGTCGATCTTGGAAAAGATTTGAGCTGACTTCAACTGGTCAAACAAGTCATCTAATCTGGGTAAAGGGTATTTGTTTTTTATGGTATCCTGGTTGATCATCCGATAGTCTATGCACATTCGGAGCGAACCATCCTTTTTCTTTACAAAAATGACTAGCGCTCCCCATGGTGACATGCTAGGACGAATAGAACCCTTGTCTAGCAATTCCTGCAATTGCTTCTTTAACTCAAGCAACTCAGCAGGGGCCATTCTATAAGGTGCTCGGGAAATAGGGTTTGTTCCAGGAGCTAGTTCTATCAAAAAATCTACCTCTCTCTCAGGAGGTATCCCGGGTAAATCATCTGGGAAAACATCCACATATCTTCAGACTACCTCTATCTCCTCTAAGGGTTGCACCTTGGGTTCAGGCTCGGTAACCACTGCTAGGAAAGCTCGACACCCTTTACTCATCATCTGCTCTGCCTTCAAGGCTGACACATATGGGTTGGTAGTGGCATCCTTCCTACCCCTAATGACAAAAGGTGGTTGACCTGGTCTCTTGATGATCACTTTCTTCTCCCTACAATCAATGTTGGCCCTATAAGTATAAAGCCAATCCATGCCAATGATCACATCAAAATCATTCATGTCAAGAAGGATAAAGTCTGTAGGAAACTCATGATCTCTATATTTCACAAGTATCACCGGAGTTTTCAAAAGGGAAGTAAAGATTCGACCACTCGGGGTTGTAACATCTAAGACATACCCTAAATCCTTGATATCCAAACAAAGCATAGTTGCAAGTTTTCTCGAAATGAAAGTATTAGTAGATCCAGAGTCAAACAAAGCATTCACATTATGTCCCATGACTTCAAGCATGCCTACATTATTTTTCATCATGCATTAGACCATTACATGATTAACTTTAAAACATTAAAAGAAAACTCTAAGGGTTATTACCCTCGATCAACCGATTCACATTTTCTTGAGCTTCCTCATTATCAATGGCAAACACCCGAGCTTGTCTTCTCTCTCCAGCAAGTGGGGCTGCAGCTATAGGTGGAGCTGCCACAGGTGGAGCTGCTACTGGTGGGGCTGCTACCTGTCCTGGTCCTCTTGGATTTGGTAGAGGGCAAACAGCTTGGATGTTCCCTTCTTAGTGGCATTGGTAGCATATCTTCTTCTTGTTGCGGCACTCACCGGTATGCCACCTCTTACATGTGCGGCATCAAGGTTGGTTGTTCTCTTGACGGGGTTTCCCTTTTCCTCCATGTATTCCTTTATCATGATGATGCCCTGGACCTTTCTTGTGGTTGCTCTTCTGACCTTGAGTTCCTTCAGTGAAACCCAAATACCCCTTGGGTGGAACCTGGGCAGGCATCACGGTCCTCTCCATGTCTAAAGCAGTGTTGTAAGCCTCGACGAAGGTTTTGGGTTTACTTGCCATCACATGGGGCTTGATGGCAGGGTGAAGACGCTCTATGAAATGATCCACCCTTCTTTCCTCATCCATCATATGCCCGAAACGCTCCAGGATTCGAAACCTACAGCCGAAGTCTGCCACAGATGAGTTCCCTTGAGTCATGTTGGTAAACTCCCTTTCCTTTTCCTTCTTAGTAGAGACATGGACAAATCTAGCGGTGAAGATCATCTTGAAGTCGGTCCATGCCATCGGTTCCTCACGTAGGTCTCTTCCTGTGATATGGTTCTCCCACCATATCTTGGATGCACCTTCCAAAAGGTGAGTAGCAAACAAAACCTTCTTATTCAGCTGTACCTCAAGCATCCGAAATCTGTTCTTGACTGTAAGCAGCCAGGCTTCTGCCTTGTCGACCACTTCAGTCTTATCTTCTCCCCAGAACTTCTCGTTGTTCAACTTGACGAAGTCCAGGATGGTGGCTCCCAGTCAAGGTCGAACAGGAAGTGGCTCACCATACTCATTCCTAGTCATGTCCCTAAGAGCCAGGGCACAGATAGCCTCAGTCAGTTGCTTTTACTATTCCATCCAAACTGCATATGTTGTGTGAATCACCATGGTTGGTTCTGGACCACCAGGATGGTCCTCCTCCATTTGGGCTTCCTCTTCATACACCTGATGTTCTTCATATTTTGGTCTTTCCCCTTGCTCTAGGTTAATGTCGGGCATTGGTTCAGGGTTGGGGGCCTCATGCACAACTTCTTCAGGCCTCTTTCTCTTCTTAGAGGTCTCTCCACCATGATTCCGCTTCCTCTTCTCAGAAGACCCATTCTCTTTACGGGGTGGCCCACCTCCGCTGGTGGAGAAAGGGATTGCCACAACCTTTGTACGAGCCATCTACATAAGTACACAAACAAATCTTTAGTCTATAATTAACTGCTTATACTTATGTCGATGACATCTTAATTACGTATCTTTTAATTAATTTGGTGGAGGATCCCTTATGCCTTATCATCTTTAACCCATACCTCAAGAGGGTAAGGAAGAGAGACAAAACCCTAATCCTGAGAAATCCTTAATAGAAATTTAAGTTGAGAAGGGATGAACAAGAGGAGAGAGTCTTATAGGTATCTTATTTCGATTCATATCCTAAGACATCGGCCAGGCAGTCACACAATCTGGGAGTCCTCATATTCCGACTAGCGGTGCGGAGGAAAATATTGCCAGCCCCCGGAAGTGATCCTTTTCTAGACACCTCAGTCTTTCAGACATTCCTCTAATAACTCCCTTGGTTCTATGTAATTTGTAAAATTTAATTATTAGTAATGATTAGATGAGGAACCTATGCTCTGATACCAATTGTAATGACCCCGCCTCTCGGTAACCCCCAATAAAGGGAGATCCGAAGGATAGATCTGTTATTCAATTAACAAGATCAAAGGTTCAACAATAATCAATTATAATTATGAAATTCTACTAACTAGATTGGAATTGGGTATAAAATTAAAACTTTACTTACCTTTGAAAAAAATTGGAAATCTATCTATCCAGAGCTTGAAATAATATAACTAGTTCCTCCTTGTTCATTAATTCTTGAATTCACAATGTGTCGCTTTACTGTTTGTACTTTTAAGATTTGTACCTAAATCGTCGAAAAATAAAACTTCGGTCAGTCAAAGCTGGTATGTGGGGAAAAAATAATGTGCAACTATGTTAACAATGTAATCATTCAATTATTCATTTAACAACCAAGATTACATTTTAAGCCATACTACTTAATCCTTACCTATCCCCTAACTCTATGTTGTCCCTGCAGTGGACTTGCATGCTACCTCTCTTTAGGTAGATCCTTACCCCCATGGTCCTACCTTACACATTGCCAATACATAGGGTAATAGAGTCGCATGGAACTACCCAAAGGTAGCCCAATATCTAACTCAAAGTGACTTGATGGTCCTACCCCATTGGTAGCCATGTACTAAGTCATCCAATGACCTGATGGACCTACCCCATAGGTAGCCATGTACTAGGTCAACTAATAAGCCATAGAGGAGACCATGATTTGAGCTAGTAGGCACATATCTTAGGTGATAGTCATATCCACATTATAGTTTGCATGAATTAAAATCATCCAACAATTAATTCATGTCATCGATGAAAACTTCGGTAAACCTCGGAAAACTAACTCGAGATATCCATAAGCGTAACCACATACCTACACTTGTAGAATTGGATACAGAATCAACTATGTGGAGAGAGAAAATCCAAACAAGCAAGAAAAGTGTAACATCCCTGGTCTGATTATGAAGAGTTGATTATTATCAATTGAATTAATCATGCAGGTTCTTATAAGAGAATAATCATATCCAGGTAAGGATCATGACATCATATTCATTGAAAGCATGTCAATAGCTTATGAACAGAAATAACTATGTTTCCTAGATGCAAGTGACATCATATGAAACTGATATGCCTTAAGGGCCATGAATGACATCAAGGTCATGCTAATAGATGACTTGATGCTGACATGTCATGTGATAGCAAGTGTTATGATGATATAAGGATGTGAGCACCCATGTTCCTAAATCATAGTGATAAAATGATTAAGAATTGATATCCATCTGATAACCGATATGAGTAATACCTGTTACATTTAGTATTCTTCTGTTATAGCCATGTTTAGTACTTGAATGTTTGGAAACATGTATGATGCTAAAAGAATACTGAAATGTACCTAATAACCAAGTTTAATCATATCATGTAGAGCCATGATCATAGATCCATCATTGTCAGAGTTTAAATGATGGTGAAACAGGTTTTCCTAAGGGAACTCCTGGATCACATACTTTAGAGTATGTGGGGGAATATGGATATGTATATCCTTACATCCTAGTGTAGGAGTTGATGTGTATGTATCTTAATCCATCAACCCTTCACTATATGTTTATATCGGGTTGATGTAACACTATTCTCCCAAGGGAATCTTTTATACCGCATCGATGAGAGATAAACATGAAATCTTTCGATAGCGAAGAGAGTGCAGAATGCCACTGTGACTCTAATAGCGAAGTACCAGAATACCCTGGTGAGCTATATTAGTAGAGACACTAGATGTCCTGCATGTTTATCCTCATTCTGATTGAGGTAGTTGAAGGTCATGAGAATCTGGCTCTTTCGATGACCTAGTATGATACCGATGTGACTTACTAGTGATCGGTTGGAGCATGAGCAGTATACCTCATCTCCGCAGGGCATAATGATGTTTGTAAAACATAATCAACCGCGTAGCATAACTGCTTAGGTTGAACTACGAGGAACATTGATTGATATTACATTGCTTGCATTTAATATCCTGTTCAAGTATTAGCATACATGTTCTTCATATTCCTTAATAAAGATGAGTAATTGTTATCAAGCCTGCTGTGAATAATCTAAAGTTACCTTCTCATGATATTCCTTTGATTGCTTTTAAAAAAGTTTCTGGCGGAGAGTTATACAAACACAATTATCTTAATTAGGGTTTTCATGATCTCTCATAAGTGGATCATACCCTAATCCTGCATATTCATATACATTGAATGTACTTTATTTGAGTTTTAACCATAAATGGTACTTTCTCGCTCTCCTTACTAATGGATGGTGATTACATCACTCTAGATAGGGTTGGGTTAAGTCCTTATTGATTAACATAAACCAAATCACCACTATCATGTCATTAGGGTTTACATAAAACAAGGTATCCTTTAATTGAACCCATTTAAGCTTAAACGAGTGTGGACCCACTTGAGCTTAAACGAGTGTGGACCCATTTGAGCTTAAATGAGTATGGACCTTTTGAGCTTAAACGAGTGTGGACCCATTTGAGCTTAAACGAGTATGGACCTGTTTGAGCTTAAACGAGTGTGGACCCATTTGAGCTTAAACGAGTGTGGACCCATTTGAGCTTAAATGAGTGTGAACCCATTTAAGCTTAAACGAGTATGAACCCGTTTGAGCTTAAATGAGTGTGAACCCATTTGAGCTTAAACGAGTATGGACCTGTTTGAGCTTAAATGACCTTGAGGTCGTTTGGATCCAAAAGGGTTCAAACCGCATGGACATAAAAGGTGAAACAAAGGTTATTTTTGAATAGGATTTCCTATGTTGAAGCCTTCAATTGGCCATGCCCTTGTTAACCATTTACAAATTGAGTCAATTAGAATTAGCCTTAATCAATTGGACACCAAATTTATTCTCAATTGAAAGCTAATTGGGGTTAAATCCCACTCAATTAGGGTTTTCAATCGGCTAATCATCAATTTTCAACAATGTGAAACAAATTGTAGTTGAACCCATCAATTGAGCTCCAATTGGGCCCAAACTTGGCCCAAACGGTCTTGGGATCGTTTGGATATCCTCCAAACGATCTTGAGACCGTTTTCCCAAAGTTTTATCAAAAAATAAATCAAATTGATAAGGATTGAACTCTAACTAGGTCTAAAATCAGCATTTTTATCAATTCATCAACCTATGGAAATTGGACCCTCAAACCATCAAATTTCCTTAACCCTAGACCTACAAACGGTCTTGGGTTGTCACAAAACGGTCTTAAGACCGTTTGAGTGAACCCCCAAACGGTCTTGAGACCGTTTGGGTCCTTCAACCCAAAGTTCACCAAAATCTATCATTGAAAAACTCAATTCAACCCGATTAGGGTTTAAGGAGTTGAAGTGCCCTCAACTTGTGATTGGTTTGGAATTGGGTTATGATTCTTTGTAGGAATTAAATTCAATATGTTTACAACAGTTCTTTAAACGGTCTTCCCTTGGTCAACCCTATCAAATGGTCTTGAAGACCGTTTAAAACTAAATGATCTTACAAGATCGTTTGAGATCAAACGGGTTGAGCCCCTTTTTGATTTCAAACGGTTGCAAACCGTTTAGACCTATTGGTCCAAGATCGTTTAATAAAGTTGGATAAGGACCAACATAGGTATTAACACCCTTCATCTTCAACCTTGAAACCAAGGTCTGTTCTTCACAAAAAAGCTTGCAAGAGTGTAAAGAAAGATGGGGAAGAAGAAGAACTAACTATTATTTGCAAGAATAAAAGTATGCATAACAAAGCAAGGTGTAGAGTTATGAAACCCGCCTCAAACATTGTTACTAGAACTCCAAGCTTCCAACCTTCGAAACTTTAATGGTGGCTTGAGCTCCACAGGTCATCCAAGGTTGTTTCTTCAAGGAAAAGTTGGGAAGGATCGGCTAGGAAGAGAAAACTAAGTAAGATAACCATGAAACCAACCTTGTAACCTGGTTTCCTCCATGAATTCGAGCAAGATGATGATAAGAGCTTACCTAGATGAACTCGGTCGTCTTCCTCTACTCCTGAGCTCTGTCCTAAGTTGGTCTAAGCAAGGGAATAAGAAGGGAAGAAAGGAAATGTTGCCTTTGGTTGCAAAGGAAAGGATCATATATACTTTGAGGTTATTTTCATCATAAGGACAACTTACTCCTCCTTTTCACAACTAGGTCCTTCCTTTCTTTTAGGCACGTCCCTCCTCTTCATATCTAAGGTAAAACTTCTTCTAAGACCAAGGACTAAAGGCAAGGAAGGTCAATTTGTCACTATGGTGCACATATACATATAAGGGTCTCCTTTACTTACAACTTTGGTGGTTTAATTACAAAGGTATTTCTTATAATATGATTATTCAAATGAAGTTCCTCCTTCATTATTATAACTTTAAATGATGTCAAAGTCATAAAAGATATTCTAGAAAGTGTATATCACAAGTTGCACCCCTCATTTTGGGTAAATTGTACTTTACACCAAAATTAGGGTTTTAAGCACAAGGATTGCTCCACAAGCTGCACCTTGGTGCCCAAACTTGGGAAATCCATCATACCTCATCATATTCATTCATATGATGTCTCTTTGTTAGAGGAACATCTTAACCTGTGTAATTTGCAAGTTAGCCCCTCTAATTGGGTAATTTGCACATAGGTCCCTGTGTTACCAAACAATACTACAATCATTGTTTTAAAAAGGTCAGAAATGAAAATGTATGTTCCTTAGGAACTTAATTACATGCCAAAAGATAATCACAAGGATTTAATTACATATTTAGGCAAAACACCTAGGGTTAATTCATAACCCAGGTTAGGGATGTTACAAAAAGTGCACAAAAACCCTAAAATAAAAGTACAAGTTTCCTTTTATTAATATTTGCCCAATTTCATCACATTCCTTAGGGTTTCTATTCCAATTTTTAGGGTTTCCTTGGAAAGTAGGGTTTTGCCTTCATTCTTAATTATTATGAACCCTAATTCATCAAATCCACTTAAAACCTTTAAATTCTCTCCTTTTAATATTCCTAATCAGTCTTAGAATTATTATTTAATAATTTACTCCCTTAGTCCAAAATAACATGGTTTTCTTCTTCTTTTACCCTAAATTAGGGTTTCCATATACATTACCTTTTCATTTATAGACATAAACCCTAAATTAACCATCTTTATATTCAAAACGGATGAAAACTCCATATTATTAATTAACAGGTTAATAATCCTCAATTTAACCTATTAAGTTACAAAAAATCATCCTTTATATGCAAATAGGGTTTCTAATTACTTTTCAATACACTTTTATAACAATACAAGACACTTTTGCAAAAATAAATAGAACCAGGTTCTCAAATTATTTTTATCAGGTTCCTTGCATTTTTCTACCCAACTTTCATGTATAATGTTCCTTTATATGAGATTCCTAGCTATTTCTATGATTTTAGCAAGGAAAAGCAATTATCTGCAATTTCGATCAGAGAGAGATATATACCAAAATTCCTGGAGCGTTGGATCGGTGCGCCCAAGGTCCACGTCAGGATCTGACACTCTGCATCAAAAGTCTCCACTCACTTTCTAGCACGCGTGGCCGTTGGCGGTTGATCGTCAGATTCTCCTGGGTCTACGATGGACCCTTGATCCAGCTACTCGCGTCGAAGCGCTCCACTCAGCGAGCTAAAGATGCACGCTCCTCCTGAGATTGTTAGACATGCTGGCTCACCGTGGTCCACGATCAGACGGTCCCCACTCGTCATCCTCCCCATTTCTATAATCAAAACTAGCGGTGGCGCCGCGGCGGTCCTTCACCGGAGCAAGGACAATCGAGAGGGAGAGAGGGCTTTGAGGCTCGAGGAATAGCCGTTTGAGATCACAAAGACGTAAAGGAGCGAGTGAGGGTCTATTTATAGGAAGTGGAGGGTCCCCTCTAGGGTTTCTGATCCTGCCGCCAATGGTTTCTTCAGCCCAATTGGGCGTTTCTCGAAGACACGACAAAAGCTCATCAAAATAGGGTCTGGAAGACTCGTCTCCTTATCCCAAATTCAATGGGACTCTTTCCATGAGTGCACACGCACTAAAACGATCAGAATCAAAAGGGGAAAGTTCCCCTGTAACTCATCCAAGTCTGCATCCCACTGGGATAATGGCGATGAGCGGCACACGTTGGATTAAAATCCAACGACCCTCATCACACCCGTTCTCGCAAAAAGGAAAATCGATTTCCTAATATTCGAATTATCTTCCCAATTTAAAGATAACTTAGAAAAACCATAATTCCCAATCCTTAACTTCGTTTTTATTCAAATTTTGAGGAAAGATAGTTCATACTTTTATCTTCCATCCAACAAAAAATGGAATTATTGTCTTAATTAAACGGTCCCCTTTTTTTAGTTGCAAGAAAACACCCTTTTATTCATATTTTCCCCATATTCTTTATTTCCCTTGCTATTATATAATGATCATGAGTTCCTTGAACCCCAAGAAACCTTTTTAACTCGAAATTCTATTTTTAGGAAAATATCTTTTAGCCTTTTGATCATCCTTTATTCATTTTCTTATATTTCCCATTATCCCATTGAATTCCTTTTTCATTTATTTTTCTTTTTCTTTCAATTGGGCTTAATGGCCAATAAGGCCCATCAAGAAAGCATACAAGGCTATCATACACGAAATTCATTCAAATCAAACCATCAATCAACCATGGATTTCATTTATCTTTTAAAAAGAGATTTACAAACCTCATTACATGCTTTAGAAAATGGGGTTATAACAATTCCTATACCTATATCATTGTTTTGTAGAAGGATGAAGCTTGAAATATCTCTAAAATGTTCATGTCTGACCAAGTTCTGCACTTTTCCATTAACAAGGGAGACTGAAAGTCCTCCATAACTGCTATTTATGGGGCTAATGATGATGTTGAGAGAATGAACCTTTGGGAGAATTTGAATTCTATCAAAAGATTAGTTAGTGTCCCTCAGACTGTCCTTGGTGATTTCAATGTTGTTAGGTTGATTAATGAGAAGCTTGGTAAAGCATTCTCCCTCTACAAAGAGAACAAATGACTTCAATAAAGCTTTGTTTGACACTGATCTTACTGAAATTTTTACCAAAGGTCCTATGTTTACCAGAGATAGCAGGAGTAAGAAAGGGAATAGCACTTTCTCTAAAATTGATCGCGCTTTATCTAATATTAATCTTCTTGATTCTTTTCCTAGTGCTTGGGGTGAGATCGTTAGTACCTTTGTTGGTGATCATCGTATCATTATTTTGCATCTCAGTAACATAAAGCACAAGAATACACCCTTCTGATTCATTAATTCTTGGGTCAATCAACAGGGTTTCTCGGAGGTTATTAAGGTCGGAAGGGTCGATAGTATAACAATGAGCCTATGTATAGATTATATATGAAATTAAATGATCTTCGTTCTAATATGATTAGATGGAACATGGAGGTTGTGGGTAACTTCCAATCTAAAGCTTGTAAACTTGAGGATGATGCCTTGGAGCTACAGAGGCTTATAGATGTTTCACCTATTGATTTAGATCTTCAGTTGAGGTTTTTTGATGCAAAGAAGAGGGCTACTAAAGATTTAGTAGAAGAAGAAAGATTCCTAAAATAGAAATCTAGGATTTAGTGGTTAAAGGAGGGTGATGGGAATTTGGGTTTTTCCATGCTTCCCTTAAACTGAAAAGAATCAGAAACAATATTCACAGTTTGAATATAAATGGCTCTATCACCTATGATTCACATGTCATTAATGATGGTTTTGTTTCGTACTACCAATAATTATTCAATTCGACTCCTGATGCTTATGTGAATTGGAGTAAAGATTGGGTTTTATCGAATCTTTCTAAATCTAACCAAGATCTTTTGAGGGAAAAAGTAACAATTGAGGAAGTTGTGGTAGTGTTCAAAAATTTAAATGTGAATAAGGAACCCAGGCTAGATGGGTTTAATGTTGTCTTCTACAAGAAATGTTGGCATATTATCGGTGATGATGTGGCTAAAGCTATTTTGAACTTTTTTGACAATAGTAAGTTGTTGAAGGAATACAATTGTAACTTTGTTACTCTTATACCTAAAATGTCTGGTGCTATATGTGCGAAGGACTTTAGGCCTATTTCTGTCTATAATATCATTTCAAATCTCTCTAAAATCCTGGCAAATAGGTTGAAGAACACCATGGGTCAGGTGATTGATCTAAATCACCTAGCTTTCATTCATGGGAGATCTATTGGAGATGCCATCCTTCTTGCCAATGAACCTCTTAGTTCCTTTCCTAATTCTTTGGGGCCGAAGAAAATGTGTATTAAAGCTGACCTTTCAAAGGCATACAATTCTGCAAGGAGGGATTGCATTCTGTTTGTGATGGAAAATATAGGTTTTCTTAATTGATGATTAAGGTGGCGAAGTGAATGTTTTAGCTATGATTATCTCCAAATCCTCATGAATGGTTCCCCTTCTATTCTTATCCATGCTAGGAATGGAGTGAGACATGGAGGCCTACTGGCCCCCTTGTTTTTTGTTTTTTCTGTGCACAGACTATGTTCGATGATTGGTGCTCTAGTCAGATGCAAATGTATTGATCCTTTATCTGATGGCACCTTGGAGGTTTCTCACATAGTTTTTGATGATAATTTGATTTTCTTTACCAAAGCAGATGAGAAAAATATTGAGGCAATCAAGAAAATACTGGAGCATTTCTATGTGGTTTTGGGTTTGAAGTTGAATACTAATAAAAGTCAAGTCATTTTTATCAAGTCTTGTGGTGACAACAATCTTGCTACTATCTTGAATATTGGTTCCTCAAGTTTATCAGTTAAATATCTAGGACTCCCCCTGTCTACTGGTCGTCTGAATAGAACCTCATGCTTACTTATTATTAGTAAAGTGAAGGCTTAATTGAACTCCTAGAAAGGCATGTTGCTCTCTTATGCTGGGAGGGTTGAACTAGTGCTCTCTACTTTATTAACCTATCACATTTTCTGGTCTGCTACTTTCCCTCTACCAAAATTAGTTATTGATGAAATAGAGAGATTCATGATGAACATTATATGGGATGATTTGGATGGTAAAAAGCATCTCCACACAATCTCGTGGAATGATATGTGTAAAACTAAATTGGAAGGTGGCCTCGACATTAGGCCTATTCATGAATGGTCTAATGTTGGCCTTGTTAAAAACATGTGGGATATTACAAATGCTAAGAATTCCTTATGATTGAAATGGCTTCATGAAAAGTACCTTAAAGAAGATTTGATATGGTCTATGGAAGCAAATTCAAACTCCTCTTGGCTTTGGAAAAAGATGCTCTCTAGTAGGGGTGGTTTGCTCAAGCATCTTTCTTTTCAGATTGGAAATGGTGAAAGAACCCTCTTATGGAAGGATCCATGGATCCCATGCGGGAGCAAGCTATCTGACCTTGTTGATAATCAACTTATTTTCAGATTTGGAAAAGAAAATAATTGTAAGCTCAATCTTTGTGTGGTTGATGGATCATTTAGTTCCTCTCCTATCAAAGGTGCTCAAGCTATTCTAGACATCTTCCAAACCTTCCCCGGTCCAACTGGTGGGCGAGACCTAATCTTTGCTTATGGTAAAAGGTCTATTCATCTTTAAGATTGTTGGGAGCTTTGTAGGAAGAAGTACCCTCATGCTAGCTGGGGCAATTGGGTCTGGCCCAATGGCCTTCCTAGGCGTTGTTTTTTCATCTTATGGAAATGCTTCTTAAACATGTTGTAACTGTTGATACGCTAAAGAGATTCTATTTCAGTTATGCTTCAAGGTGTTCCATGTGCTACTGTGATGAGGAGAATAGGGATCACCTTTTCTTTGAATGCAACTTTGCTAGAGAAGTTTGGTCGTACTTCTATGAGAACTTCCAACTCTTGGTCATAAACTATTGCGGACCCAGTCCATTGCAGAGGCAAGACGAAGTTGACAACAACTTTATCTTTTATCACCTATGGAATAAGAGAAATTATAAGATTTTCTTGGATGTGAGTAGACCTCCATCTATGATCTGGAGGCTCAGTTTTGGTGATATGCTATCATGTACCGATAGGCCTTAATGCTATACATAAATTCTTTTTTTTCTTCCTATTGTTTTTTTTTTGTTACGCCTTGTAACGAACAAAATTTTCTAATATAGTGAACAACACACATGGTTAAAAAAAAAAGAATAGGATAAAAATGTTTAAGAAAAGGGTAATTGCCTTTTACCTTAACGTGGGTAAAGTAAAGATAGAAGCCTTGGGATCTCTATCGTCAAGCTACACTGACTTCAACAATCGCGAGCAGGTCCGTCATGCAATTAGCCCAACCCAGTCCATTATTTTGGTGATTACTTCTCCCTCAAGTTAAAGTCCAAACTCCAAAGATGGTTGACCCTGGCCTGTTTGCTTTGGGAACAAGAATAAACAAAAACAGATACGAATGAAATCAGAGCCGCCCATTTTTCCGCCGCATGTACAGTCGGGACTCCCGTGTGTGCCCCATTCCTCCGTCGTCGTATTACCCCTCCGGACCGGTTCTTTTCCACCTCCTCCCCTCTCTTGCCCATTACTTCCCTTCCTCTCCAGACTTCAGTGCGAACCTCCAGTCGTCCTTCCAGCATGGAGAAGCATATCTCCAGCTTCTTCGAGTCAGTCGGCTCCTTCTTCGGCGGCAGCGAGAAGATCCCATGGAGCGATCGCGAAACCATCGCCGTAAGGATTATCTTTGCTTAACCTCTTACCCCTTTTGTCTTTATTGCGCGGTTTATCGTAGGGTTTCCGTTTGAGTACTATTTTAGAATGACGGATTCTGTTCTTGTTCTGCTGACTGGCTCCGTCGGATCATTCAATTCCGAAGCTGATGGTTTACCGATGGGATTGTCAACGACTATAATTGATTGGCTGAATTACGGCCTTGTCACTCTCAATTTAGGGTTTGCTTGTCTTATATTTTCATCACATGTTGCCTTACATCGACGAAGGATGCCGGTCACTGCATTTGTATCCGTCTTCTGGTCGGTATTTAAAAAAAATGGAGGAGCAACATTAGTGGAGACAAAACGAAAAAGAGGAGAGCGGCAATAGCAGCAACATGTGAGGAGAGAAAAGAACAACAAACAGAAATTCTATGGCAATTAGTAATGGTTGACGTGCAGCTGCAAGAAGAAGACGAGAATGCCTATATGGTATTTATTATGAGACAGGTTAATCTGTCTATACACATCCAAAATCTGACCTAGAGCCACCCAAGAAGTCTTCGCAAAGGGCTTAGACAGCCGCCCATTAGGGCTGTGCGCTTCGAATACAAGGTCTCAGGGGACTGCCCGTGCCTAAAGGCCCTAAACATCTACTTGGACAACAGTCCGAATTACTGAATTACTGGTTATATAAGATGTTGTAATGTTGGTAAAAGACTGTTGTGGCCTCATGGTTTTTGCTGCATAGGCTGCACCTTTTACTTCGATTAAGTGACACTAAGTAAGATGGTAGCTTTTACTTGTTTCTCATACTTTGATGTTTAATGCAAGTTATTATAGCCACAATTTCTGGTAAAGCTTGAGCCTTGCATAGTGAAAGTATAGGATTCTAGAAGCCCCATAGTTGTTATTCAATGAAAATCAAGAACTATGTTCTGGATGATATGTAGGATTGTACTGGAATCATAACACGATGGCGAAAACTATTTGTCTAGTCAGTGAAGTAACCTATATACTACAACCAAGAGCCTTGGGCTTCGTCAAATCAACTAATGCGCCTAAAGATTTGTTACTGTTTCGGATGTGATGTTCGATATGTTCTCGATTTTGGTATCTTGCCGTTCCAGGTTCCAGAGGTGTTTACTAAGTTAGCCAGTCTTGGCAGCTTAGCCTGTTCCTTGCATTTATATTTAGAGGTGTCTAGTTACAGATTATGTCATATTAAAAACTGAGAACTTTTACAGGAGCATATAACTTTTGAAATCAGCCAGTGGCAAGGACCTAGAATTCTACATGACCAGCCAAACTTTATCATCGTTATATTTCAACATTATAAAGAGTAGGTGTACAACAAGAGAGTCTTGTACGGGTTAGAGTAGAGAATGCTGTTTACTTATTAGGGCTATGCTATCATTGAAGGCCTTAAATTGCACTATGAAAGATCAAAATATCTGTTTACCTTGCAAGGAAGGTGCCTGGGAGTCAAGGGACCCCAAGGAGGTCTGCATCGGATTGTATTTTGGCTTGTTTGCTTTTGTGAATCTTTCCTTGGATTGCATGTGACCTATTTGTCTCTTCTCGGATTTGCCTAGGTTGCATTTTGACTTATATGCTTTCATGATTCATTCCTTGTGTTGCATTTTGACTTGTTCCTTTTGGACTTGACTTGGATTGTCATCATCATCATCATCATCATTATCATCTAAGCCTAAATCTCAACCGTGTTGAGGTCGGCTACATTGATCCTTCTTTTCCAATCAAACCTGTTATGAGTCATATGCTGATTAAGATAATAAAGATTTAAAATCTCTATATATAAGCTCTTCCCATGAAAATTTAGGCCTGCCTCTTCGTCTTTTAATTGTGCTTGACTAGATAGCATGGCTTTGTATAGGTGTGTTAGTCGGTTTGCGCTGCACATGTCCATACTATCTCAATCAGCCCTTGCACAACTTGTCCTCAATTCTCGCTACCCCCACTTTGTTCCTAAGAAGTCATTTCTCAAGCGATCTTTTTTTGTATTACCACACATCCATCTCAATTTGCACATTTCTGCCATATTCATCTAGTTGTGATCTTGTTTCTTTACAGCTCAACATTCACTCCCATATAGCATGGTTGACTGTATAATTGTTATATAAAACCTACTTTTTAATTTGAGGGATCTTCTGATCACATAATACTCCAGTTGCATTCTTTCATTTCAACCATCCTGCAATGATCCTGTAACAGACATCATCTTGAACATTCCCATCTATTTGAATAATAGAACCCAAATAAAAAACTTAATCACATTTGATTCGAGCGCATTTCTCCAAAGATCATCTTTATATTCAGCCCATCTTTAGTTTCATCAATCGGCACAATATCATCAACAAATAACATGCATTCAGAAATACCATCCTGAAGGCTGAACATGCTTTATCAACTCATCCATAACAAGAATGAATAGATATAGGCTGTGTGTTGATCCTTGATATACCCCAATTATGATAGGAAATGTTGGCATCTCTCCTCCAGGAGTCTTCACACTTGCACTCGAGTTATCATACATGTCTAATCAAATCCACGTATTGGATTGACACACTTTTTTTTTTCTTCTACAATCATCCACAACACTTCCCTGGGTAGTTGATCATAAGTCTTTTTCCAAATTCATAAAATCATATGAAGATCTCTTTTGCTCTCTCTATACGTCTCCATAAGCCCCCTTATTACCTTGATGTACCCCAACTGTGAGAAAATATTGGCATCTCTCCTCTAAGAGTCTTCACACTTGCACTTGAGCTATCATACATGTTTTTAATCAAGTCAATGTATTGGATTGACACACCTTTTTTTCCTTCTAAAGCCATCCACAATACTTCTCTGAGTACTCGATCATAAGCTTTTTTCCAAATTAATAAAACCATATGACAATCTCTTTTGTTTTCTCCGTACTTCTCCATAAGCCCCCCTTTTGAAAAATAACATTTATTATAGATCTTCTTGGCATAAAATCAAATTGGTTGTCTGATATCTGCTTTATAGATCTTAGCCTTTGCTTAATAGTCCTCTCCCAAAGCTTCACAATGTAACTCATCAATTTCATACCTCTATAGTTTGTGCAACTCTGAGCATCTCCTTTGTTCTTGTAGATGGGAAACATTGTACATTTCTCTACTTATCCGACATCTTCCTGTTCTTCATAATCTTATTAAAGAAATGCATTAATAACATAGCTCGTTCATCCCCCATACTCTTCATAATCTTGGGGATTGTATTTTGACTCATTTGGTTTCATGGATCATTCCTTCGATTGGATTTTAACTCGTTTGTTTTTTTGGGTGTCTTTTTTGGGTCACTATGCCTCTTAATACTTATAAACACCTTTTATATTTCTGATGTCGAGTTAGTTCTTTCTGTCCATGTTAGATGACGAAAAACTTATTAGTAATGCTAATAACTAAGGATGCCAGAACCGAATCTGTGGATGAACCAGTGAAACCTTCGGTTCTCAGTTCGTTGGTGTTCAATTGGTGGTCAGGTCGGTTCAACCGGTGATGTCAACATGACGCCATAAACAATATTAAAAATCTAAATATGTATGAAAATCATGGGAAACATACAAATGAAATATGAATATTAGCACAATTGCTCGCTTATAATGTAATTATCCACAATAAAATTAAAGATCAATCAGTTTAATAAGTTCTAGAATATAGACACTACATAGAAATTAATTCGATGTCAAATGTAACAATCATATTAGTATATCATAGGTAGAGAAGAGAGAAGAGAAGTGTACCAGTGTTGCAGCAAAAAATCATATTGCAGCCAAGCAGAAGCCAAATCAGTAAAGCAAATCCGTAGCAGTAAATTCATATGTTTGTCGAAGCACCAACATGAAGCTCAACAGAGATAGCTACGCGGCCAAGGGGTGATAGGGGAAATTCAGAAAATAAATTTACAGGTTAAGGAAGAACATGCAAACAATAAGAGGGGTAGACATAGTAAAGCGGAAGAAGAAGATGACACAAAGAAAGTAATGCATTGAAGAAGGAAAAGATGAGTAAAAAAGGGAAGGATTAGAGGATGAAGAGGACGTTAACAACAGGGAGTATAAGAAGACTGAGATGAGTATTGGGAGAGGGGTAGAAGAAGAAGAAGTAGTAGTAGAAGGCAAGGACCAGAGAGGAATGAGGCATCAAAGTAACAGAGGGAGAAGAAACCAATTGAGGAAGAAGGAGAAGAGTAGAAGAAAAGGAGGAAATGGAAGAGGGAGTGGGAGAGGAGAACGAAAAGAGAGAGTTGTCAATTTTGGCATACATCACTAGATAGCAGCAAGAATAAAAAGGGGAGAAGGGACGAGCAGTAGCAGCAAGAAAAAAAAGGGGAGAAGGAACGAGCAGTGGCCTATCCGCCTTGAGTGGAAGAAAAAGAGGAGGAAGAGGGAAAGGAAGAAGAGGAGGACAAAGAGAGAGAGGTGGACATTACCTAGAACCTGCGTGCTGCAAGGACGACCGAGAGAAACAACGCCAGCAGCAACAACGCTGGCGGCAACAACAACAGCAAAGCCAGTGGCCACAACGACCCCAGTGACTTGTGGTGGGCTTTCGGTGGCAAGATACCACCTTGCAACCAGAGTCACAAATTCAGTATTCGGGATACGTACGACCGAGTTGAAAATTTTGGAATTCGGAAAATATGTGGAAAATTCGGCTAAAAAACGGTCACCATACGGTAAAAGTAGGGTCAACTATTCGGAAAAAAATCGGGAAAAAATGGAATATATATATATATATATATAGACATGTTTGTAAAAATATATAAATTAGGCAAGAAACTTGAGATATGGAGATTAAGGTGCTACAAATGAAAATCAAAGTTTGCCACATCTTGGCTTACAAAAAAGAAGACATCTTAGGGTTAAGGAGTACTAGTCCATTACATTAAAATCACACACTAATAAAGTTTAAGTCTATTCCATCACTTGAGACATAAAATCAAGATTGAAGGGCTCCAAATCAAATTCAACATATGTTGTAGTAGTCACATTCTCAACGTGATGGTTATCTCCTCCTTCCACAACTTGTTCATCATTGTCTGTAATTATAGAACCACCATTGATGTCACCCACAAATGCATCTATCTTCTCCAACTCAATAAGCAAGGTGTCTTCCTCCTTTGCAACAATAGTCTTCATCAAATGTGAATTCATCCTAATGAAGACCAATGCTTTCAACCTTTCTGGATCAAGGCAATTGCACTTTTTGGTATGTACAACATCAAAAGCACTCCAATTGCACTCACAAGGAGAAGCACTACAAGGTTGGCCCAAGATTCTAATGGCCAACTTTTGCAAGAAGCTGTTCGTTTCCACTTCACATATCCCACCAAACTCCTAACAATATGAAACAACATTGGTCAACCACTCATGCTAAAACATTAAGAATTAACATTAAGAATTAAAATGAAGGGATGTTTGAGTCTTACTTGGGTGAGTAGTAGTAAGAAAATCAATCTCCAAAGGAGAGAAAATCTGAGCAAACTTGGCATGATAATCACGAAGCTCCTTTAATATCAAAGTCTTAGTACTCGCATTAGGCACCGTCTTCATCACAAGTTTTTCAACACTTTGTTTGACCTCAACATCCATTGTGACCCTCTTTTGATAGTGCAATAGAGGATTCAAGTAAGCAACTACAACTTGAAGGAGATTATGTAAGTTTCTACCCATCTATAGTCAATTATCTTCCAGAAGGGCATATATTTATCTGCAACTCCCTCAAAAATGTCTTTTACTGCCTCTTTCCTCTATCCCGTCCTTCATAAATGTATCCAATGATAGAACGTTCACTATCCACCATTCTTAAACTTCTGATCAGTGGGTCTACAACACAAATGACCTTCTTGCTAGACCCCAAAAGTGATTTATCTTAAATAGTGTCACATTTCACATCATTGCTCTTGGATCGTGGCAAATCGCTCCAATTGGGGGATGCAACCATGAACCTCAAAACCCTACTCCCGTGCAAGTACAGATCGCAAGCATAAGTAGCAAAGCGAGTGGTGCCATGTTTCTTTAATTCTTTACCCTCTATGTGTTTTCTCATCAAATCCAAGACATCTTAATACTTGCACATGAATTTCACAATCTTCTTGGCATTATCAAGTACATGAGAAATAGTAGCAAGACCACCAAGGTCCCCTACAATTAAATTCATGCAATGTGCTGAACAATTTGTTTTGAAGATCTGAGGGTATTTTACTTCTAACAATGTTCCTGCACTACTATAGTTACATGCATTATCAGCCACAATTTGCGCAACATTTTGGACTCCAATCTCCTCAATACATGATGATATAAAATCAAATATATAGGGCCCATCTTTAGAATGACCGACCGTGCACAAAGATTTATAGAACATCACCCCTTTTGGGCTTTGAACCAACAAGTTGAAATGAGATCTACTCATATCTTTCCACCCAACAGACATGACTGTATTGCCAGAAAATTGCCAACTCTCTTTCACATAGCTGACATATGCTTACACCTCACCCTTCACCTCATATAAAAGGTGTGCCCTAGCTGTTTCACTACTAGGTGGTTCATAACTAGGACCTACATTTGCAATAGAGGCACAAGCCTCCTTGAATTCAGGATTCTAAGAACATTGAAAGCAATATTACTGGAAACTAAAAACTTCAGGATAGCTTTATCTGCATCCTTCTTCTCCCCTTTCTTCCCACTCGGTATAAAGTTTGTTTACCAAACATATCTTTCTTGTACCTATCAACATCAACAACATCCACAACTGTAGACCCATGTACCGGGCTAGAACTTTGAGAACTAGCTGCTCTCCAGAAATCTGTCACCTTATGTTTTTTTGACTTGGCATTCAAGTCCCAATTGATTGAAGAGCCATGGCTCTCACATCGTCTGGCACAAAAGGACAAGGTCTAATATCCTTTCCAGGACACTTGCCAAAGTGAAAGCGCAAACGTGTAATCCCTACATTGAAAATTTCATGACAAAATTTGCACTTGTTTTTGCCATCAATAGCTTGCTCCAGTTTTTGCCATCAATAGTTTGCTCCACATGCTCCCAAATAGGATCTTTGCCTCTTGGCATGTTGCTCCTAATAAAATAGCCGACCAAATATTAATTAGATGTAATCGTATAGAAGATTGCTAGTTTGTTATGTGCATGATGCATTTTGCAATTAGTCAAGTCCATCAACAATATTCATAGTCCAAATATTCAGCCAAACATTTACTTAATGATTGTATAGATCTAACATATAAGAATTTCTCAAACTCATAATAATGACTCATAATCCAATAATAAGAAGAAGGGCTAAGTAATATCTTATAGACTTACAATAAGTTCGTCAGGAAGAAAATAGCTTGCAACTTCAATAGACACCTTCAATAGAAGCAATAGGCACCACTTATAGAAGCACTAGACACCTCCAACAAAAGCAGACTCCTTGAGCTGCAACAAAAGAACAAGAGAAAAAAAGTAGACTTAGTTGCTGGCAGATTGTTGGAAAATTACAATTTGTTGCTGGCGGATCGGTGGGCTAGAAAAGGCTACTAGGGGAGGGTGACTACTGAAGTTCTGATTATGGGGAAGGAGGAAGAGGGGGAAGATGAAGCCAATATTAAGAAAAAGGGAAATGTGTTGGTATATGTGATTGAAGGGGGGATCTCAGAATGGGCCAATGGAGAAGGGGGGGATGTGATTGGGAGGGGGGAGAGTGACTGTGGGTGTAGGGGGGATGAAGGGGGTAGGGTGACTGTGGCTCGAGTTGTTGCCTTCCATGGCTGCAACAATTTGGAGATGGGGGTCGCTGCTTGGAGATGGTCGTCACAACTTCCATGGTTGCTGATTGTGGCCGGAATAAGAAGGGGATGAGGGCGGGAACATTTGATGCTGAGGTGGAGATGAATGGGGAATGGAGGGTGAAGGGGGGATGAAATAACGGGAGGAGGGAACATACCTGAGAAGCGGAAACGACAGTAGGAGGCTTGGAGTTTCCAAAGTAGGGTTGGTCGCAGGTGCTCCATGCCAACAACAACTGCTCCACACCGGCAACAGGTGATCCACGCCGACGACAGGTGCTCCACGACACAGGGTGCTGCTTGCCAGAAGTGCTCCTTGCTGATAGTGCTCCTTGTCGACGGTTCTCCGTTGGGCGCAAGGGGGGTCGGGGATTCGACAGGGGCGTAGAGAGGAGTTGGGGTCTAGCAGAGAGGCTCGAGGGTTTTTCCAAAACCCCAACTGTGAGGGAATAAAGTAAACAAACAAATAAAAAAGTGACCGCACAATACTGTTTAAAATGAGAAAAAACGACTTAAACGCGAATGAAGCGAAAATAACATATAAAACACGTTTAGAACCCGAATAATATGTGAAAAGATGTTCTGGAGTTTAATATGACCGTCACATACGACAACCCAAAAACACGCGTTTTAAACACATTTTTTTCAAAATAGGACAAATATTGTGATCATGCTAACCAGAAATAAATGAAAGTAGATCGATACGGTATGGGACCGTTTTAGACTAAACTTAACTTGGCACAACATGGCTGACTAGGGCCCGCTCACCTATACAAGCTGTGCATGTGAACATGAAATTGCAATCACAAGGGGGAAAGCCTTAGTGTACCACCACCAAAAAAGGAGCAGGCAGTGATTAAGCCTCGTCCCACTTGACTTCAGAGTTCAGACTAGAGAAAATCTCATCCTCAAAGGCACTCCTCCAAGGTTGTCACACTCGAACCGGTGAGGCCTTTGGTTCCCGGTTCACTGGTTCAACCAGTGGTCTGACCGGTTCAACTGGTGACATCAGCATGATGTCACTAATAGTTTAAAAATATATAAATGTCTTTGGTACTCAGAGAAAATATCCCTGCAAAAGTTATGAAACATGAATAATAGCACAGCTGCTCACAAAAACTTGATAAACAGACCAAATAACAAATATTATTTTATTCATTGACATTTATATACCAACATTTATATTGTATTCAATATTAATTAAAAAAACAAGCAATAACAATGCATTTACTTGCTAAGTGAGAGAACCGGCCGGTTGGGCTAAAACCGGACCGGTTCACCGGTTCAACCCGTCGGTTCCCCGGTTTGATGCTAGTCAGATTTCATTTCCGGCTGTGGGAGGGGACCGACCCGGTAGAGTGACCGGTTCAACCGGCCGGTCCGGTTTGGTTCTAATAACCATTCACTCTCTCAGATGACTAGTTCTGAGAACCGAGAGGTGACTCTGACACTCCATCTAATCAAAAGCCCTGATGATCTTTTGTGAGGAAACCAATCCCAACTCCTGGAAGATTTCCCCGAGTGACATTGTACTTGGCTCTCTCTCTCTCTCTCTCTCTCTCTGTGGTCTCTCTCTTCAAAAGTTTGGTAGTAATATCTCTTTTTTACCCCCTACCAAATGACTCCCTAGTTAGGCTTGTTACAATTTACATGTGGGTTCCTCATCTTCTTGTTTGTAAGTTCTTGTATATAGTAAGTTCTTGCATATAGTTGGATCTGACAATAGAAGCAAGACTTATGCTAAGATTTTCCAACTGAAGCTTGATATTTGAAACTAACCAAACTAACAGGCTACAAAGGGCCATTGAACGGTTATTCTACTAATGAGTGGTTTATCACTAACACAGAACTGTGTGATATCCAAGATTTGTTTTTCTTACTACCATACAATCTTTACTTAAGTTTAATGTCAATGGTAATGTTTTACTTAGTGATTACTGTTTTAATAAACATAACACATCTTTTTAATTACCGATTAATTGCTTTGGTTAATATTTTGAAAAAAAAGTCGGCAATATCTGAAGATTAGTAACATAACAGTGTCCAATAAGACATTGATTGGTTAGCCAGATACCCAATAATATTGTGAAGAATACTAGAAGAAAAGCTAAACCAGAGTCTAGTGTGTTAGGCTAAAACGTCACACAAACTTCAGGAGCTTGGAGGACGTGCATAAATCCTCTGGTCCAGTAGATCCGCCAGTTGCTTTCAGGGTGATGATACTGTCTTGCAATCACCTGAGACCATATTTTAAGCAACTTTAGAAAAGTATTATCAACATAACGAGTTCTCTTAATATGCAGACTCCGAGTTCTTTCTTGATTGTTGCTTGGTCTATTCTGCTAATTTGCGGCCATCTTTTGGGCACGGAAATTGAAGTAAAGGGTATTATCACCATGTTTCTTATTCTGATTTTTCTTGGCTGTTTGTTAGTGTTTTGAAAGGGAAGTTGCTGAGAGTGACTCAGATGAGAAGAGAGATGAATCTCTCATGAGGCTAGCTTGGTCTCTTGTTCATTCCAGACAACAAGAAGATGTGCAACGGGGTATTGGAATGCTTGAAGGTAGGATATATCTGGTTATTCTTATAAATTTACTAGGTAGGATATATGTGGTTATTTCTTAAAAAATCATTACATATTATAGTTCTTGGTCTACAATTTTCTTGAAGTAAAGCCTACATGTATTTCATTTGAGGTGCTACTAATGCTCTGCTTTTGAGTTATGGTGCTGTTTTCCATTTCCATATTTACCAATTGTATAATTGTTGAAACATTTCCGTACATTTGATGCGGCATTTTCAGCTTCTGTGGAAAACTCAAAAAACGAGACTGAAAAGAGAGAGAAACTGTACCTGCTAGCCGTTGGTTATTATAGGACCAGTGACTATTCAAGGAGCCGCCAGCTTGCGGGGATTTGTTTAGAGGTTTGGAACTTTGAATCTCCATATGTTTATGATTTTCACCAGATTCAAGAGTACTCTATGCAGTCTCCAGTGTGTTGTATCAGTATTTAGATATCAACACAAGGATGCTGAATCGCTGCTTCCACTCTGGGCGCTAAATTTACAGCTGTGTTACAATTACTTCATTCTAGAATACCGGGGGAAAGTTCCCTTGTTTTTTCTTCTGATATACAGTCAAGGAACTCTACAGTCTACAGACTACACACCTAACATGACATAGTTGTTGCTTTATTACATAGCACAGTCCCTTTTACTAATATGTGCCATCTTTATTGATGGTTTGCGAACTGAGAGAGAGATCCGTTTCCCTGTATATATATAAAATTTCCATTTGTTACAATGTTATTTCAGATGCAACCAGGCTGGCGTCAGGCAGAGTCTCTTATGAAGGTGATTGAAGATCGAATAAACAAAGGTGTGCGACTTTTGCGTCTGTGCTTTTGCATTACTGGTATTTTCCCTTCTAGTCACTAATTTGTATCCTTAATGAACCCAGATGGTTTGATTGGCATCGGCATTGCTGCTACTGCGCTCGGGTTAGTGGCTGGTGGAATAGCAGCAATAGCCAAGAGAAGATGAGTCTGATGTCATAGTTTTGTTTCATCTAATGAAATACTGGTTTACCCTCCCATGTATGAAACAATTAAGTAGCTAAGAGGCCGCTTGTATGCTATTTACATGTGTTCGTCTTGTATTCATGTACAACCGCTTTACCTTTCTTTCTTTTTTTGCCTTTACTTGACAGTACATCTACGACCGGTTTCTGGGATGAAATGCGAAATTTAGGTATTCTGTGATTTTGTGATAAGTTGCTGTCACTGTTCACCAGCTTATGATTCTGGTTGTCGCTACAGCTCCCTAGTTAAAAGATCCACGACGCAGTTCACTCCAGCTTTGTAAACCACGAGACTCTCTGCTCTCGAAACGTGTTAGAAACAAGCTTAGTTCGTTGCTATAATTTTGATAGAAAACGAGGAAGCCACAGAAGACCAGGATATCAGGGTAGAGATCATCCTAGGTTGTAACCTATTTTCCATGATGTTAGGGCACCTCTACTGAGTTTTTCTTTTATCTCATGGACTGGTGGTGATCATCATCACACTCTCAAGTTTCAATTGGTGGGGTCTGGTGGGCTACCTGCAGCACTAGGTGTTGGGGGCTTTTTGTTACACACTCCAAACTGTTTATAAACCAAGGATCACGAAGTGGCCCTGGTATTGGGTAATGGTTGTATTGTGTTTATTCTCCACACTGGTGGGCAACTGTGAATTCTCATGTATTGCTACCGTAAAAGCAAACGTAAAAACAAACCGTATTTCTCAACGTTGATACAGTAATATAACCAATGTTTTATTTGTTCTTCGTGTAAAATATTGAATGTGCTGAACTGGAGGTGGATTGATTCACATTCCGAATACACTTAGGTGTATAAATTATTGTTTTCTTCGAGAAAAACATTCAATCATGAAAATGGAACTGCACACGTATCGGGTTGTCTTTTAAGATAACATGTCCTGCTTTTTAAAGACTCTCTCATGGCTGAATTAGGCGTATTTTTGCCCTTACTTGGGAACATAGTACTTAAATGCTAGACCAAGGATACGTTCGGTAGGAGCCAAATTCTTCGCAACTAAATTTGTGGAACCTGGGTTTAAAAACTGGGAAACTCCATTATCGATTAAAACATAGTCAAGACTTAGGTATTCAGCTGCTAGAGCTTCTTTTGCGACCCAAATTGCCGTGGAATCTGGATCTAAACATAAAACGGGAAGTTGAATTTCCTCGGTAATCTTTGAGGTTTTTGATATATAATTGAGAACTCCAATATTTTACGGGACTCGATTTCTATGTAAAGCTAACACAAAATACGACCTACGAATAGTATAATACTGATAATGATTGGGAGAAAGACAAGGATTTATGATACCATGCATGTAATGCAAGGGATGGCTTTCAACGTGTGGCATATAGGTTCACTTGAAGGGGCACGATACCATATTATACTTTCCTATCCGTCAAGCGGGAGCAAGCGGGAAGCTTTCATTGCATGGAAATAAGCGACATTTCATTTCAATGGAGGGAAGCTTTACACTTCCCGGAATCAAGCGTTATATGATGACAAGTGGATGAGTTAACCAATAGATGAATGCAAAAAGTAAGCACATATTGATAAGTAGAATAAATATTTTAAGATCTGACTGATTATTGGTCAATATTATGCACAACGATATTAGAGCTCTTAGTTTTGCAAATACTAGACAAATATAACATGCAAAACAAAACAAGTAACGAACTAGATCGTTGAGAGGTATACATCCTCAAATCTTGAGTATTTGACATCCCCATCAAACCCTACAAATCTAGTTAATAAGACTCATCAAATTTTACAACTAGATGCAATATGCCATTTTAGATGTTTTCTTATATTACATGACAAGAATTTCTATTTAATTTCCGATAGTGACTTTGATGCTTCACGTGAGCAACAGATTTACTTTTTATTAAGTAGTAAAAACTATAAAAGGATAACTCAACATTCTCTTAGTGAAGTATCTAGAATAAAGATCAATGACAAAGACCCTGGTAAGTAGAACAAATAAAAGAATAAGGTGTCTTGAGATATAGTATTTTAGTAATTCTCAATTGCAACTCTGATTATTTGCTTCTTTCGCGTCATACTAAAGTAGGAAATAAACTTCCTACATCTTACCAAGCTATATATGTGAATTTATATCTTAGTGGAGGGTAAAAGTCTCATTGGGACTCTTTAGTCTCATGTGGTTCTTCCACAATGTTTTTTAGGTATGCTAGAGCAACGAAATGGACATGGTGATCAATATGTAACAAGTTATAACAAAGTTGAGTCTAGGTTGTCCTTGTACTCTCACTTTCCTAAGTGATGGTTAGATAGTTTATCTTGGATGTGATGGATTTCTTTCCTTGTTGGTTGTATATGATTACAAATTGTATCTTGAATTATACATCTTATATCGTTGTGTCTTCATAGATATGGATAATCTTGTAAACATATTTATTGAATTTAAATGAAGAGATTTCAGTTGGTCTTCCCATCTTGTGTACTCTTGAGACGATTTAAATCAGATATGGTAAACATTCATACGACATTATGTGATGTTTTAAGATGACCGTTTGTTATTAGATCTTTATGTAAATTCTTTTATTTGGAATTTTCCAACACCGTTTTTATGGTTGTTAGTTCTTAAGTTGGATTTTTTCTCTAGGGACTTGTCCTAATGACCATTCAGGGTTTGATCATGGGATGTGTCCTTACAAATCTATTCATCAAAAGTCATCCACCTATAATAAAAATTGTTAGAATTTGCAATCTAATAATGAGTTGTGTCGCCTAATTGATGCAATGAAGACGCAACATGAAAAATAAATTTAAAATGAAAGTGGCGTTTGTGTTGCCTCCTAAGAAGCACATTTGTTTAACATCAAAGGCTCCATGCCTAAAGCTTAATCATTATATGTAGGCAAAAGTAGTGTGAGTAGTATGTCAGCCTACATATCGTCCATTGTGGAAAAACGTTCAAGATGCTAACCATTGACTTCCAGTTCACTAGTCTACTCACTCCAAATTACAATAAACTCTTGAAACCTCAAAATTACCTAAAACATGGAATACACCTTCATGATGGACTCTAGATCAATATAAGATCATATAACGTACTAATAAGAAAATTTGAACCTAATTTGGCCAAAACCCTAAAAATGGTTCTATTTAGGGTTAATAATGAGAATCCATACATGTATGTAATCTTGATCTTAATTAGGTTTGGCTTGCGATCTAGATGGTCAAGGATAGGTTATGAATATCTAAATCAAGTATGGGATTTAATAATTATACGATTAGGGATTTCTTAATTGCAACATTGTATGTTTGTATCGTTGATTTAATAACTTGAACACATAATATAGATCTCCATTGTACAAACCTTGTGCACCTACATGTAATATCAGGGTAAGGACACAAGGTTGGGCATCTTGCTTGAGTTTTCAAGATACGGAAGACCATGTTGATACAATGGTTATCTCTTGGAGATGGCCTTGAGGTCCCTTACAAATAGGGTTAGCTAATCTTAAGCACCCTCACGGACCCTTCCAATGGGAAGCTGGTCAAAGGCCTTGTGATGTATGATATTGTCAGTATAATTAGAGTAAATGGAATAAAAGATGGTCTCTCAATTTGCTAACTAATGAACTCATCTATTTCTCATTCATTTACTTTTGTAAATCTTTTCACATAATACAAAGCTTATATATATATGTGTGTGTATCTTTCTACCCTATGCTCAACTCCTTGTGCGTTTACCCTCTTGTTTCATGTATGTTTTAGGTTCAAAGATAGCTTGGGAGTTTATGGCTTGTGAGCATATCTTCAAGTGTACTTGTTGTAGGATCCTACCTAGTGTACATGAACAGACTTGTATAAATGTACTTTCAACATGTAATTGGAATATTGTAATTAATCATGTTATTTTATATATCTTGTTGAATGTTGAGATTACGTTGGTTCTTTTAACTTATTATATGTTCATGCATGCCAAGCATTTTATGCTTCTGCATTCACACTTTGATATTACCATGTTAGGGATGGATACCTAGGTCTTATCGCCATTGACTTTCTCGTCATTTGAAATTAGGATTTGGGGAATAAATGATTATGTGACAGATGATATTAGAGCATGAACAATAACTACACCAAACATTACTCACATAAAACAAAAAATAAACACAACCTTACATATCAAACCTAAAAACTTAATGAATTGTCCTTGGTGAACTAAGTTGACTTAGCCTCTAGGTTAGAACCTAAATGCTCTAGAACTATGTGTAGTCTTGTATAATCCTTAGAATCCTTGTTTTCTCCTCCTTTTGTCCTATAGTATGGGCTGTAGGTTCAAGAGGGTAAGAGAAGGGAGACCTGATTATAACTCTAGACATATGTTCATGACATTTTCTTAGGGTAGCTACACAAGTGTGCACCACTTTCTAGTTCTCTAGGTGTCATTGTACTAGACTACCTAATAAGTGTAGTAACTCACTTTTGGTTTTGGTTTTATTTGAATAGGGTATGGTGGTTCCATCACCCTTTTCAACATTGGAGAAAACTTATTTCAAGTATTAGTATATGCACATATGAAAATATTACCACACATAGAAAGGTAGTGAGTACCTATGTAACCTAAGAGAAAGAGATGTGACATCAAGTCTAGATGAGAGTGTTTAGATACTATTTGTAGTCTCTAGAGTTGTCCAGAGCCATGATAAAAGGTTAGGCTAGTACTAGCCTAGACAACCTAAGATGATGATGATGATGAGGAGGAGGAAGAGGCGGAGGACGATGACGACGACGACGACGATGATGATGATGATGATGATGACGACGACGATGACGATGACGATGATGACAACGACGACGATGATGATGATGATTATGATGACAATTATGATGACGATGACGATGACGACGATGATGACGACGACGACGACGATGATGATGATGATAATGACGACGACGACCTTGATCTTTATGTCGATGTTGAAGCTGATATAATGAGCTTGCTTCTTGATGACCTAAGTTTCATGTTGAGAAATTCAAGCATGTTTGATGCTATGCAATGAGTTCACTATCAAACTTAACTAAACCTAGTACCTTTTATGGTAAATATGACTTGGTTGATGTGCTAAACATATCTAGTGGGTTTGCATTCTTGTTGTGTCTAGTCTTGTACATGTTGAGATATGGTTGGTTATACATGGATTAGGACCAACATACATCTAAATATCTTTACAAAGAAGGACCTTTAGTATGGGACATACAGTAAGGGTGAATTATTGAATGGTAAACTAGACATCTAGAAGTCAAAGTACCTAACCTCCAAAATATGTGAAATATTGATGCATGTTGTAATACATGATGACCAGTCCTAACTAGACCACTTCTAATCATATGAGTTGAGTCACCTAGCATGTGGTTCCTTTTATGATGTTGAACCATAGAGTTCCCATGAAATAATCTAATCCTAGAGAAGTAGGCATTCAAATATACATATGTTTTCCACCTAGGTGAGGGAGACATCCCAAAATCCTAGATGATGTATATGATGTGTGATCTCCATGATGAGTCTCATGCTTGAGTTAGTGGTTCCAGGTGAAGGAATCTAGTGGTTGCCTTTGTTTATGAGAGATTGATTAAAAGTTAGATATGTGTAGATTGTGTATGTGGTTAACATGGTTTGCCTTGACATAGATAGGTCTTATCTTAGGTGACTCGGGCTTGTGAAGCTCTTTTTAGCTACAAGTGAGTTGCCAAAAAAAACAACGATGTTAATAATAAAAATGTTCCTCAATTAATGCATGATATACAAAAGAATCTCATTGGAGGTATAAACTTGACATGTATGATAAGTCACTCTTATAAGCTTGAGCTAATATGAAGCCATGCCATATATGAGATATATAAATTTAAGATTATGAGCTTGAAATGAAGATGACTTTGATCATAGTTTGAATGATCATGATGTATACATGCTTAATCCCATGTCTAATGAACCATATTGAACATAATTTGTGATAATATGTAAAACTTTAGGGTTAAACTAAATCTACAAGTAATTTTCAATTTAATGAAGATATATAAATGTAATTGTTATCTTAATTGACAATGAGAATAATGAATGTGTTCTCTGAGTAACTAATGACATGACTGCTGATACCCCACCTTGAATTTGTATATGTGTATGAACAAAAATCCTAATTTTATGGGAACAAGGGATGTAAACCCTAATGTTAAAAAGAAAATTTTCAAGTTGAGAATCAGGCACCAAGTAATTCTCCAATATTTATGAGTCAAGATGGCTACACCCTAGATGCTTTTATATCCTATGATGACAGCCTAGGAGTGCATACCATAGTTATGGATGCCTTGGCACCTAACAATGTAGCCTAAGCATAGTAGAAACTATTTGATGTTTTTTTGGGTATGTGATATTACTTAAACTTTGAGGACAAAATTACATATAAGGTAGAGCGGATGTGATGACCCTAATTTTGGATTTTATAAAGTTAAATGTTCAACTGAGGTATAACTGCATCCAGATGGCTTAATAATGAATCATGAAGTACATTATGGTCACAAGAAGTGTTTTATACTTATTGATTAATGATTTGATGATTAACTACATTTAATTTAAGTTTATGCATACTTATCAAGGATTTTAAAGAATTTTATCATATGATTAAAGGTTGAAATTTTAGTCTCAAACTTGGTCATAAGAGGATTTATGTCACGAGGAAAAAATGGCTCAAATTTTAAGTAAATTGGAGATTCATGCAAAACGTTATGAGTAAAGAAGGTGTTTAATTGATTGTTTAATGCATAGAAACTTGGGTCATTTTGATCGTTTAGACTTTGGGGATATGAATTTGATGTGTCCCATGCCAACAATTCTTTGAGAGAAATGTTTATGTTCTAGTCTTCCCCTACCTCTGTGTTGGACAGACTAGGGGCATGGAATACCTTGCCTGAAGTCACCTCACCCAAGACTTCAATGCCCTTCCAAGCCTGCCAACCCTGCCATCTGGTTTTCTTCTCCTTGCCACGATGAGATTTTCCCCATTTAAGCGATCTTAGCTTCACTTATTTTTCCCTTTTCTTCTCTCTCCACTCATTTATGTCGTGAAGTAGTAGCTCCTGTCTCCCTATCTTGAATGGTGTTGCTGCCATGAACCTCTTTGGAGGTCGTAAACTGGAGGAGCATAGTTGCCGACACACTATAACCCCTCCCCCTACAACATCATTATCCTCCAGGGGATCAGTCTCAAGGACAAAATCCCTCACTACTCGCAACAAGAGACGGTCGGTGGTTCTAGAAGCTTTAGGGAGTGGGATACCCTGGATAGATTCACACCTTCTCATGGCGAGGAAGGGTAGCTAGTGAGCTGAAGTGGACCGAGCACCTTTGCTGCTACTTTCCTCTGCAAGGTTTGTCTACTAGAGGTGTCGGATGCACGGGGGAACCACCATCCCTTGTTGCATCTCTATTCTGAATAGAGATCATGAGATCTTGGAAGCTGGGGGAATGTGTGACTTCTTAGGCTAGAATAGGTGGTGAGTCTCTAGGGAGGGCATGACCCAAGCCCACGAGGCCTTATCCCACTCATTACATGGTAAACAAGGTCCTTTTTTTTAGCATTGAACTTCAAATATGAGTACAAAATGAACCTTTCGGCAAAATATGCCACATAATATATGGTTTTTGATCTGCAAATCGAGCCCAATCCATATATAGTGATTCTATGGTCTAATTCTACTTATTACTTCCATGTTTTCCCTTATAATCTCTCTTACTTATTTTCTATGAGATTCTTAGTGTACCTTAATGCCAAATCATGATGTTTTGATAACCCACTCCACCTTTCTACAAAATATGCCACATTATATGGTTTTTGATCAGCAAATCGAGCCCAATCCATATATAGTGATTCTACTTATTACTTCCATATTTTCCCTTATAATCTCTCTTACTTATTGTCTATGAGATTCTTAGTGTACCTTAATGACAAATCATGATGTTTTGATAACCCACTTCTATATTATCTTCAAATAAGTAATATAGAAGTTCTTGAAACATTTTTGAACTCATAAGCACACATCTTGACTATACATCATCCTAATGCATGATTATAGCTTGTGTTTGGATTTTGACTCATTATTTTGACTTAAGTGGTACTCTTCTCTCTTTATTACATAAAAACTCAACCTGACTATCGAAATATGTAATTTTTTACCTCACCATGGCATTGCTACCATTTCTTATCCCCATTTTTCTCATGACTTGGGTTGATATGGTCTTTTCTGTGTGCATGAGATATCGATGATGATGCTTTAGTTATATGATAACCTTGTGGCTTCTTGATGCTCCCAACCCTCCTAGATCCTCCACATTAGTAATTCATGATGCCTCCTGATTTGAATTCCTAAATTCAAACCCCCTTATGCTATGGGAATCTATGTGACCCTTTATCTTCCCTACTTACCTCTTGTGTGAGACATATGCCTTAAACTATAACATTATGTTCTATACGTTGATCATAATATTGATATTGTCTTATCCTCTAAGATAAGAGTTGATTCTAATCCCTATGTTTTCCCTATTTTTGGATGTCCCACTTTCGATCGTCGTTGAAGCCTTTTTACATGAGTCGACCATGTTGGTTTTGGTATACAAGTTGAATTGTTGGAATCAATACTTATTTTTAACGTCAAGCTATGGGGCAATTCACACTTTGGGATGTGATTATTTTTCCATATCTTGATGATAGATATCATCCTTTATGCTTGGCCCTCATATCTTGATGAGATATAGCCATTCTTGACATACTGTGAGTCTTTTGACCCTAAAATGTACATAAGGGACATGAATCTTGTAGTGATCATATAAAACAATAATGGCATGAAACTTGAAATACACCTTCATGGTGGACTCTAGATCAATAAAAGATCATCTCATGTCCTAATAAGAGATTTGAACCTAATTTGACCAAAACCCTAACAAGGGAACTACTTAGGGGAATGTTGAGAATCTAATACATGTATGTAATATTGTTCTTAATTAGGTTTGACTTGTGATCTAGATGGTCAAGGATAGGTTATGAATCTATGAATCAGGTATGAGGTTTAAGAATTATATGATTAAGGATTTCTTGGTATCAAATTGATATGTATGCATGATTTTTTACTTGCTCAAATATTGCCATGTAGTATCCTACTATTGTACTTGATGTTTGTGTTGTTGATTTTATAACTTGAACACATAATATAGATCACCATTATACAAACCTTGTGAACCTACCTATAATCTTGGGGTAAGGACACAACGTTGGGAGTCTTACTTGAGTTTTCAAGATATGACATACCATGTTGATACAAGGGTTAACTCCTAGTGATGGCCTTAAGGTCCCTTATGTATAGTGTTAGCTAATCTTGAGCACCCTCATGGACCCTTCCAATGGGAAGCTAGCCAAAGGCCTTATGATGCATGATATTGTTGGTATTATTCAAGTATATTGACTAAAAGATGGGTTATATATTTACTAATTAATTAACTCATCTATTTCTGATTCATTTATTCTGTAAATCTTTTCAAATTATGCAAATATTATATATATTTATCTTTCTACCTTGTAATCAACACCTTGTGGGTTGACCCTCTTGTTTCACATATGTTTTAGGTTCATATGTAGTTTTGGAGTTGATGTCTATTGAGTATATGTTCAAGTGTACTTGTTGTAAGATCATAGATAGTGTACATGAATAGACTTGTATAAATGTACTTTCAACATGTAAATGGAATCTTGTAATTAATCATGTTGTTTAATATATTGTGTTGAGTGTTGAGATTATGTTGGTGATTTTTTTCTTGTTTTATTTTCATGTATGCTAAGAATTTCACAATTTGGCATTTGCACTTTGATATTAACGTGTTAGGAGTGGATGCTTAGGTCTTATCACCATTGATTTTCTAGTCATTTGGAGTTAGGATTTGGGTAATAAATGGTTCCCTGGCATATGGTATCAGAGCATGAACCATAACTACACCAAACATTGCTCACATAAAACACAACGTAAACACAAACTTACATCTCAAACCTAGAAACTTAATGAGTTGTCCTTCGTGGACTAAGTTGACTTAGCCTCTAGGTTAGAACCTAGATGTTCTAGAACTAGTTGTAGACTTGTCTAATCCTTAGAATCTTTCTTTTCTCCTCCTTCTGTCCTATAGTGTGGGCTGTAGGTTCAGGAGGGTGAGAGAAGGGAGACATTATTATAACCCTACACATATGTTTGTGAAATGTTCTTAGGGTAGCTACACAAGTGTGCACCATGTTCTTGCTAGTTCTCTAGGTGTCATCGTACTAGATTGTCTAATAAGTGTGGTAACTCACTTTTGGTTTTGGTTTTATTTGAATGGAGTATGGTGGTTTCCATCACATGTTTTAATGATGGAGAAAACACATTTCAATTATTAGTATATGTACATATGAGAATGTCAGTGAGTACCTACAAACCTAAGAGAAAGAGATGCAACATAAAGTCTAGATGAGATTGTTTAGAAGCTAGTTGTAGTATCTAGAGTTGTCTAGATCCATGATGAAGGTAAGGTCAGTAGTATCCTACATAACCTAAGATGATGATGATGATGACGATGATGTTGGTATGTATGCCCTGAGAGCCAATCATGGGATGATTGGTGGGATACATTAAGATTGATTTGATAAACATCAAAGGCAAGCTTCCAATTCTTTCTGGTTTAGTCATATGAGATAGTGATAGAATAGATTGAATATCTAGAGAATGATAGTACTCAATGATGTATGCTTTCAGGTTGAGGACCTGAACAATGAGATCATGTAGATGCTAAGAGTTTGTACATTCTTGTTATGTCCCTAGTCGGATGTCATTGTGGAAGGTAGATGGACAACAATGACACACAAGGCTAGATTGTGGTGTTGGTTGATGACACAATCTCATTAGTCATGATATAGAGATATCAAACCAAACACACATGTACTTGTTAAAGAACAAGTGTACCGGACAGACCCACCGTGAGTTTGACACATGGAACCATGACATGATAGTCACAGTCAGTACTCACTGTGATGGTGGTGAGTGTGATTCTTTGACCTGAAATCACTACACTCAACACATGTTGTTGGGCACACTTTGACATCATCAAACACAGTCTTGAAACATGGGTTGTTATAAAGGTGATGATTGGGTGGCTTTGACACATGGGGCTTTTGAGGGGTGAGTGATAGATATGGGATTTGTCCCTCCTGAGGGAGTTTGATATCCAAGGCCACTTGATGAGTAGGATTGAAATAGGCGTGCGCACACATGTGTGAATCAGTATGTGATATTGATGTCAAACATATCTCTTCTAATCTGCTCTGAGATCAAGAAAGTGAATGAACGTTGACAGGATGACTATCCCATGCCTCGAGTTCATTCGAGATATCAGTGACAAAGGAATTATACATTCGCTGTAACACCATTCACGGATTGTAGGATTGAAAGTTCTCCAACTTTTTTTTCTCACTTGGGTAGCACTGATGTGTGACTAGGCACCACTCTTTTCTTGTGAAGTCATAAGTGTTATAGACTTTCACTGCCAATGTGAAATGGACCTGCAGGGTCACACACATAGGATTTAACCTGGAAGAGGAGTTTTGTCCACAAACAATGTTTAGATTGATTGCTAAAGGAGTTTAGTAGTTCAATTAAACACTCAATTAATTAATAGCTCAATTTCATAATGTTCAAGATGTTGGACACATTGATTGGAGTATCAGATTGATTGAAAATGCAATTGACTGATTCTACGCAATCTGCACTCCCAACCGATCGGCTCATGTGATGAACCGATCGGCTGAGCTTGGTGAACCGATCGTCTCAAGTGGGGAGTTGATCGGCTCATCATAGGGTGAAACGATTGCTTCAAGTATTAAAATGATCGGTTCAACTGTTGCAACTGAGCAAGTTGGGAAAGTAGGATTGGTGAGAATTTTCCTTTCGTTTCACTTGCCCAATTTGATTGGAAAAAGGATTGGTATTTGATACCAATTAGAAACAAAAGATGGAAAATCAATCAGGAACTGACCAGGACCACGAACCGACCGGTTCAGAAGTGAACTAACCGGTTGATGTGTCCCAACTGATCGATTGAGGTGTCAAACGACAGGCTCAGGTCCCCAACCGTCCGTGTCAGAAATGAAACGATCGGTTCAGGTTGCGAGTTGGTTGTTCTGTGGAAAATCTCGAACCCTTCTACTCCTACTTTTAGTCCCGCATTGCCCAGGATGGAGAACCCTGTCCCATGACCCTCCTATATATAGGGGTAATGGGGGCTTCTCAAAGGACAACCTAGTGCAACCAGTTACTCTGTGAAGTTGTCATTCTCTCTAGTTTTGGTAACTGAGAGAGAGCCCGAGCAAGTGCTACCCGATAAGGGAGGCACATCAAGGGAAAGACAACTGCAGAAAGTAATTGGTGGCAGGAGAGTGTTTCGGCGACTAGTACGCTGACAGGAGGGTGTGACTCCTTCCAATTCCTTGTGGGACAAGGAGATTGGAGTTCTAGGTGGTTCGTGTGGACTACTTCAGAGGCGGGAGGTTTCTGCTGCTAGGAGGACAACCTTCAATCCCGTCAGTCCCGGTGTGACCAGGAGCTATACAGACACCGTCCAAGACAGGAGGTGAAGACCGCGCAAGGCATGAGGTATTGTCACCGAGCAAGCCTTGGGACAAGGTATGATTCCACAAACCATCCTTTCCTATTGTATAGACGTTGACGCGTTTCCTTATTCTGGGTTTGGGGGAGAATTTTTTTGTTTCCGCTGCCTTCTCGGCCTCCCCTAAAACCCAACAGTGGTATCAGAGCCACGTCAACTGCTCTATACTTTGGGAATATCGATATGATCAATTTTGGTTTGTCGCATTTATTTATTGCATACAATGCAAATAAAATTGGCTTTATGCATGTCCAATCCTAAATCCACAAATCCCAATTTACATATATGATATGTATTATTAATGCACTCGGTACGCATCGCCCTTAAATGAGTTTTGTGGTGGATGTATAGCGTGGTTATGGCCAATAAACCCTATCTATGTATGGTTGTATGTGGTTGCTTGCATCTCAGTATGTGCACTGATCTTCCTTCTCCTATTCCTGATGTAACTCGAAATAATTCGAGATTTCTTTCCTACCTTTTCTCCCCCTGAATGTAACTCGAGGTTTCTCTTTTTACAATGTAAAATAGGATAGAATTTTATTTCTTATTATGTCGAAGAACGAAGGACATCCAGACGACAGCTGAGACGATCGGTTCAAGGAGTGAACCGATCGGTTGACGTTCTAGACGATCGGTTCAAGGAGTGAGCCGATCGGTTGATGACCTGTTTGAGGAGTGAGATGAGCGGGTGGCGGCCATGAAGTGATGCATGACGACCAGGCGAACCGATCGGTTGGAGGAGCCAACCGATCGGCTGGTGGCACCCAACCGACTGACCTGATGGAGAGCCGATCAGTCATGTGATGAGTTGATCAAACCCAGAAAGGCAGAGCACAGAGTTCATCTTGTACAAGTTGCATGTGATGTAGACCTAGATGACCATGATTCCTCTTGGCTCGAGGAATCACAATAGGATGGCCATAATCATTGCTTTTATCATTTTGCATGTTTTCTGTGGGATATAGCATGTATATGATACGTACTATATATTGTGGTGATTGGATATGTATATGTATATAAAATCCAAATCCCTCACTAAAATATTAAGTCTTATATGCCTTCCATTAGCGACACACATTGAAACTTGATCGGCCAAGCGTAGGTTATGCCAAAGCGTGGTGCGCAATCTATCTTGTGGAAGTGTGAAGGGTAGACATGTAGGTTCTGCCACAGGGTGCATGTTTACCGTGTCGGCTTTTGGGTTAGACTTAACTGGTGATTCTTAGAGCGTCTAAGCCCAGAGGCAAGGAATGTTCATGGCAAGGTGTTGCACATGTTCATTCATCAAGAGTTGCATATGATGCAATTGGCATGATGGCCTACCTAAATAGTCAAAATTGTGGGCGATCAGCCAAAGCTGACTCATGACTTGATGAAATATGGATCTTGCCCACTAGAAGGTTGTACGCTGCAATCTTCCAAATTGATGGCGAGGCTATCAATTTGAAGTAAAATAGTGGGAACGATAATTAATTAAAGGCCTAATTATATCGTCAACTTTTCAAATCAACCAAATAAGTCAAAAATGAGTTTTTGGACTAAAATTGCATATTTTCCTTTTGTAGTACAAATGGCAACAAACAACAATCACTTTTCTTTACGACCGGTCCTTGAGAAGGACAAGCTAAATGGGACAAACTTCCATGACTGGTATAGGACATTGAGAATTGTTCTCACTCAAGAGCGAAAGGTCTATGTCATGGATACTCCAATTCCAGAGGAACCTGCTCCTAATGCACCAAAGGCAGAAAGGTAAGCTTACAAGAAGCATTCTGATGATGCTAATGATGCAAAGTGCTTGATGTTGTGCTATATGAACCATGAGTTGCAGAGACAACATGAGAACATGGGTGTCATTGAGATGATTCAACATCTTAGAAACATGTATGAAGATCAAGCACGGCAAGAGAGATACAATGTCTCAAGGGCACTGTTCAAGTGCGTCATGACAGAAGGAGATCTAGTTGATCCTCACACACTCAAGATGATTGGGTATGTGGAGAACCTGACAAGACTGAGATTTCCACTGAGCCAAGAGTTGGCTACTAACGTGATACTGCGATCGTTGCCAGAATCCTACAGTCAGTTTGTGATGAACTACAACATGAACAACTTTGATAGGCCACTGTCAGAGTTGTTGGGCATGTTGAGGACAACCGAGATACAGATGAAGAAGGACAAGCCTAAGTATGTGATGGTGATCATGAGCAAGAAAGGCAAGTCCAAGCACAAGGGCAAGGGCAAAGCTAAGAAAGGTTATGATGCTATCCAGGAGCCCAAGTCGTCTTCAGCTCTCAAGGCCAAGGGAGGTGTGACCAAGAAAGGAAATTGCCACCATTGTCAAAAGCCAGGACATTGGAAAAGGAATTGTCCTCTCTATCTGGAAGAACAAAAGTAGAAGGAGGCGACTGACGTCTCTACTTAAAGTTGTCCTGAAAGTAAACTTGTAACACTTTTGAGGTATATGATACCAAGATGTAAAGTGTAAAGCACTCATAATTGGGGCAAATGTTGCCGCCATAGATAGGAGTACTTTAGTTTATTTTCAGCCTAAAAGGAATGTAATACAGTTATGAACTGCTATTTCATATTTGCCAATAGATAGAAACACTTTATTTTTGCATATTGTATGATAATGATGGCAATCAATAAAGAGATGTTTCAATTTCTAAAGATATGGTCTTTTTGGCAATGCCTTGTTGATCTTGTGGTATTTGATATGCATAAGATAAAATGATACCTAAAAGTTATAGATAACTCAAACAATCAAATTAGCATTAATAATGAGAAATTCATTTCTAGTTTCCATGTGATGGATAAATCTAGACTCTTTTGGTTAGAGAACCAGTAAGAGACATGAATATCTTGGACATGATTAATCAATCTTCACTAATGGTAGTGGGAGAATGATTATCCTATTAGGTACGATACATTTGGTGTATTTACATACCTATTGGAACAAATGCTAATACTTCAAATGGTGTTTAGAGAAATACCAATATGAATATCTTGAAGTGTTCAAGAATATCATAGATGAAGTGCAAATTTGGTAAAGTGTTAATTCTTGATGAGATCAATGAATGAAATAATTGGACCAAATGTTTGAGATCCTTATGAGTGATTATGATAATGTATCATAGTGAACTCATGATTAAGGCATGGTGATGTCTAAATCAAGAAGGAATCATACTCTAAGGAGTTAGAGAATGATTATCAAATAACTGAATTCTTCTTAGTAAAAGAATACCCCACACTAATAAAGGACATTGAGAATCACATGGAGTTGTGAGTTCTTATATCCTTGAAAGATACACCTCAATTATCTATGTGATGAGTTGTTCATATGATGAGTCAACAATCTAGATGAATATGAGGAACCAAATTTTGAGTTATGGTTTATGACCATTACATCCTAAATGACATCCATGTGAACCATAAGGTATGACCTTGATGGTAGCACCCATTGGAATAAAATCCATAAGTGCGAATAAGTCTTAAGCGTTAAGACACATGGATAACATTTTGAGAAGGATGATGCTTGTTGATTGCAACTTAATGACTAAGACATTTGGCATATGGATACTAAAACCGCATTCCTACTAGGAATAAAACAAGGATGTGTACGTGAAAATCGATCATGCAACCTGTGCTTCCCAAGCAACAAGCTTAACCAGCTAAACTAGCTGACAAGTACAACCTATGTGTGGGTGGAGGGGTTCCCCGGGTTTACCATCCCTGCTATCTAGGCGCTCGCCTGGGGGGGGGTGGGTTTCCCCAGCAATAAAAAAAAAGATGTGTACGTGACACAACCTATAAGGTTTAGGAATCCACTAATGCAAATGAAGTCTATAAGTTACAATGGACTAATCAATGTGATTGATTGAGTACAAGCAACTCAGAATTGGATCTTTACTTTGATGATATAGTCAAAGGGTTTGACTGATATGTCAAAGATAAAGAAGGGATCTGTGATTTAGTGGGAGCGTGTTCACATTCCACATGTTGATGTGAAATGGAAATGT